>CM053785.1:255219326-255541826 GCA_028749045.1 Cupressus sempervirens | reverse complement strand
TGTTGAATTTGTGAAGAAGTACAGGTTGTGAACCCAATACAAAACCCACTTTTGGTAATCATAAAGATCGATCAGTTGACATGATATAATCATCAAGGAGTATGAGAAATTACTAGATTGTGATCAAAAGGTGGGGGGGGGGGGGGGATGCCAAAACCTTAGTAAGAAAGCAAGTAGAATTGAAGTTCTAAACACTACTAAGATAAAATCATTTGAAGTATATACCATCCATATCACCAATAAACCACATGTAGAAGAACACATCTAAACTTGCATCGCTTGAAAAAACATATACTACACTAGAATTCAGAGACAAAATCTCCAAAAAAAGTGTAAAAACCAATCATAGTGTTGGGAGGAAAAATTGCATGCTTCATTTTTAGTCCCATTTTAAAATTTTGAGAAATCAAGCCCCATAAATGCTTGTGTACCTGATTGTACTTGTAAAGCCCCAGAGGTGTTCAATATTTCTAATGCCTTTCATTCAGCTTGTCTAAGTGTTCCATGAAGTTAAACTGACATTCTGAGCTGTTTCGTTAAGTCTCATTTTGAGAAAATTTCAAATCTACATTTTCACCTGTGTTAAACATGGACAGGAGGCCTTGTTTGTGATTGAATATCTCGCACCCAAAAATGTTTTGTGCTTCACCACTTTGAGATTGTCTAGTGTCCATATCCAAGAACCTATGTTTCAGATTTTGAGTCATTTTGAGTCCGTTTGACTAGGTTTTGAATCCCACAAAGTTGGTCTTTTAAATTTGTCATGCTGATGCACATTGCACATAATTCTGGGAAGCCCTATTTGTCAAGCTATAACTTTTGACCAGTTGACCAAAATGCTAAATTTCATTTTTCTTTGTATTGTAGAGGTTAGAGACTTATTATGTTTCAAGTTTCAACTTATGATGAATCCGTTTGATCAGTTTTCAAATGCAATTCCAAATGCAATTTCTATCTTTTTGCTGGTATCAATACTTGCAGATTGATCAAGACCCCTATTTGTGATGTTATATCTCTTGATCTGTGATTGGTAATATTGAATGGATTATGCCCCTATGTTGTACTCCAAAAGTACTCTAGGTGTATCAATTTGCAAGTCATGACGAATCCATTTGCACACTTTTCTAGGTCAATTCCATTTGCAAAAAATGTTTTCTGTCAGTGTTTCAATCTGCAAAATCCAAGTAGCTCACTTTGACTAATTTCTATTTACGCCCTATAATTTTTCATGAGCCCAAATCGAGATCCATAATGTCTTCATGATAGAGAACCGATGCCCCAGTTTTTGTCTTCCCAAGTGTTAGTTTGCCTAGTTTTCAAAACCGATTCCGAGCCCAGTTTATTGCTTTTTGATGTGTTTATCTATAGGTGATTTTGAGAAGGTGACTTTGATAGTCAATATCTTTTGCCTGGTAATTTTTCATGAGACAAAATTTGACAGGGTAGAAGTGTGTAGAACAGAGAATTAGTGTGCTAGTTTTCGGAGCCCGATCAGGTGTTCTGGTCAATTTTTAAGGCCAATCAATAGACCTACTGGCATTAAATTGGCCGTTTGCAGTTCAGTGGTAAAATGGTTTTTAGTTGATTAATTAGTGATCGAACTTCTTTCTAATCAGTGCCAAATGGTTAATAGATCAGTTTTACAGTTCAACTATTTGGAAACAAATTTTTTTTTTAGCCAGGCCCACTTTGGGGCCTGACTAATCTTGTCAGAATGATAGGGCATTGTGGGATTTTCAAGATAATTTAAAAAAGGAATTAGAATGGATTTGTTTTATTAGTATGTCCTGAATCTGACAATGATGTAAGTTCGCATTGGTGATGGGGAGAGAGATGAATTTTGCCACAAATTTTGTTGGGAGATCAAATTATAGGAAAGAACGACCAAACTAAAGGTTTGATTTGTCAAGAGAAGAGAAAGATACATGTCCACTGATGATGAATGCTTTTGAATTGATAACTTTATCTCAAGGACTTAATCTCTCTGCATTGTTTGATAGGTAGTAGGATTATCAGGGAAGACTTAATGAGAATGAATCATGTATAGTTTATAGATGCTCTTGATTACTCCCATAGCAAGGGTGTTTATAACAGGGATTTTAAAGCTAAAAAAGAAAAGCTTCTCCTAGAATCTCAAGGGAACTTGAAGTTTTCAGATTTTGAACTAAGTGCCTTGTCTCAACAGGAAGATGGACTTTTGCATACCACTTGTGAAACACCTGAATATTTGTCAACCAAGAGGTCCAGGGCATCTCCATCTAATGGTATGACATTTTCAAATATTGAAACAGGTAGTCCACCTGTTGAATTGAACACAACATAAGCTTTTCAAATTAATACTGCTGAGGAAGTTGCCATAACAAAGATAACATGTGGTCAAGCCAATAAATTTGGCTGCATCAAGGAGCAAATTGACAAACACATAAACCTTGGTAGATAAAACATGATGTTGGGCCATTTGATTAAAGAGCAACTACACCATTCTACCTTTGGAAGCAAGATGAAGGCCGTTGTAGGTACAGTAAAATGCCCACACCAAAGGAGGGAGCCGCAGTCAATCAAAGGTGTCATCAACATAGCAAGAAACACCCAAGCCAAACAAAAGGCCCATGCTAAGGCAACAACAAATGAAAACACCATGTAAATGCCATGTAGGAAGAGTGTAGGGTAATAATGAGAAGAAGAAGATCCCACGTTAGATGAAAGGAGAGCCATACCTGACCCATGCCAAAAGAGAAGTCTCCCACGCAGCTCATAAAGTATACTCCATATTGAATGCAGGGGCAATATTCAAGAAGGAGCTATAGCCAAGAGGAATTCACAAGGGGAAAGGACGTGTGGGGAAGCTTTTTGAGGCAGAGAGAACTCGCATAGAGGAAGCCCACAAAAGTTAGAGCTCCACGCTTGAAAAAGGAGTGGTCAGCAAGAGCAGATATAACAAGCTCCGCACACAGGATAAGGCTCCAAACCTACAGACCAAAGACTAGGTAGCCACAACATCAAAGAAAACGTCCAAAGCATGAAAGATCATGCCATGGGCAGAGCAATACGCTTGCCAACACATTGATTAAATCCAATGCTGGTTCTCGGGCAAAGACTATGAAATGCCTTTATCCCACATTGAGTGGGTAATATAAACTTTAGTTCTTTAAATACCATTTCAAATGCCTATTAAGATGAATTAAAGAAAGGTGCCTTTTGGAAAGGTAGCACTCCGAGGTGGGTCCCTGTGGTCGTGGATGATGTCAGCTGGCACGAGATAGACACAAAATTTTGAATGAATCAGCAAGCGTGATGATGTGGCCAGATTCGTCGAGATGCTGCCAAATGTCCAAATCCAGCGGTGCTCACTTCCCCGCATTATCAAGTTGCGAGGAGGTTAAATATTGCAGGAAAGCGGGCTATTACCAAGTGGTAGCGGGGCTTGAACTGGTGGTGAAGTGGCATTGGCGTGATAGGTGTATAAGCAATCAGGTGGCCAGTAGAATAGTGCCACATGACAACTTGCATGGCGATGGGTCCCAGTTGGTGATCAGGAGCAAGTTGAGACAGGAGGTGCTCAGATTGTGACACGTGTTACAATCTGACAGATGGTGCTTCCCTACAAAAATAAGATGCACATTAGATAAGAAATGCGAGAAAGTGAGATTTTGCCACGTGTCACTAGGCCCAGAGTAGGATGGTGACTGTACAGATGGCAAGCTAATCACAAAGTGTCACGTGGCACTTGGTCAACAGAGGTTTGACCTCAGATTTAAAAGCCAAGGGAAAATGTGAAAGTCATAAAAAATATTTTATTCCTTTCTTAGGCAAAAATGCATGTTCAGGAGTTTTTATTTTAAAAGGGGTTTTATCTAAAGTTCTAGCTTTAGAAATTTTTTAATTTTCAAAAATTAAAAAAAAAATGAATTGCAGACTTGAACATTTATAATAGGGGAGTCATTTTCAAATCAACCTTTTGGGCGTTTCTGGGAGGCTAGATATGCACTCCAATATACTGCTAGAACCGGGAGGATCTAAATTTTCTGAATATGAGGTCAATTTTTGCAAAAAATGCCACTGGTTTGAGCTACAATGGGATTTGTCTCAGGTACTCAAATTATAACTGTATTCTGGTAATCAAAGTTCAGAATTGATTTTTAAACATGGTGATGACCTGAATATGGTTAAAGGGCAGTAAAAATACAATTTGGGTCAAATTCTAATCAGGTTCACCTAGTAAAAACCCAATTTCACTGGCATTTCATGAGGCAAATCAGATATTTTGGCAAATAGGTTTTCATGATTGAGCAGAGGATATTTTCAAATCAGTTAGAGTGTGATGATGAAAACAAATAAGATCAGATGGGTAGAGGGAGGAAAGAGGTTTTGCAACTGAACAAGATGAAATTTCAAGTGGACACTTGTCAAGTAAAGATCAGATCCAAGAATTCATTCATCCTATTTCATTCTTTCTTTCTTTCATTCTAAGGGTTGGAATTTTGGAAAGCTTTCTCTGGAATGAAGATAGTTAGTAGAACTGGCCTTGGAATTGATGAATTCTGAATGGAAGATCTGGGATGTGTTGGTTCCAAACCATGAAGCTGTGCTTTGGCTATGATATCCCTTCCCATCCCATTAGCTTCTCATTCCTGCCATTTTCTCTCTTGTATGACAGCATATGTTATTATATAGTCTGGTTTATTAGGTGATTTGAGAGTTAATTGAATGCATTTTCATGTATTATTTCAAAGAAATAAATACAAAGAATAGCAAGGGTTTAGTTTCAGTTTAAATCTTGTCTCCATGCTCAGTGGAGCTGTGATGTTTTATGATCTTTGAACAAAGAGCCTAGGTCACTTTTGCAGTCCCTTAAGGCTGTATGTTGTTTCATTGTTGTTGATGATTCAAGGAATTGTGTAAATGCTTCAGAGATTCAATAGGGTTGCAGGTTTATTAAGAAGGATATCAGGTAAGAATGAGATTTGAAATGAACATTGATGTCTATTAGCAAGGTTAATGGATATATCATATATCTGAATATATGAATAAGTATCAAATATCAAAATGCATGAGGGAGATTCATGATTTTTTCCAATGGATTAGGCACTGATAAGATACAGGTTCATTAAGTTGTTGTCCATGCATGGTTTTCATCCACTTCCCCCCACTCACATAAAATCAAAATCAAAATCATCTTTACATTTTATTTTGAAAGTTATTCAATGTTAACTCGCAGTCAGCTTGCCAGTTTCATGAGTTATGTCCTTAGCTATTTCATGCTTGTGATTCTTGGTTAAGTATAGAAGATTTAGGGGTTTTTATCTGCTTTATATTAGATTCTGTGTATGCTTTGATAACTGGTACCATATAAAAAATCTATAAGTTCACCCGCCTAGGTTTTGTAGAGCCTGAAGTGCAGAAAGAGTATAGCCTTATAGTTGGCCCAGGTTCTTGGTGAAGTGTGTCCATTATTGGAGATAGCTGCCCATAGATGCATTCTTGCCTTGCATACTTGGTTGTTTAAACACTGTTAAATCAGGAGCCAACAAAATGGCGACTCTGCTCAGGACTGTATTGAATCAAATTTAAGACCAACCTTGAGAATTTGAAAAGAAGAGATTCAATACAGCAGAAGAAGTGCATAAAAAATTTGTAGCAGTAGGTTATCTGATGTGTTTTCTAGGTCTCTTACTCAAATATCATGCACCCCAGTTGAGCTTTATTCATGGACAACAGTGTGTTGTGAAATTGGATGAAAATTGTGTGTTATGACTGTTATAGGTCTATCTTCAATCAGTTCAATTTGCAAGTGCTGTTGAAAAAGTTTCAGAGTCAAGAAATGATTTATAAAGTGTATTTTCTCTTCAAGGTGTTAGTGATCTGCAAGTTTCTCTTACATTGAAGGTTTGGTTTAGATTTGTTGAGTGACAAATTATGTTTTATTTCTCACAAAGTGTGAGTGGCAAGTCTCAAATCTCTGTACCAATTGTTCCTAGTTGATTTCATTGCAAAATTTTGAAGGACTATTAGTTGTATGGGTAGATCTAAAGTTTTTGATAAATTCTTGAAAAGGAAGTTTTAAATTCTTGACAAAGTTTATGTGGTTGCTTGTATCTGCTAAGGAAATTAATTTTAAAGGGTGAATCACTGTTGTGGTTTCATTTTCCTCTTGAAAGGAGGTGGTGGCTTTGTAAAGGATTCGATCAGTGTGTGAAGGATTTCATGTTAGCACTAGGCCAGTCAGCAGATCAAAGGTTTTATACAGCAACAAATAAAGGTATTTTCAATTTTCATGTATGTGCATTTCGTGAAAATTGAATGATAGAAATGGTTGCCTCCATCTAGTGTTTTAGCACTAAGAGACATAGGTAGGATTTTTTTTTTAAAATTTGAAGAAATGGATTTTGAGTCTGGATATCAATATGAATTAGAGAGTCTTCATGCGAAGATTGCTAGATTAGAAAGAGAAGATCATGATAATCTGGTTGTCATATTAAGAAGTAGAATTGGTGATGTTAAGGGTCTTGATGGATTGCACATTTATGTGAAGTTCAAATCCGCAGTCATGGATCTTCATGAGTCCTATAGACTAGAAAAGTCTTCATGGCGAATGTTGCTCTTAGAAGTTTTTACACCATCTTTGGTTGATTGGCCAGAGGAGGCAAGATTCCAAAAGATTATTAAATTGATGATATTATCATAGAATTTGAATGTGAGTTAAAAGCTATTGAGTCTAATGTTGGTGAATGTAATGAGTCTATTCAAGATGATATAGAAAATGAAGAGTCTTAGTTTTATGAATCAGAGGATAGTTATCAGCAATTTGATAATATGCATAATGTCAGTTCATCTTCTTATGATGATGAGTATACAGAAGAAGAATAGTGTAGTAGTAATGATAATATTTCTTATAATGACGAATGTGTGTTTGTGTTGAGATGCCGATTGTTGAGGTGTTGTCTCAGGAAGAAGAATTATGTGGTGATCAGATTTTTGATTTTTTAGAATGTATTACTAACAAGTCTGCTATTACAAATTTGTCAAGCATTTCAGATAATAATCTCAGCCAAGGAGAAGAAACTAATATTGAAGTCTTGTTAAGTGTTGATGAGATTTTTGACTTGTTGGCTCATGATTTTGAAAGGTATGATAACCTATCCAAGGATGCTTGTGTTTTTCCACATTATGCAAATTCATGCAGTGAAGGCATTTCCCCTAAATTTGATGCTGAAGAAGATATAGTTTCAGAATATGCTCTGTCAAGTTTGGGAGGTGTATGTGATGGTAATTCATGCATCAATACACATCATGACTTCTACATTGAAAATGAAGATGTAGGGATAAGAATTGTTGCTGATTCAATATTTTCCTATTTTTGTAAGGCTGAGATAAGTTTAGATAGCTCATGTGATAAGAGAAATAGTAATGAAATAGTTTATCCTAGTGAGCTATTTGAGAAAGAATTAGATACGAATCAATTCATTCTAGGAATGCAATTTCATGATAATTCTTATGATTTGGTATCTAATCATTTGCTGAAATATGAAGAAAATGCAGCATATATTCAATATGATATATGGTGTACTAATGTTGCAAGTGAGGATAAATCAGATTTTCCATACTCTTCATATTCAGAGGCACAAGGTGAGTTACCATCTGATTCATGTAACTCGTTCAATGAAGTAGAATATCAAGCTTTTGTGTTTCTAGTTGAAGGAATCCATGACTCTATCAGTACTGATCAATTTCAGTTTGATTTTAGTTGTTATGATTACACTGATGCATATTTTCATAGTTAGCTAGGTATAGAAAGTTTGTCTAATTTCTATACGCATTATGAAGATGATGATGATAGTTTTGTTTTACCTAACGAAATGATTGAAATTATTGATATGTTGGGTGAGATAAAGGACAGTGAGATTTTTAGTTTGCCTCAGGAGAATGTGAATGAAAATAAAGTTTTTGACAAAAGTAAGAAGTTTTAAAATTTTTTCGGTGGCCGAGGGTCATCATGTGTACATAGTTAGAGTAGTTTCTTGCTTTCAATAAAGCTGTTCGAGAGAGCTTTTGCTGTTAAGTGTGTGGTCTACTTCTCCTAGAGATCTAAAATCTTGCCATGCCCATAAGGGGCATGCATCCCCAGATAGAGCCACTGTTGGGACGAAAAGTTGCATGCTTCATATTTAGTCCCATTTTAAAATTTTGAGAAATCAAGCCCCATAAATGCTTGTGTACCCGATTGTACCTGTAAATCCTCAGAGGTTTTCAATGTTTCTAACACCTTTCATTCAGCCTATCTAAGTGTTCCATGAAGTTAAACTAACATTCTGAGCTGTTTCGTGAAGTCTCATTTTGAGCAAATCTCAAATCTGCATTTTCACCAAAGTGTCAAATAGCGAGAGGAGGCCTTGTTTGCGATTGAATATCTCGCACCTAGAAATTTTTTGTGATTCACCACTTTGAGATTGTCTAGTGTCCATATCTAAGAACCTATGTTTCAGATTTTGAGTCATTTTGAGTTTGTTTGACTAGGTTTTGAATCCCACAAAGTTGGTCTTTTAAATTTGTCATGTTGATGCACATTGCACATAATTCTGGGAAGCCCTATTTGACAAGCTATAAATTTTGACCAGTTGATCAAAATGCTAAATTTCCTTTTTCGTTTTATTCTAGAGGTTAGAGACTTGTTATGTTTCAAGTTTCAGCTTATGACGAATTCATTTGATCAGTTTTCAAATGCGATTCCAAACACAAATTCTATCTTTTTGCTGGTATCAGTACTTGCAGATTGATTAGGACCCTTGTTCATGATGTTATATCTCCCGATCTATGATTGGTAAGATCAAATGGATTATACCCTTCTATTATCCTTCGAAAGTACTCCAACTGTGTCAGTTTGCAAGTCATGACGAATCCATTTGCACACTTTTCCAAGTCAATTCCATTCACAAAAAATGTTTTCTGTCAGTGTTTCAATCTGCAAAATCCAAGTAGCTCACTTTGAATGATTGCCATTTACACCCTGTAATTCATCATGAGCCTAAATCACAGATCCATAATTTCCTCATGGCAGAGAATCGATGCCCCAGTTTTTGTCTTCCCAAGTGTCAGTTTGCCTAGTTTTCAAAACCGATTTCGAGCCCAGTTTATTGCTTTCTGACGTGTTTATCTACGGGTGATTCTGAGAAGGTGACTTTGATAGTCAATATCTTTTGACTGGGAATTCGTCATGAGACAAAATTTGACAGGGTAGAAGTGTGCAGAACAGAGAATTAGTGTGCTAGTTTTCGGAGCCCGATCAGGTGTTCTGGTCAATTTTTAAGGCTAGTCAACGGACCTACTGGCATTAAATTGGCAGTTTGCAGATCAGTGGTAAAATGGTTTTTATTTGATTAATCAGTGATCAAACTTGTTTCTAATCAGTGCCAAATGGTTAATAGATCAGTTTTGCAGTTCAGCTATTTGAAAAGGAATTTTTTTTTTTAGTTGGGCTCACTTTGGGGGCCGACTAATCTTGTCAAAATGATAGGGCGTTGTGGGATTTTCAAGATAATTTAAAAAAGGAATTAGAATGGATTTGTTTTATTAGTATGTCCTGAATTTGACAATGATGTAAGTTAGCATTGATGATGGGGAGAGAGATGAATTTTGCCAAAAATTTTGTTGGGAGATCAAATTACAGGAAAGAAGACCAAACTAAAGGTTTGATTTGTCAAGAGAAGAGAAAGAAACATGTCCACTGATGATGAATGCTTTTGAATTGATAACTTTATCTCAAGAACTTAATCTCTCTGCATTGTTCGATAGGCAATAGGATTATCAGGGAAGAGGTAATGCGAATGAATCATGTAGAGTTTATAGATGCTCTTGATTACTCCCATAGCAAGGGTATTTATCACAGGGATTTTAAAGCTAAAAAAGAAAAGCTTCTCCTAGAATCTCAAGGGAACTTGAAGTTTTTAGATTTTGAACTGAGTGCCTTGTCTCAATTGGAAGATGGACTTTTGCATACCACTTGTGAAACACCTGAATATTTGTCAACCAAGAGGTCCAGGGCATCTCCATCTAATGGTACAACATTTTCAAATCTTGAAACAGGTAGTCCACCTACTGAATTGAACACAACATAAGCTTTTCAAATTAATACTACCGAGGAAGTTGCCATAACAAAGATAACATGTGGTCAAGCCAATAAATTTGGCTACATCAAGGAGAAAATTGACAAACACATAAACCTTGGCAGATAAAACATGATGTTGAGTGTGGGCCATTTGATTAAAGAGTAGCTACACCATTTTGCCTTTGGAAGCAAGATGAAAGATGCTACAGGTACAGGAAAATGCCCACACCAAAGGAGGGAGCCGCAACCAATCAAACGCGCTGTTAGCATAGCAAGAAACACCCAAGCCAAACAAAAAGCCCATGCTAAGGCAATAGCAGATGAAGATGCCATGTAGGAAGAGTGCAGGGTAACAGTGAGAAGAAGAAGATCCCACATCAGACGAAAGGAGAGCCATACCTGACCCGTGCTAAAAGAGAAGTCTCCCACGCAGCTCATAAAGTATACTCCATATTGAACGTAGGGGCAATATTCAGGAAGGAGCCGCAGCCAGGAGGAATTCACAAGGGGAAAGGATGTGTGGGGAAGCTTTTTGAGGCAGAGACAACTCATATAGAGGAAACCCACAAAAGCTAGAGCTCCATGCTTGAAAAAGGAGTGGTCGGCAAGAGCAGATGTAACAAGCTCCACACGCAGGATAAGGCTCCGAACCTACAAACCAAAGACTAGGCAGCCACAGCATCAAAGAAAACATCCAAAGCATGAAAGAGGATGCCATGGGTAGAGCAATACGCTCGCGGGCACATTGATTAAATCCAGCGCTGGTTTTCGGGCAAAGACTATGAAATGTCTTTATCCCAAATTGAGTCGGTAATATAAACTTTAGTTCTTTAAATACCATTTCAAATGCTTATTAAGATGAATTAAAGAAAGATTCCTTTTGGAAAGGTAGCACTCTGAGGTGGGTCCCTGTGGTCGTGGATGATGTCAGCTAGCGCGAGACAGATACAAAATTTTGAATGAACTAGCAAGCGCGATGATGTGGCCAAATTCGTCAAGATGTTGCCAAGTGTCCAAATCTGGTAGTGCCCACTTTTTTGCATTATCAAGTTGCGAGGAGGTTAAACAATGCGGGAAAGTGAGCTATCGCCAAGTGGCAGCGGGGCTCAAACTGGTGGTGAAGTGGCACTAGCGTGATAGGTGGATAAGCAATCAACGTGGCAGCTCACGTGGCAATGGGTCCCAGTTGGCGATCAGGAGCAAGTTGAGACAGGAGGTGCTCAGATTGTGACATGTGTCACGATCTGATGGATGATGCTTCCCCAGAAAAATAAGATGCACTTTAGATAAGAAATGCAAGAAAACAAGATTTTGCCACATGTCACTAGGCCCGAAGTAGGATGGTGACTATACAGATGGCAGGCCAATCACAAAGCACCACGTGGCACTTGGTCAATAGAGGTTTGACCTCAGATTTAAAAGCCAAGGGAAAATGTGAAAGTCATAAAAAATATTTTATTCTTTTCTTAGGCAAAAATGCATGTTCAGAAGTTTTTATTTTAAAAGGGGTTTTATCTAAAGTTCTAGCTTTTGAAATTTTTAAAATTTTCAAAAATTTAAAAAACTATGAATTGCAGACTTGAACATTTATAACAGGGGAGTCAGTTGGCCTAGGTTCTTGGTGAAGTGTGTCCATTATTGGAGATAGTTGCCCATAGATGCATTCTTGCCTTGCATACTTGGTTGTTCAAACACTATTAATTCAGGAGCCAACACGTAGTAGGCAAGGATATAAGACACTGAACTAGCAATGCAAAATGAAGACTGCAACAATGTAAAAAACCATTCATGGCAAGAAAAATACAAGGCACCCATTAGGCATATTAAATAGCGTTTGTACTAGGATCATGAAGCAAAATATGCCAAATGTATGCAAGGAATTGACTGTGTTGAACAAAATTCTGCAATGCTGATCTATTCTTCCATTGGGACCACATGAGACCCACCCTCATCCTCAGGCAGTTTCAGGTTGGAGAATGTTCCTGCAAAAATGACAATTTTTACAAATTCACTAGACTAGAGAGTGGCCAAGGAAGTAGCGACAACCAAATGAGACTAAGAAGAACCAATTTATGGGGCACAAAAATAGCAAGAAGTTACACCTGACCGGGAAAATGGTTTGGTATGTAATTCGTGACAAAGGATAGTCAGAATAACCCTTATCTTTGAAAAAGTTGCAAGACATAATTCAAAAGAAAGTGTCTAACCCACATGCTCTGGTGTGTTCCCAATGAGTGAATGTGGTAGGTTTGAATATATCTTTTTATACTATCCATATAATAAGCTTAAAATCCCAATTAGCTATCAAAGGTTCCTGTGGGAAAATGCTAGCAACAAATTCACATCCACCCCAAAGGTCATAATGTTTAATAAGGTACACAAGATTAATGGAGGACATTATTTGAGGGCATACTATGCAGTCGATTATGAAATCAATCCCCCCAACATTAAACAAAGTCCATGATGTGAGATAAAAAGATTGATGCTAGCCGAGTTTAGAAGATGAACCTTTTTTTAGCTAGAGTGAGAACATCTTCCCCAATGATGCATTTTATAGCACTAAGACAAAATGGACATGAGCAAGTGAATACTTAAGCCAAGGTGTCCAAGATGAGATCCTTGAATGACCTTTTCCAGTCAACAAATGATAGCCAAATTATGAAATTCCTTGGATAATATTCCATAGTTGGAAAAGGGAAAATGATAGGAAAGAGTGAATAATACCTAGCAGGAATGGGTATAAATAGAACCCACGAAATGACATTAGGAAATGTTGCATGATGTGTCGAGAGTTTACTTCCCCAAGCAAGTTATAATTTGAGAGAAAAATGACATCTCCCACATGTCAACCATCAAAACTCCATAAAGTATTATGGGAAATTTATTTGCAATAACTATACTTTCCATCTTTGAACAACATTGCAATAAAGGATGATAAGCAAGAAGAGTGGGTTGAAATGATTTACTCCACAAATTCCTATGTATGTTCAACCAAATATTTTGATGATGCAACATGTGTAGGAGAGTAATTAAACTCATTAAATATGCCAAGGTATAGATACAGATTCAATCAATCACCCACATGCCAAACAAAGATTTGAAACTAGTTGAAACTTAGGAGACAACCTCTAGCTGGGTATTGGGGATATCACTAATTTGGAGTAGGAAAAAAGTAATTAAGTGAGGATAATAGGACAACAGTGTGTTTTTGAAGGTACAATTGGTCGAAAGTTGAGAGAGCCATTTAATCCCTCATAGGAATGAAGACAACCAGATATAGGATCAGTGTGGGAGAAAACCAAGACCAAAACATGGAAGTCCCACACAAGACCAACAAAAATCAATCGAGACTTGCTCTATCCAAGTTGATAGCCACTTGGAGTTGAGGATAGTTGTCACTAATCACACATAAAGTCATTGAATCTAGTGGAATATTGTTACACCAAATATTTGTAAGAGCATCCACCATAGCATTACCTTTGTGAAATGTATAAGAGGACACTAAACTAAGTGAATCCATCAAAGCCTAGGCCTAGTGAAGGATATAAGCATTATTCCAACTACTTGTTGACCTATTAATGCATGCATTCAGAAAAACCATAGAATCTCTTTCAATTTGTAGGTTCTCAATCTTCAGTTTATTTTCCATAGATAGACATTGGAGCAGAGCCTGAGTTTTTGCCATGTTGTTTGTTCCAGGTGGGATTGGTTGTGCCAAAATCACAATTAGCTCCCCCTTGTGATCTCTTAAGCATGCCCTGATGCCAAACATACTAGAGTTACCACAAGAGCATCCATCAAAATTCAATTTAATGACATTCTCAACTGACGGAGTCTATTTCACACCCTTTATGTGCTTGACTGGTTGGAAGATATGCCTGTTGAAAAGGTTTGAGGGGGAGGGGAGACCCTCCCACCTACTGACAAGACTAATGTCCTAGGTAGAGATAACAAGGTGCTTTGAGGTGTTTGTAGCATGTGAAGCAACAATCAAGACTTCAATAATTTTTAGGACTACGTCTAGTGTTGAGGTGACTTTCCTAAAAATATCTTTGCTTCTTTCCCACCCGATAGCCCATACAATTGTATTAGTGGTGCTAATGCAAATGCATGAATAGAAAGAGTGAGGAAATACAATTGACCATATTTGAAAATCATCCAATAATGCTGAAGGGGGAGACATACATATATTGAGTTTCTGGAGATAATGAGACCAACATGGTTACACAAATTCACACTGCAAGAGAATATGATCAAAAGATTCCAATGTTGAATTTTAGAGGATATATTGGAAGGGTTGCACAATGTTCAGTTTGGAATGTTTATCACTAGTTAAAATTATTTGTTTCAGAGCTAACCATGTGAAGCAATCAAATTTTGGAAGAACATGGGTACTCTAGAAACATTTGTATTCTCTGCAATGGGATACATTCTCTTTCCATTTCAAGGCATCTTTGTAATCCAACTTAATTGAATATCTTCCATCTTTTGTTAGAGCCCAATAACAGAATCTTGTTGATTTGACAAGAAAATCATCCTATCTTTGACAATGGATCGGAAAGAGTCTTTACAATCCTCAGGTAATGGAAGAAGACGAGGATCTCTCCAAGCAAACTTTCATTTATAAATGTCCACATGGTCAATTGTAGTCAACTAAAAAAATTCCCCAATGAGATTGAAAGGCCTTGATGTGCTCTTCTTGTAGAGGGGAAGACAAGGAAATTGTAGGTAGACCATTTTGAGAGTCATCCCAGAACATGGTTTTTTTCCACATTATTAACTTTTAATGTAATATATTTTTAAACTATCCCTCTTGAGTCAACCATGAAATTCCATATTGTTGAGTCCCTTGGGGGATGTAGGGTGGTAAAGATCCTCACAGGGCCCTTTGAGTCAAGATAATTTTGTTGAATAATATGAAACTATTTATTGTGAGGACATTCATATAGCTGCCAAACCATCTTCCCCCTAAATGCCATATTTCTCTTGGAGGATGAAACCACTTTCATGTTTATCAAAGGCCATCTCTTGTAGGGAAATAAGGGGGATTTTGGGCTCTCCAATCATGTTACTATAAAATTAGAAATATCAAATGATTTTCTCAATTTGAGAAATAATGAAAACCAAAGATTGGAGTACAAAGAAGTAGTAATTGGTGATGGTAGACATGACCTATTTAATAAGGAGGATTTTCTCAGAGAGAGATAACCAATGGACTTTCCAATCAAGGGTACATTGCTTGATTTTGCCAATAACTAATTTCCAGTATGTGGCTTTGCTAGGACCCATGAAAAAGGGAATGCCAAGGTATGTATAAGGCAGATTTTCCATTGAAAATGCAAAATTTTGCAAATTCTATTGGCAACATCATTCCTAACATTGAAGGAAAGAATCTTGGATTTGAGTTCATTGATTTTCTAACCCAAAGAAGTCGAGTAGATGTCTAGTGTTGATTTGATTTGCCTCACCTCTAAGATGAAAGTAGCCACAAATAGAAGAGTATCATCTACAAAAAAGGAGTGGGTTATTGCTAGGCTTGTTCTTTCAATGTTGACACCAATCCAAAGACCTTGAGAATGTCAGAGAGAAATAATTCAGCTAAGGGCTTCAACCACAAGAATGAAAAGTGTAGGGGATATATAGGGTCTCCTTGTTTGACACCTTGACATGATTTTAAGAAACCCGCTAGTGAACCATTGATAATGACTGAAAAAGGCACCAGAGATGCAAGCTATTATCCATTTACACCATTTGCCAACAAACTAGAATATCTTTAGAACTTTCAAAAGAAAGGACCAATTTAGTCTATCATAAGCCTTCATCATGTCAAGCTTGATCACAAAAGTAGGGATTTTATTATGATTAATTGAGTGGAGAGCTTCATGAGCTAAAAGTGCACCTTCTATAGTCTCTTTACTAGGGACAAAGCCAATCTATTCAAGGGAAATAATTCACTTCAAAATAGGTTTGAGCCTCAAATATATGGCTTTATAGAAAATCATGTATGTAGTATTGTAGAGGGAAATTGGTCTAAAGTCAACAAATGATTGAGGTTCCAGATTCTTGGGGATGAGAGAAATATTGGTGGTGTTAAAATGCTTAAGCATAATGTTCCTTCTTGCCTCTTCTATGGACATCAATAGGTCCCAACAAATAACACCCCAAGATTTTTGGAAAAAATAAAGCTATAAACACATCTAGGCCAGGTGCCTTATCAGGGATGAGGGAGAAGGCCACCCTGTGGATTTCCTTAAGACAGAATGGGGCCAAAAGTGATTCATTTTCCTATTGAGAAACTAGGGGCATGACATTATCAATTACCTCTTGAGTCTTATTCTCATCTTTCTAGGGGGAAGGAGGTGGATCCAGAAGATTTTAAATTTTTTTTACTCCTTCCTTTAAGATTTCATCAGGATCTAAAATGTTGGTTTCCAATTTAGCCTCGTTAATGTTGAATATTGTGTTAGTCGACCTACAGAGTTTGGTTGAAGCATCAAAGAACTTCATGTTTCTACCCCCCTTCTTAAGCCAAAATGTCCATGATTTTTGTCTCCAATATTCTTCTTCTTTGCAACTTAGTTCTTTCTATTCTTGCAACTTCTCATTCTATCTTGCAAAAGTTAGAGGATCTAGCCTATTTTTAATAATATGCTCATTAATAACATCCAACTCTTTTTTCACCACTTCTTTCGGAATGAAGATGTTGTTAAAAACTTTGTTATTCCAAGTTTTTATTTTCTTCTTAACATATTGGAGTTTTAATTTTTTTTTGGAATATTCTTGTCCCCTCAACTGGAGGATAACTTACCCACCATTTTCTAATGAGAGGCAAAAAATGTGGATGTCTAAACCACATGCTTTCAAATTTGAAAAAAGGTTTATGAAATGATAAGGCCTAGGGTGCAATTTTAGACACATCTAGCTAGACTAGAAAGTGATATGAGCCCAAAAATGCTAGGATCACAGAGTCAATTGAGAATCCTGATAACTTCCAGCTATGAGAGACTAGGAATCTATCCAATCTTTCAACAATGGGGAAGGAAACATGTTAGTTATTCCAAGTGAAAGTGTCATTTTCTAAAGGAGGGTCAATGAGGTGGTTATCTTGAACAAATGCTGCAAAGTCCTCCATTACTTTTACAAGGGGAATGATTCCTCCTTTCTTCTTAATAGTATTTCAGATAGCATTGAAGTCATTCCCAATAATGAAATGTTGATCCGATCTAGAATGGGTGATGGATGAGAACTTATCCCAAAGTTTCTTCTTATCCATTAAAGAAGAGGGGCCATATGTATTGATGACAAAGAAGGAGTTATCAAAGTGCTTAAAGAATTTAAGTTGGTATCCTGAATCTTGGTTGACTAGACTACCAACAACTGAATTAGGGTTCCATAATGTAGTATAACTTCCTGATGCTCCTAAAATTTGGATATGGATAGATTTCCACTTGGGCCATTCTTCCATTGATTTTGAGTAGGAGTCCTCTAATAACTTAGTCTCTTGAAGAAACACAATATCACCCTTAGAATTTTCAAGAAGATTCTTGATCCTCCCTCTCTTGTTAGAGGTGTTTATGCCTCTAACATTCCAAGTTGTGAGTTTCATATCCTTTGAGGAGAAAAATTGGTTCTCCTCAAGACTATCTTGATTGGGGAAGAGTGAACCATTGGTTTTGAAAGGTTGTTGGATGAGACTTCCATTTTGAATTTATCTCCTAGGGTAGATTGGACACCAACTGTAATTTCCTCTTTTGTTTTAAAACTTTTGGACTTTCTACCTCTGGGCTTAGGGGAGTGGGGTGGGAATCAAATAGAACCAGGGATTGGTAAAAATATAGAGATTGGGAGAAGTCAAAAGAGGGAACATGAAGGTCATGACTCACTTGGGGAGATTGAGAGGGACATGAAACTAGAGGGCTTCGAAGAGGTTGATTATTCAAGGTGGCCTAGTCAAGCTCAATACAACTATGATCTTGCTATATGAGCAAACTCTGAAACTAGTTTATGGGTGAGGTGAGAAAGGATAAATCTCCAAAAATTTCCTCTTGGGTAATGATATCATACTATTTAGAATCCACTTGGAAAAGAAGGACATTTTCCATCTCAATGAGGTCCTAGTTAGACTCAACACCCACTAAGAGATCGATAACCGGGTGTGAAACCTCCATGGACAAATTCTCCTTAGGGTCATCATGAAACATGAGGTGCTAAATAATGATATATTGAAAGTTCTTGGGCCATGAATGGGATTGCAAACCCACCCCCCAAATGGAAATAATTAGGTCAATCTTAGGGGAGATCTTAATGTTCAAGGTAGAGTTCAAAAATTCCATAAGACAAATATGAACTTTAAATATGAAAGTGATGCTAGAGATAATCATGAAGATGCACCTTTGACCCAAGGGATTGCTGAAAATAGAGGAATCCATGTAGCATAGAGAGCTACCTTGAGTCACATTGCCCAATTTCAAAAGTGTCTGCAAATGAGCCACATCCTCACACAAATTAAGGAGAGGAGCAACAAAATGAGTGATAGAAATGACACCATGACCAAGGTGACATGGGTGACCACCTTCACCAAGCAATACTGTCATAGGTTATGAAGACACTCGAAGAGCTAGTTTTTATGTGGCCAACGAGACCTCTAGGATACCATCAAGGGAAGTTGCTAGAGACAAACTACTGCTTTCTTGGATAACTCGCTCAAGAGATGGGAAAGCTTGTCGGTCTAGAATCACATAATGAGGAGTCGAGTCCACCCCTACACGAAGGGGGCCTCTCAAAATTTTATATGATCATTTAGATGGATTAGTGCAATGGTCCTCACAAACTAATAAGAAATCTCATGGAGAGCCCCTGTAATTCAAATTGAAATGTGCTAAGGAGGTGGAGTGTGATTGGATAGTCAATGCATCTTGGGAAATGATATGCTAGACCTATGAACTCCAGTGTGAATAGATTGTGATTTCAGGGTGGATTGGATGTGAAGCCTTAAGCAATAAATAAACCTTGATTGATAGTTGAACATTCTTAAAGGGAATAAGGCCATGTTTGATGAAAATACCCAACTTGTTGGCTAGGATCTCAAAGATATCAAGATCTCTATATTCTAGTGGTAGACTAGGAAAAGCTAACTAGTAAGGTATAAGCCCATAATAGTTGGGGTTTGGTTTGAAGTTGGGGATGTAAGCAAGGGTAACAATATAATAGGCTAGATAGAACTAGCCTTTAAATTTGTGAACTAAATCTTTGAGAGAGGTTGAGTGAAAAAGGTCTGTAAAAAATTATGTGTTTGAGTCATAAAATAGAATCTCTTTTGACCCTTTCTAGTTAAGTAGGACTCTCTCCATGATGTCATCAGACTTGAGAGGGTTCACCAATATTCTATAGAGGAGAAGCTTTTTGCTAAGTAAGGAGATGTGAGGTAACATCATGCTTTCAGGAAGGGTAGCCTTTATGAGGATTTGATGTTGAGTAACTACTTCCAAGTGAGGACCTAGAGAAAAAGGCATATTCCTTGCTTGTTTTTGATCCACAACCTTTGTCTATTTCCTCCAGACCCACTCAGTATGCCTTTTGGGTGGGACCTTAGATTTATCCAGGCCTCTATTTGGGTTGAGGGGGTAAAATGGGAGCCTCTTCTTAGAAGGATTAGAAGAGGACTTTCCCCCTTGGAGGATTAATGTTCTTGATTTCAACCGTGTAACACCCACTGCTGAGTGTTCACATTTTTTAGAGGCAAAAAAACTGTGGGAGACCCCACAGGTTGTATTCAAACTATTTACCAGTGGCACCTAGAGGGAGGCCAGAGGTAATGGGGTCTTCCCAGAATTGAGAGGCATGCAAATATCAAAAGGGGGTTGCTTCTTCCCTCTCTTGCGAGAGTCAATGTGAAATCTTGGGTTTAGAAAGAAAGGCTTGGCTAGTTGGACAACTACTTTCTTGTAGAAAATGTTGGGAAATAGTTGTGCACCTGTTATTCTCTCCCAACATCTACCATTCTTACCATGCCAAAAATTTATTGCAAATTTGAAAATTTTAAATTCTCTTCCTACCCATGAACCAGCTGCACTCACCGTCTCAATGGTCAAAGTCCAATTTTTTTCACAATCTTCATTTATGGAACATTCTTATCTATGGGTATGCATTGTTTGTTACATGAATAAATGTATTTTTTGTCTAACAAGTGTATTTTCACATTTTAATACTAAAACTAAAACTAAAACTAATGATGTGCAACCACGTGCATAATTAACTCCTTGATTAGCTCCTCAAACTTAGAAACATGATCTATGCTCAACAAGATGGTTTACATAAGATTTTGTGCGATTTCAAACTCATATACTCAAATTGTATAACTCAACACATATACCTTCTTGATGCTTAGCTATGTGTGGTTCTTTATGACGTCCCTTAGCATGAACTACACTTGGCTTACATTGATTTAATCCTCTAAACTTCTTGTCTCATGTGTAGTACTTGACAACAATAGGAATGCTTGGTAATTGATGATGTGCTTGGAAACTATATTTCCCTCGACACATATTGAACATGTATACACTTCTTCTCTAAGTAGCTTGGCCTACATTATGGGTCAATCATAGTGTTGACTAACCAACTCTTCCTTGTGACTGACTAAATATGTTTTACTAATTGAAAATACTAAGATTGCCTTTAGAGTCAATAGGTCTAATGTAACTCTATAGTACAATATTTTTCCAAACTATCACATATGGCTCAGTGAGTATGCATATGCTCTTAGTGACTCTATTAGACACCATTTAGATATCCAAATAGTCTAGTACATGTGATGTTCTTAAATATCCACACTCATAAGAGTGTGGTAAGTATTAGAATCTATCTCTAGTATATAAAAATCTCCTTAGGTCATAGTATAAATGTATAAGCATGCTTCAACCCCACACATATACCATTGAATAAAATTGTTCAATTGTATATTATCTTTGATATTACACAAAATGTCAATTCTTTATAAGTTATTGCCTATCAAGCTGACTCGGGTGATGAAGATAGTTTCCAATGTCTGTTAAGCATTCTAGAGTAAACCAAGTTTAGAGACAACATGTGTTGAGATTCACTTGGACACCAAAGGAAGTTTGTAGGAAGGCAGTGTCTATCGAGTTCACTTTGGCACCAAAGGTCAGTTGGCATGAAACCAATATTAATCAAGCTCACTTAGTTACCAAAGGAATTTAGTTTAGGATGCAGTGTTAACTGAGTTCATGTAGTTAACAAAGGAAGTTTGAGGAAAGTCTTTTCTGAGTTAGTGTTGATCGAGCTGGATCGACTAACAAAGGATTTTCTGGAATCAATATATTTAATTTGATGAATTTATTTATTAAGTCTAGCCAACTTAAGGGATGAATATTGAATATTTGTAAGTGTATCCAAGTTGACTTGACAAGGCAAAAGATATAAGTATAAGGTTGTTTCCATGATTTCAATCCCCCTATATTTTTCAAACTTCTAGGACTAGGGTTGAGTCAATATGATATCATGTCTGAGTCTAGATTTCCCTTAAGGAACTTCTCCTCTTATCTATCCCTTTGTGTGCACCTAGGTGGACATTCAAAAGAAATCTAATGCATTCACTCATATTAGGTGATTAGGAAAGGGAGGGTAAGTTTATGCATTTCCTAGATGAGAGGGAAGTTGTTCTAAAACCCTAATGCTTTGATCAAGTGTTCATGATAAGACAAGATGCATTTGAAAATATCACACTTACATTCAGAGTAGATGGTGACTAAAAACATTTGGATTGAAGATCAGGTCCAAGGTGTAGATCATAAGAACATCATGAAAACTAGAGAAGTTGAATCAACTGTAGGAGAAGTAGATACATCCTCAAAAATGATGAAAGAACCCGATCAAAGGTGGTGTGACTTTCTTTGAAATCCAATTGATGGCTTATATTTAATCTGTGCATCTATGTTACAAAGTTGACAAGTCAAGTGGCTCAGAGATTAAATCCAGGTCATCAGATGAAGACCAGAATGACAGATGGCATTTTAAGATGGAATTATAATGGTCCTTAGAGATGTATCTTCCCAACTATCAAATCATAAAGATCAACGATCATCACATGTTTGTCAATGATTTAAGGTAACCTAGAGTTGACCTAGAAAAGTAGTGAAAAATATTGTTCGCAAGTTCATAGGGGGTTAAAGATGATCTAAGGTTAGTGTCATGATAGAGCGAAAAGCTTGTGTTCGCAGAGTCACAGGTAGTTTAAGTCAACCTTGGGTTAACATGGAAAACAAGTGAAAACCAATGATCACATAGTCACAAGTGGTTAGAAAAAACCCAGAGTCAAGGTAGAGATAGAGTGAAAATAGAATGATCACATCATCATTGAGGGTTAAGAGTAACCTTTGGTTAAGGTGGTGATGCAGTGAAAGCTAAGGGTCACATGGTTGCAGGCATTTTATGTTAACCTAAGGTTAGCATTGGGACACTATGAAAGATAATAATAGTTAAGGTGAATAGTTTTCGTAAGGTCATTGGCTAAGAAGCATTCAATACATTTTTAAGTTGTGACCCGAAAAAAAGTGGTAATAGTTAAGCATTAAAAACTAACATCACATTGTTAAAGCATTAAATGCTAGGTTAGTGTGAGTAGTTGCGAAGGAGCGACAAAGAGTAGAAAGAAGTGATCACAACATCACAAGTGAATAAAGTTAACTTGAGGTTAAGGTCATGAACAAGTAAAAAAAATGATCAAATCTTCACAAAGGGTTAAGAGTAACTTATGGTTAAGGTTGTGATGTAGCAAAAGGCTAAAGGTCATAGGAAATTGAATGTAACTAGGACTTAAAGCGGTGAAGCTATGAAAAGTAACCAACGACATTCAAATATTGAACAATTGCAAGGTCACCAGTTAAGAAGCGTTCAATACATTTTAAGTCACGACCTGACAAAAGTGATAACAATCAACCTCAAACAGTCATTGCAAGGTCGCAAGTTAGAAATGATAGTTAATTTTAATGTTGTAAAAGTGAGATCATGATTAATGTACAATTGTCACTAAATCATTGTGGTTAGTATAATGAAGACATCTCAAGTTGCAAAGTCATGATAAATGACAATAGTCAATTTCATATGGTTATTGCATTGTCACATGGTTAAGTTAGAAGCAAAAGTTCTAAGTCGCGAAGCTATGAACAACAAATCAGGTTAGTCATTGCATTGTCACATCGAGTGAAGGCGTCGTATGAATGATAGTTGCAAAGAAGTGAAAAGAGAAAAAGTACAAAGGGGTTTCATGCTTTAATCATGATCATTGATAGGATATTGATGGTAGAGATTTAAACCTACTATGACCATTGAGATTCAAATTATATGGATTTGGTGCTAAGGTAACTATTATAGATCAGAGAAGAATATGAACCATTTTGAGGCTTTCTAATCATTTCTATTTTCTTTCTCTAATGCATTGAATTTTAATTGGTGACTATTAGATTTCTAAGTGATTCAAGTGCTTTGTTAATGTAAATGATGAATTTGTAATAGGCCAAGAACCCTAAGAGGGGGCCTATATATGTAATTTTCTAAGTTAATATAATGGATTGACAATTCTGTCCAACTTTCCCTCCTGCATTTCTAGATGTTGAGTGAGAATCGAAGAGTTAGATGGAATGAATGAGTTGTATGATGTTGCAGTTAGGTAATGTGATGTTCTAATTCTATTTATGACTAGCATGCCTAGGTTTCTTTCATTGTCTCCTTCAACTGAGCTAACCTTGCATCTTAGAATAGTTTCTATGGGATTGTAGGATTGATGCATTTGAAGATGTTAATTCCTTGTCAGATTCCATTTTGGTAAAGGGTTATCAGTTAATGTGGATTCCATTTCATCTTTCACGTGCATCTATGCTATTTCCCAAGCTTGTATTTCATTAGAACTCATATACATTTAGATTAGAGTAGGATTAGTATTAGAAGGGCTTCAAGGTAGCTTGTGATATCTGTTCCACTGGGTGTTATAGGTTGCCCAAATCTATTTCTACCTAGGATGTTTATAGTTATGAGCATCCTTGTTTCTCCTCTTCTTCTCTCAACTTAAGAGCATACCCCCCATGCCAATGATATATTAAAGACACAATTCATTGCATATCTTGCATATAAGGGAGTTGTACCTTATAATTTAGAGGGCATTGATATAACACATACACTGATCCATTTGTTGGTGACATCCTTTTGTTTCCTCACATTTTAGGCATCTAGAGTCAAGGTAAAGCCAAGTAAGAAAGAGGGACAAACTATTAACCAAAAAAGTTTAAGTTGTGGGATTGAATGAAAGAAGCATGGGATTGAAAAGATAAACAAAGGAAGTGAATTAGAAGGACAACTGAGTATCCTAAGTTGACCGAGATGCAAAGTTTTATCTGATCAAGGAGGATCAAGTATTCAAGCTAGGACAAAGATCTAAAATTAACAATATAGTTGCATCAACAATCAGGTCATATCATTGTTACTCTCTAATAATTGTAGTAGTGTATCAAATCTCTTAACAAAGTTATCTTAACAACTATTTGTCAAATCCTCTAACAAGGTGACATTCTAGATTGAAGTGTCTAAAGACCTCTAACAAGGCCACTCCTAATAGGGTGATTAAATCCTTTAATAAGGTCACACCTAGCAATGTGTTTTGTAACTTTTAACAGGTTTGGCTCCTAACAGGGCTCACTTCAGAAGAGTGAAAATCAGTAACTAGTTGCAATTGGTGGTTTTTCCCAAATTGGGTTTCCACATTAAATCCTAGTGTCATAAGTGTTCATGTTATTTGTTTTCTATTTCTGCAACTAAGTTAAATAAGGTTAATAACATTAAACATCTTAAGAAGCATTTATTTAAGTTATTATTGAGTAACAAAGATTCGTAGTGTTTGTCGAGTGGTTCAGTGCTAACTGAGTTACAATAGCATTTTCAGTTTCAGTAGAGTTTGGTTTTTATTTGTATTGAGATCTAAGGGATCTGGGATTTATTTTTGTGGTAACTGATTCACCCCTCCCCTCTCAGTTACTCCTCTTATATTTCCAACAATTGGTATCAAGACTTTTGGTGCTTGCAAAAAAGGTTTCAAGGACCTAAGCTAAAGATCAAGATGTCTTACAGAAGGGAAATCCCTAAGCTGAACATATATAACTTAAAGGCATGGCAAGAACTCATGAGATTGCATTTGGAAACAATTGGAGGCTCAAGCCTAAATTACTTAGATACCAAGTATGTGGCACCTACTAGAACTATGACTATTGAAGAAATAGCAAAAAAGAAGAATCATAATATTATGATGATTGATATTGCTTCAACTCTCAGCTATGTTGAATTTGATGAAGTCAAAGACTGTGCTACTACTCATGAGATGTGGATAAAACTAAAGCCATCTATGGAGGATATGACAATGTAAGAAGAGCCAAGGCATAAAGTATTAGAGTTCAATTTGATCATAGGAGGATGAGAGAAGATGAGAACATTGCAAAATACAATAAAAGAATAAAAGCCAATGTGTGCGCAATTAGAGCCTCAGGAGGAAAGATAGAAGATGAGATAGTGGTAAGCAATATTCTCAAAACACTTCTTCCTATATATCCAATTAGAGTGTCAGAAATTCAAGAGATGACATGCAATCCCAAGAATGATATAATATTGGATGCAGTAGTGGGAGGGTTGACAACATTTGAGTTAAATAACTATGACAATTATTTTACTAACAATAGCAACCTTGAGTCTGCATTTCAAGCCAAGCTATCACTCAAGAAGAAAGCTGCAAAATCTAAAAGGCAATTTGACAATGAGGATGAAGTTGGTTCTGATGAAGATCTTGAAGTCATTGAAGCATTACTTGCAAGAAGATTTCCCAAGGGCAAAGGAAATTACGAAGGCAAAATTCCTTTTGTCTACTTTTCTTGTGAAGAAGTTGATCACATTGCTGCAAGGTGTCCAAACATAGAAGGAAAAGAAGAAACTTGAAGAATGACAAGTACAAGGGCAAGAAGGAATTCAAAAGCTATAGGGGCTACAAAGACAAAGGTGAGAAATCTTGTTACATTGCTAAAGATTCTGAAAGTAGTGAAGAAGAAGATGAAATGGTCTACATTGCTGTTAAGGATGAATCAGATGATGAGAATGATAAAATGAAACTTATCTCACATATTAGTAAGAATGATACATGGATTATTGATAATGGTTTTTCTAACCATATGATTGGTGACAAATCTAAATTTGAGAACTTGGTACAATATGATGGTGGAAGTGTTAGATTTGATAATAATGAACCATGTTATGTGAAAGGTAAATGTTGTATTGCACTAACCAATGATCTCAGATGTGATAATGCTTATTGGGTTGAAGGATTGAAGCATAATCTACATAGTGTGGTTCAATTGAATAACATTGGATTCAAGGTAGAATTCATGAATGGAAAGACCAATCTATTGGATGGGAAAGGAAATCTGGTTGGGACAGGCAAGCGAACAAAAGATAATCTATCTACCTAGATCTTAATCGAATTTCATGTTTCATTGATTAAGTAGAAGAAATATGGTTATGGCATAAGAGATTATGTCATGTGATTTTTGATAACCTAATAAGCATAAGCAACAACAAAAGGTATAGAGGCATTCTAAGCCTGAAGAAACCTAACATGGACATGTGAAAAAATTGTCAAATTCGTAAGATGGTGAAAACAAGTTTTAAAAGAAAAACTATCATTATGAAGAAGTGTTGGAGTTGGTCCATATAGACCTTTGTGGACCTATTGGTACAGAAAGCTACATAGGAGATAAGTATTTTATTTTATTTGTTGATGATTATTCTAGAATGATGACTATTATGTATTTAAAGGATAAATCAAAAGCTTTTCAAAAGTTCAAATGATATTTGGCTAGAGTGGAGAAAGTAACAAGAAAGAAATTGAAATGTTTGAGATCAGACAGAGGAGGAGATTTCATTTCTAATGAATTCAATAAATTCTACAATGAGAGAGGAATCAAAAAGCAAGTGTCTACACTTGGGACACCTTAGTAGAATGACATTGCTAATAGAAAGAATAGATCAATCATGGATTGTGTAAGGACCCTTATGATAGAAAATAATGTTTCTATCAAATACTAGAAGGAAGCAATCAACACTGCAGTTCATACCCTGAACAAAGTTTAGTTGATGAAGGATTCAAATAAAACACCTTTTGAATTATGGTATGGATATAAATCTAATGTGTGTTACTTAAAGTACTTGGAAGAAAATATTATATTCTAAAGGAGTCTAGAAAAGAAAAATTTGATGTCAAAAGTGATGAAGGCATATTTCTAGGATATTCCAATAAGAGAAAAACATATAAATGTCTGAATCTATCTACTCATAAAGTTATAAAAAGTGCACATGTGAAAATTGATGAGTTTGCAGAAAAGAGCAAAGAACAAAGTAGTAAGGATGATGGGGACACAACCCACGAACAGAATGGACACAACAGAAAAGGGAAATTATATTAACTGAGAAAATAAGCAAGTACAAACAGTACAGAGAAAATAAACTTCAAGACATGCCCTAAGGGCTTACAATAGCATAAATTTGGAGATAATTTCTCCTTTTAGTACCTCCTCTCAAACCCCACTCTGAATTGCCTTTTACAATGCCAGAGATCTCCTTAAATAGACCCCGAAGGGTTAAGGACTAGGAGTACATTCTAAAAAGTGCTAGTAGGCATCCACCGACCAAATAGAAGGTTCCAGAAGCTACGGTAGAAGTCAACGCAAATCTAGAAGAATCCAAAAACGGTAATCGAACTTTCGAGAGGCATAACTTTTGAACCATAGCTCTGATTGACGAACCGTTTACATTTTCGGAAAGCTCTCAAAGCACTCTATAGCCTTATGGACCAGCTGCACTCATCCCCCATTTTTTGACCCTTTTCAAGGTCATTTAATGCCACTAACCTGACTTTGAAGCATTCTTAGGAGGTCTCCAAAACCTGAAAAACTGCAATAACTTTCAAACCGTGGGGCCTATTGACCTGATTCTTTTTCTGGAATGCTCTAAATCATGATTACATTCATCTGGCCAATTCACACCTTCTAGTTTACCAAAATGATGGCCCAATTACATGCTCCTATTTTTTTGAGATTTTCTAACACACTGATAGTGGAACTGTGAGAGTTGGAACCTTTATTTGACCCAAATGGGTATCCAAAAATGAAAACACATGAAACATAAACTAAGTCTAAGTACATTTTTTTGGGTGACATAGAATTGCCCTTATACCTCTGGATGCTCCTGCATCAGACACCTAGGGTAGATTGAAAAGTGACCCTGTCACTTTATGAATGGTAGAGGAAATCCCAAATGGGAAACTTCAGTTGCTGAAATCCAAGTTGATTCCTCGATCGATCGTCCTTTCCATTTGACCAAATACTCTTCATACTGCCTATTTTTGGTACTCCTACCCACACGATGATCTAGAATGTCTTCTATCTCCTCCTTCTTAGAAGTAGGAATTGGACATGGCTCTAACACGAGCTCCTTATCTGCACCATCATCATGATACTCTGTTAAATCTGCAATGTTGAAAATGGGAGAAATGTGAATACCATCTGGCAGCTCCACCTCATATGCATTTCCTAAGTCATGTTTCTTCAAAATTTTGCAGGGGCCAAATTTCTTCATTTTCAGCTTGTTGTAAGTACCGGCTGGAAATCTTTCTTTTCGTAAGTGCACCATGACTAGATCCCCTACTTGGAATTCATTATGTCTTCTCCATAGATCAGCCCTAGCTTTATACTCTTGATTCATCTTGGTAATGTGTGCCTGAACCTCCTCATGTAGACGCTTGATATGTTCAGCAAATTCCTCAGCTTCAGCACTTGTCCTCTCCCCTTGTTCTATCTTCCTCAGCTCTGGTGCAGTCCTTGGGCTATTCCCATATACAATTTGAAATTGTGATTTTCCAGTACTCCTATTTATAGAGTTATTGTAAGAAAAATCTGCTTGTGGTAGAATCAAATCCCATCCTTGGGCTTATCCCCAACTAAACATCTCAGCAAATTGCCCAGACTTCTGTTTACCACTTGTGTTTGGCCGTCAGTTTGTGGGTGATGCATGGAACTGAATTTCAAGTCTATTCTCAAATTTTTCCACAATGTCCTCCATAAATACCCCACAAATTTAGTATCTTTGTTAGAAACTATACTCCTTGGAAGACCATGTAGTCTTACCACCTCTTTGAAAAACAAGTCTGCAATATGGACAACATCATGAGTTTTGTGGCATGGAATGAAATGTGCCATTTTGGAGAACCTATCAACCACCACAAATATTGAGTCATTACCCCTTTGTGTCCTCGGCAATCCAAGAACAAAATCCATACTTACGTCCTCCCATGGCCTTGATGGAATAGGCAATGGCTGATATAGGCCAATATTGTGACTAAACCCCTTGGCAGCTTGACAAACTTGGCAACTCTATACAAAATTCTTGACATCTTGTGAAATTTGAGGCCAAAAAAAATGTTCTCTAAGAATGGCAATGGTCTTATCTCGACCAAAATGTCTTGCCATCCCTCCACTGTGTTTCTCCTTAATTAGATTTTCCCTCATGGAACTCCTTGGAATGCACAATTGACTACCTTTGAACAACATACCATCCTGAATCAAATAGTCTAACCACTTGGTTCTATCTACAACAACAGGTTCTTTACAAGCTTTCCAGGGTTCAGCAAAATCAGGATCCTCAGGGTACAAATTCTTGAGTTCATCAAACCCAACTACTTCAACCTGCATTACTGTAAGCAACAACTGTCTCCTACTTAGTGCATCTGCAACCCTATTCGATTTTTCACTTCTATGCTTCAACAAAAATGTATAACTCTGCAAGAACTCTACCCACTTCATATGCCTCTGATTCAATTTACCTTGGCTATTTAGGTATTGTAATGCCTGATGATCAGTATACAAAACAAATTCCTTTGGCAATAAATAATGCCTCCATTTCTTTAAGGCCTGAACTATTGCATAGAACTCTTGATCATAAACATAATACTTCTTCTTTGCATCATTCAATTTTTCACTAAAATATGCAATAGGCTTACCTTCTTGGCTTAATACAACCCCAATAGTGCTGCCACTAGCATCACAATCCACCTGGAACACTTTTCTAAAATCTAGAAATGCCAACCTAGGTTGTTCTGTTACCTTCTTCTTGAGCAATTCAAAACTTCTCGCAGTTGCTACAGTCCATTTGAACTCTTTTCTATCCCCTCTTATTGTATCAGTTAGGGGTGCACATATGCCACTGAAATTCCTAATAAACTTCCTTTAAAAACTAACCAGACCATGAAATGATCTTACCTCAGTAGCAGACCTTGGAGTAGGCCATTCCAAGATGGCTTTTACCTCCTCTGGATCCATTTTGAGACCTTCAAGTGATATAACAAACCCCAAATAGACTAACTCCCTTTTTGCAAAGATACACTTCTTCAGATTAATTAATAGTTTCTCTTCCCTTAGGCTTTCAAGGACACTACGAATATGCAGTAAATGTTCTTCCAAAATCTTGCTAAAAATTAAAATATCATCCAAATAGACAATAACAAAATTTCCCAAGATCTTCTTAAGTACCTCATTCATGAGCTGCATGAAGGTGCTTGTGGCGTTCGTCAATCCAAAGGGCATGACTAACCACTCATAAAGACCCTCCTTGGTCTTGAAGGCTATTTTCCACTCATCTCCTTCTTGAATCTGTATCTGGTGATAACCACTCTTTAGATCTATCTTTGTGAAGTACTGAGCTCCACTCAAGCAGTCCATAATATAATCCATCCTTGGCAAAGGAAATCGGTACTTGATGGTGATTCTATTTATAGCTCGAGAATCTGTACACATCCTCCACTCTCCATCCTTCTTTGGTGCGAGTACTGTAGGTACTGCACATGGACTCAGGCTCTCTCGAATCAAGCTCTTCCTTAACAACTCCCGAACCTGTCTATTTAGCTCCTCTGTTTCAGTAGGAGTCATCCTGTGAGCATCCTTGTTAGGCAAACTAGCTCCTGGAATTAGATCTATCTGATGACTGATTTTCCTTACTAGTGGCAATCCATCTGGAAAATTATCAAAGATAATATCTCCAAACTCCCTTAGTAAATCTAAAACTTCAAGTGGCATTTCACTACTACCTTCTTTATCTTTCCTAGGAATCAAAGCATAGCACATATGCTGATGTTTCATGCCATCTAAAAACTTCCTTCCATCAACAAGACAAATCCTAACACTGCTACATACCTTTTCACCTTCCTTTTCCATGGGCTTCAATTTGTGGCAAACTCCATCCTTTGTCAGAGAGTATGTGTTTGAATGTCCATCATGTACTGCATGTCTATCAAACTTCCATGGTCTATCCAACAATAGATGGCAAACATCCATCGAAATAACATCACAGAGAACTTCATCATGGTAACTCCCAATTTTGAATTTTACTAAACATTGTTCACTTACCAGGACCTTATGATCATCTTTTACCCAAGCAATCCGATAGGGCTGGGGATGTTTCTCCCTCTTGAGCTTCAGCTTAGAGACCATCTCTTATGATACCAAGTTATCAGTGCTACCACCATCAATGATCACATCACAACATTTATCCTCACACTTGCATCTGGTACGAAACAAACTCCTCCGTTGTCTTGGTTCAATCTCACCACTTAGTAGGACTCTTTCATTTACCAAGGTCTCTCCTCTTTCTGCATCCTCTGAATGTGATGATTGTGCATCCTCATCCACATGAGCAACCCTAGCTTGGCCCTCAGCTCTCCTATCTGTCCTTCCTTGTCGTTGAGGGAATTCAAAGGCACGATGACCTTCTTCATTGCAATGGAAATAGGTACCATAGAAGCCTCCTCTTCCTTATCCACGTCCTCTACCTCTTCCTCTTTGATTTTCAAAGTCTTGATCATGGGAGCGGTTAAAACCCTCATTCCTCTAGTTCCTGCTAGTACCCACATCTTCATTTTTCTTTTGGGTTTCATTGTGGCCTCCAGATGATCTACCGCTTCCCCTTCCTTCTTGACCGTGCCCTCTTTGTCTTCCTTCAAACCTTTTATTCAGCTTCTCTTCAATTCGTAGGGCAAATTGGTATGCCTCTTCAACGCTGGTAATTCTTACCAGACTTAATTCCTCCTGGATGCTAGGTCGTAACCCACTGATATAACGAGCTACCTTCTCCTTATTTGCTTCTACATGCCTCACTCTAATCAAGAGTCGGTAAAATTCCTTTGTATATTCTTGGACTGATCTTCCTACTTGCTTTAACCCATGCATCTTCTTAAACAAATCAAGCTCGTAGTCCACAGGAATGAACTGCTTCTTCAATTTGTCCACCATGCAATCCCACCTTGTGATCTTCTCCTTTCCTCTTCTGTTTCTTTCCAATTGAACCCCTTGCCACCAAATTTTGGCATGGACTTTCAGTTTGGCCTTTGCAAACTTAACCCTATCTGGGTACCTGATATCCTCATACTCAAAGTATTCTTCCAGTTCATTGATCCAATCGATCAACTAATCTGGTTTCAGATTTCCTGAAAATACACCCACTTCAATTGTGGGTCTTTTTAAAAACTTAGTAATGGCCCTAAAATCCATTTCCTCTGCATGATTCAAAACTTCCTTGTCAAATTCCCCTTCTAGTTCCATTACTTCTTCTTCATTGTCATCCTCACTGTCATCACTTGCGGCAACATTTGCTCCTCTACGGAGCTCCTCTTGCAATGCCTGCACCTACCTTTGGAGGGCTCTAACCTCCTCAGGATTAATAGCTCTAGCCCTTCCACCACACTCTCTTCGTGGAGGCATCTTCTAACTTGAACCCACAACCACACAATCCTGGTGCAAACTGCCTCACAGTCGGCGCTCTGTCTACACACTCAGGAAAACCAACTTTGATACCACTTGATGGGAACACAACCCACGAACAGAATGGACACAACAGAAAAGGGAAATTTTATTAATTGATAAAATAAGCAAGTAAAAATAGTACAGAGAAAATAAACTTCAAGACATGCCCTAAGGGCTTACAATAGCATAAATCTGGAGATAATTTCTCCTTTCAGTACCTCCTCTCAAATCCCACTCTGAATTACCTTTTACAATGCTAGAAATCTCCTTAAATAGACCCCGAAGGGTTAAGGACATTCTAGAAAGTGCTAGTAGGCATCCACTGACCAAATAGAAGGTTTTGGAAGCTGTGGTAGAAGTCGGCGTAAATCTAGAAGAATCCAGAAATGGTAACTGAACTTTTGGGAGGCATAACTTTTGAACCGTAGCTCTAATTGATGAACCGTTTACATTTTCGAAAAGCTCTCGAAGCGCTCTATAGCCCTATGGACCAGCTGCACTCATCCCCCATTTTTTTGCCCTTTTTGAGGTCATCTAATTCCCCTAACCTGACTTTCAAGCATTCTTAGGAGGTCTCCAAAACCCGAAAAACTGCAATAACTTTCAAACCGTGGGGCCTATTGACCTAATTCTTTTTCTGGAATGCTCTAAATCATGATTACATTCATCTGGCCAATTCACACCTTCTAGTTTACCAAAATGATGGCCCAATTACATGCTCCTATTTTTTTGAGATTTTTTAACACACTGATAGTGGAACTGTGAGAGTTGGAACCTTTATTTGACCCAAATGGGTATCCAAAAATGAAAACACATGAAACAAAAACTAAGTCTAAGTACATTTTTTTGGGTGACACAAGATTGCCCTTATACCTCTGGATGCTCCTGCATCAAAGGAGCCTGAAGGCTACATAAAATTTGTTTACTATGAGCATGATACTATTCCAAATGTTCAAGCAAGTGGCAATTAACAACCTTCACCACCCGAGTCCCCAAAATCTCTAGTTCAACATGAGTTGCAAAAAATCAACCCGAGTCATTAGAAGGACCCGAGTCATCAGAAGGACCCAAGTTTTAACAAGAGGAAACTGAGTCACAATCTAATGGACTCAAGTCATAGATAGTGGGACCTCAACATAAAACAAAAAATTATGGTGAACCTGGTCATTTCAAAAAGAAGGAGCCCAAACTTGTTAGATATGTCAGAAGGCATCATGCACCTAAGAAAATCATTGGAGATTAGTCAGTTAGTAAAATGATAAGGAACAAATTAAAAGGTACATGTTTTCTTACTAAATTTGAACCTAGATTTGTAAAAGATGCATTAGAGAATGAAATTTGGATTGAAGCTATGAATGAAGACATTGATTAGATTGAAAGGAATTGACTTGGACTCTTGTTCCTAGACCTAAAGATAAGAATGTAATTGGAACAAAATGGGTATTTAGAAATAAGTTGAATGAGAATGGAGAAGTTTCAAGAAACAAGGCAAGGCTAGTTTGCAAGGGCTATGCTCAAGAGGAAGGTATTGACTATGGAGAAAATTTTGCTCCTGTTGCTAAACTTGAATGTGTTAGAACACTCCTTGCATATGCAACACACAAAGGATTCAAAGTGTATCAAATCGATGTGAAATCATCATTCTTGAATAGAATCTTAGAAGAGGAAATCTACATTGAGCAACCTGAATGTTTCATTGATCCTAGCAAAAGGGACATGGTTTGTAGACTAAAAAAAGCTTTGCATGGTCTTAAACAAGCCCCTAGAGCCTAATATGAAAGGTTTTACAAGTATCTCATAAAGATTGGTTTTCAAAGAACTAATGACAAAAACAACCTATACATCAAAGAGGGACCATATAAGAAGATTGTGTTGGAAGAAATCTTTGTGGATGATACATTGTTTATCGAAAATGATGATTTATGCAAATCTTTTCTAGAGGAAATGAGTAAAGAATTTGAGATGTCAATTTTTGGAGAGATCAAATTCTGTGTTGGCCTGCAGATTCAATAGAAGAAGGATGGTATCTATATTACTCAATCAAAATACATCAAGGAGATACTGAAGAAGTTTGGAATGAAGGATTCTAGACCACTTGGAATACTTATGTCTACTAGACATAAGCTTTCCAAAGATGATGATTCAATAGAAGTAGATCAAACTACATATAGATTAATGATTAGAAAACTTCAATATGTGGTGCATACAAGACCTAATATAGCATTAGAAGTTGGAATGGTTGCAAGATTCTCTACTAATCTAAAAGAAAATCATATGATGGCAATCAAAAGAATCATGAGGTATCTAAAGGGTACTGAAGATTATGGTTTGTGGTATAAGAAAGGAGGCAACTTTGAATTCAAAGCATTCATTGATGTTGATTGGGCAAGAAGCATTGATGAGAGGAAGAGCACTAGTGGTGGAGCATTAATCTTTCTTGGAAAAAGGTTAGTATCTTGGATAGCAAGAAGAAAAAATGTACCTCTTAGTCAACAAAAAAAGTAGAATATGTGACTGCAACATTCAATTATTCAAATATTGTTTGGTTCAAACAATTATTAATAGTTATGAAGGAAGAGATCAAGAATCCAGTTGTTGTTTTTTACTATAACACTAGGGCAATTAACATTTCCAAGAATCTTGTGATGCATACCAAAACCACACACATTGCAATTAAGTATCATTTCTCAAGAGAATTGGTGCAAGATAAGGAGGTAAGATTGGAATATGTGAATATAAAAGAACACATTATAGACATATTCACCAAGCCATTACCTAAGGATGCATTTTTTTATCTAAGAGGTAAGCTAGGGGTCATTCCCTTATCTAAAACTTACTAATCAGATTTTAGTGATGCATCAACCAAGCATGTTGAAAATCAGTCAAATTGATACAGTATTATAAAGGGTAGATTGCATATGAATCAATACATCAATTACATAGAAGTTCACTGAATGCTATCTTTGACATGAGATGTCAAAGAGGGAGACATCTGTCATACATGAGAGAAATTTTATGTTTGATAGAAAGAGTTTTCTATCATATACCAAAGATCTTTTTATATATGTCAAAGATGTCAAAGAGGGAGAATGGAATTGAGATTGATATCAAAGAGGGAGAGTTTGATATTGCAACCATTTTAATGAGAGATTGATGATAGAGGGAGTTCACACTAATAGAGGGAGTTCTCATTGATAGGAATTAGAATGAAACTAAGGATATTTTCCTTACTTCTATTTTGCTCTAAAAATTTCATTGTATTATGACATGTTGTGTTGCTATCAATGCCAAAGAGGTGTTGAAAACAAAATTGATACAAGTATGAATATGTGTTTCAATCATTGTTTTGTCACTTATGTCAAACCTGCTACTTGCTGGTAAGACAATTGCTTATATGATTAGAGTACTATCATTTGTTTGATTGATGAAGAGGAATTGATCAAATGAGGTAACAATAGCACTTAGAGGAAAATTTTAGTTATGATATGGAAAAGGAGTACAAGGATAAGTTAAGATAGTGATATTATAATGCATTGACAATCTACTTAAGGTTGCAAAGGATGGATACACTAATTAAGTTTAGAATAACAAGTTAAACAAAGTATGTCTGCCAAGCTTAACAATTTGCATAGTAGGTGCCAAGCAAAGTTAGTGTAAGCCGAGCACAAAATTAGTTGGAGCTGAGAAAAGTTAAATTTTAGTGTATGTCGAGTGTGTAGACACCTAAAAAACCTTTAGAAAATAAAGTATTTTTATTTTCTAAAAAATTCTTGATGACATCATCATTAATTAATTAATTTATTTTTATGCCATTAAATCCCTTTATCTTAATTAAAAATATTTAATTAAGAAATCCCTCCCAAAAATGTTTAAATCTTATTTAAACATTATTTCCTTATTTATTAATTATTTAATTAATAAATTGACCAAAAATTCCAAAATAAATAATTTATTTATTTTTTGCCCAAAACTTGGCCAATTTCCTTATGACCAATAACCTCTTCCAAAATCTTTTAATCCTTCTTTAATTTCGATTAAAGGCTAATCCCATCATTTCCTACCCCTAATCCCAACTCAAAATATTTAATTAAGATTAAATATTAATCCTCATGTTTATTAAAAAAAAGTTTTAATAAATATCTCCTCAACCCAAACCCTTGAAATAAATAAAACTTTATTTATTTCCTAAAAATTTAATTTATCCTCATCCTAAGAAGTTCTAGACTCTTCTAGAAAGTCTTCATCCTAATCCTAGGAAATTCTAGACTATTCTAGAAAGTCTTTATCCTCATCCAAAGTCTAGACTCTTCTAGAAGATGTCTTTAAACCTAATCCTAATCCCCTCCTAACCTTGTCACATTCCCTAAACATGGGTTAAGAATTACTAACCCAAGCCAAAGTTAACAAATATCTCCTCCTTCACCCACCCTCATTAAATGCCATCCACTTGCCTATCCCTAAGCTAATCCTAAACCATCCTAATCCATCCTCTAATCATTTGCACAAGCCTAAACAAGCTTAAAACCTTCCTAATCAAGTCCAAGTCGAAATTTCTCTCATCACTCTCAAAATATCTCAACCATAAAACTTTATGAAGTCCACTAGGTCATAAATGACTCTTACAAGCCCTTTTATTGCTCTTACAAGTCATTATGAGGGTCTTTATGAAGATTTTATCCCTTGAGCCTCCTTTGTTGACTCATCCTTCCCCTTTCCTCCATCCTCTCACCATGTGACATGTGTCACTCCTTGATTGGCTATAAGGAAGCACAATCCATGTGCTCTCCTCTCATGCAATCTGAGCCCTCCATAAGCTTTTTCCCATCCTTGCATCTTAGCTCTCAAACCCTCAAGCCTCTTGCCTATAAATTGGATCCTTCCCCTTTGAAAAATAACACAATCCATGAAGTAAAGTTATAATGCTATTTTGAGAGCCAAATCCATACTAAAGCCATCTATCCACACCAAAAATCCACAATCATCCATTGAAGCCTTTGGAAGCATATTGAGCATACATCCTATCCATTTAGATAAAGCCACTCAACAAGAGAACTTATCATTGAGAGAGCCCATTAATGGCTCATATTTTCAATTGAGATCTCATCTTAGTCTATTTTGAAGTTTATGAATTTTGTTTAGTTTGTAGAAGCTTTATTTAAATTTGGTTTCTATTAGCATACTAACATTGCTCATATACATTTTGGCACGCCCGGTGGGACCCCGCATGGGTCATCTTCATTAGCTTTTTTAGTCAAGTTTTGTATGTTATTTGCTGATTTTGGCTAATTTTTCTTGTTTTTGTGATTGGTAGGATTGTATAAATTGGTTTTGTAGGTCCACATGAGCATGAAGAAGACAAAGGAACTCATAATCTATCTCATAGTGTTTGCAGATTTTTCAAGCTTATAGGTGGACAAAGAACTTGAAATTCTTCTTCCTCTTCTTGTCTATATTCTTCTTATTCCATCTACTTCTTCTTCTTCTTCTTGTGGGAGATCTTGGCCATTTTTTTTTAAGGAAGAAAAATCATACACACTTCTTTTTAGTGCTTAAAATGAACCCCCAAATCATACTTAAATCCGTTGAAAAATTAAAAATTTGCAAAAAAAAAAAAATCTTTTAACAAGTGAAACTAAACCAATCTAATCATTTGCATCCTTGCAACATCAAGGTTTTAGATGCATTCATGCAAAATTAGGAACACTTCATTTTTGGGAATTTAAAAAGAACTTCAAGTTTCCATTTCAAAAGGTTCAAAATCAACACTAAGTGCACACTAAAGTTCTTTTAAAAAATCTCGTGAAAACTAAGAGTCCTAAATGGTTGCCAAAAATTGTCCTAAAATCTTTGTTATTTGTTCCAAACAAATGTCTTATTGCAAAATCTTGAATGTTTCTTAGGTTTTTCATGCATCAAAACAATCTAGGAATATCATTTTTGGGCTTAAAATATGCAAACTAGAACACAAAATCTTGAATGAAAACCAAAGTCCAAAGAGTCATTTTCACTTTTGAGTCCAAAACAATCTTGAATGATCTAAGGTTAAAACAAAGCACTTCAAAGTTCTTAAAACAACACAAAATCTCAATCTTGAATGCTCAAAAGAAAACACTTGAATGTTTAACCACTTTTCTTTCAATGCATGTTGCTAAAATCACTCTTGAATGCCATGGATTAAAATCAAATTTTCCTTGAATGCATGATTAAAACAACAAATCCAATCTTGAATTCTAAGGATCAATTAACCATTGCAATATCAAACACTTCATTTGGAGCTTCTAAAAATTGAACAAAACAAATCTCTTTTCCACATGCAATCTAGGTAAAGTTTGATTTTTGGACATTTAAGAAACCTTGTTAAGTTAAAATACAAATTTGCAAAAATCAATTTGAGTAGTTCCTTGGACTCACCTCTTTTCTAATCACCCATCAAATATTAACCATTGGTTGCAATCTCAGCGCCATTTATGGGGATGGGTCTACTTGAAAAAGGTGTTAAATGTTCCACAATCTAACTCACTCACTTGGTCTTTGAATGTTTGCTTTAACTTTATCAAAATTCTTAAATGATCAAAACTCTAGATTAAATCGATCACACTTCAAGTTTGGGTACTAAAATTGAACAACAACTGACGTGGAGAGCCTCCGGGCGCGCACTTGAAATCGAATCTCACACACTTTTGTTTTGGGCTTAAAACAAACTCACACTCAATCTTGAATGCCTTAAAGAAAATTAATCGATACTTGACGTGGAGGGCCTCTGGGCGCACGAATTTGCTTTTGTTGACCCTAACTCTTCTTATTGTTTGCATTCTTCGATCGATTTACTTTTGTTGGCGCTTCAAGTTGGAATTGAACATTGTCTCTTAAACATGAGTGCTTGCAAAGTCTAGATTAGCACACATAAGAGTCAGTTGGTAAAAGAACAAGCGTGTTTTTTAGCCCAAGGTCATCCAAGTCTTCTCTCCCCTTGTCGTCTTTCGAGGCCATCTTGGGTGCATAAGATTAGGATCCAAAACCTTGTTTCTTTTTAGGAGGCTTGCTTGGGGATTTCATACCCTTTGGACGACCTCAACTCCAGCGTTCTAGCGGAGTATAAGAATTGGGAGGTGAATCGAAAGACACCTCTCTTGGGATTAAGATTTTGTCACTCGGGCTAAGCCTCAAGGAACTTTATACCCTTGAGAAGTGAAAGAGGAGAAGTGGGTTACCGCTCCTCTCGGCTGTGTGATATCTTTTTGGTCTCATCTATGGATTTGGGCCTCACGTACCTTGGGTATATCGAGGACTCCTTAGCTAAACCAACTATCAAACTTGTAGACAACCATCTAGGATGTTAATGTGTTTGAGGTGACTGATCAAAACATTTGTAGAACATACACACTCCTTGGCGCAAGTATCACTTTCTGAGAATCAAAAACTTCTATCTAGTTGTTTCTATCTATTGCTTGATCTTTTATTTGTTGAATGAATGTTTGCCAAACTTGGTCAATCCTAGCTTAGGGCATACTTAGCGTAGTCACTGCCTATTCCAGAAGTTGAACGAGTTGAAGCAAAACAACCAAGATCTCTCAAAGCCAAGCAGATTCAGAAATTGATGTCAGAGCAACCCAAATCCAAACAGAAGTTCCACAAAGTTAAACTCAAACCATCTCTAGCATACCAAGAACTTTCAGCCAAGAGAAAAGAAATAACACCAAGCCCACGAATTGCCAAACTCCACAAAGCAGAGGACAAAGCTACCGACGAAGCACTTCAAGAGGCCTGGTTAGAGCGCACCATCAAATTTAGCCAACATCTAGGAGTTAATCCTGCTTATGCCTTACCAACTAGGCATTGTTTCTATGATTAGACACCCTTGTTTCTCCACATCTTCTTGGATTAGCTTCACTTTAGAGTCATCTTTGTAGAAAAGCCAGCCATCTTAGGTTATCCCCTTAAGCATTATTAGCTCATCCATCTCATTTAGAATCAAACCATCTAGCCAGCAATCAAAACCTCACATCCAAGCCTTCAAAATTGTTGTCACTTTTGCCAAAAGTTTGCCACTCCTAAAATCTTCCAAATCCATCAATCTCACCAAGGTTATCCCTTTGACAGAGCTTTGTCTAGGGTAATCCAGCTTTGTCACTTGTTATCCCTCATCACCTTGAGCTAAAGGTTGGGATCCACAAGTGGTCAATCTCGTGTTCTTCCTAAAGGATCATCAGTCTATCCTTAAGTTGACACAATCACCACCAAGCTTGCACATAGGAAAGCAGACCTTTCGTGCTTTGGCAACATATCTTTAAAGTTAGAATCTCCAACCCAATCCTCCTTAGGTTTTGTCATATAGCTTTTCCTTAACCTAGGAAATCATTTGCATAGAGAAGCCTTCCCCCTTTTGCATCCATCAGCATTATTGCATCTCATCCCTAGGAGCATTTTTCATGCCACCCGTCACTCGCTTAGCCAAGAAGAAAGAAACAATGGAGCCCTATCATTTGGATCGAACAACCTCACCCCCCTTGAGCACTCAGCCATCCTTCAGCCCAGAGAAAGCTATGCCATCATGTACTAACATTGAAGCTTTGATGAACCAACCAGGAAATGCAGTATTGGTGAATGCCATTATAGACAAAAACAAAGAGACAATCATGGCTAATTTTCGAAGGGAAAATGTAGGAACCTTTGACTTTGGAAGACCCCCTCCATTATCAGATCCATCTCACCCATTGTTTGGGTAGCTACCACCACCCATAGGCTCTTATGATCCAAATTATCCTCAATATATGCCAAAAGAAGAGCCTCCAGCCAATCCATATGATCCAACAGACCCAAACATACCATCATCCACCCAAGTTGAAATTTCCATGCCGCAAGCCAACCCATCCACCACCACTCCATCCTTGGTTCATACCTCTCCGCTCCAAACCCCCTTTACCCAAAACAGCTCACCGTTCACCCCCTTCACTATTGCTGCTGCTGCTCCCCAACCCAGCCTTCCAAATCCACCCATCTCCCAAATTAGTGCTAGCATCTTTGGCCAACCTCAGCAATATACAACAGGGATGCCACCCATGGGGCCAAGTAATCAACCTTTCATCAACCCCAGCTTGTTCACTGCAGCCCAAAGCACAATCCCATCATTTCCATTAGGTCTTGGGAGCTCAATACCATTAGCCACAAATCTACAAGCTACTACCCTCACTCCACAAAGCTATCAAATCCCACAAGATACTACCAATTTTCTACCAAACTCCCAAGTGACCCCAACCCCTGCCACCACTCTACCAAGCTTCCAAATCCAACCACAAAGCTATCAAACCCCATCAGTTCCATTCCCAAGCTTTCAATTCCCACCACCTCCACCACCAACTAATCCATTACCTCCAATTACCAACTACTTTTCAATGCCACTTCTAGGAGGTAATCCACCACCCCAGCCAACCACCAATTATTTGCAGATACCATCCCAAATGGGGGCACAACCCACATATATTGGTCAAACCCCACAAGCCCCCCGATCCTTTCCCCAAGCCTCTCAACCATCTTATACCTTACCTCCACAAAGAAATCCATTTATCCCACAGCCAGCTTATGTTCCTCAATCCCAACCTCAAATCCCATATCAACAGCAAGCCTCGCAGCACATGCAGCAATATGCGCCACCTCCCCCTCAACAACCTGTCATCCACCATGCAGCTGCCCAAACAATGTACAATCCCTATCAGCAAATCCCTCATAGCCATCCATATTCAGTGGCCCCATCCAGCACATACCTACCTCAAGGCACCCCTACATTGGGGGCACCCCAGCCATCACCTATCAATTTAGAATGGGACAAAATGAAGATAGCTCTGAAAGCCATCCAAGAAGGGAATGATCTGAAGACATTCAAGTTTGAGAATGTGTGTCCTTACCCATTTGACAGAGCCATTACCATGACACCATTTTCCAAACACTTTGAGGTACCCAAATTTGACAAATTCAGAGGAAAAGGAGACCCTGTCACACATATCAAAGAATTTTACATGCATTGCCAGGACATAGCATACAATGATGTCTTCCTCTTGTGCCTTTTTCCCAAAAGCTTAGCTGGACCAGCTCTTGAATGGTTTTATAGAATCCCCTATGGCACAATTAAAAACTTTGCTAAATTATCTGAGGCATTTGTAGCCCAATATGCCCATCTTGTTGAAATAGAGCTATCAATAGTTGATCTTGTCCACACCAAGCAAAAAGGTGGAGAAAGCCTTGCCGAATACCTGCAAAGATGGCAAACCCTTACCACCCGCATATCCTGCACCTTGCCAGAATGCCATGTGGTGAAAATGTTTATTGATAATGCCCATCCTAGCTTGGCTCACCACATGACCATGAACTGTTTGCAAACCTACAAAGATATCAAAGAGAAAGGAATGATCCTTGAGCAAGGACTCATTAAAGATGGTGTGGTCAAGCTTTACAAGGAAGCCAACCAAAATCAATCACATTCCAATGACAAGTCTAGGTATTGGAACAAAAACAAGCACATTGCAACAGATGGCATCACTGACACCAGACATGTGAATATTGTTGGTCCTTCTCACAACCAGTCCAACCCACCATATCAACCAAAAAATCAACAAGCTATCAACTACCAACAATAGAATAACCAAAGCTATCAAAACCACAATCCAAGACCCAACTTCAAAGGGTCTAGCAATCAAGCTAATGCCATCAATGTAGCTGCAGGACAAAAGCCTAGATTCCAACCTACACCTAGAAACTATACACCCCTTGGTGAGCCATTGGATGTCATTTTTGAGAAATTAGTCAAAGAAAACCTCATCAAATTTCCTCCTACCCAACAAATTGACCCAAGCCAATCCAAAGCTGCATGGTACAAAGATAATGAGTTCTGCAAATTTCATAGGGTAAAAGGTCACACTACCCTCAGATGCATGAAATTGAAAGACTATGTGTAGGACCTCATTGATCGGAAGGAAATCACTGTTGGTGCCCAAACCTCTCCCAATGCAGGCTTACAAGTCTATCAAAATGCTTTTCCTCCACACCACAACCAAAATCCTGGAAAAGCACCTATCCAAACCAACAACAACAACACCAACAACCGTCAGCCAAACCAACAGCATGGGAAGAACAATGACCTCACTTCATCCTATATAGACTATGATAGCCTTATAGGTTGTATATCCGAGAAAGAGCCTTCCGTCAATGTTATCAATATCCAAGGACCAAACAATGAGTGTGCAGTCACCACTCGAAAAGCGCGATTTAACATCGCAGGCCCACTTGTTACACCAACACCATCAGCTCCATCAAAAAGCTAGTACAATATCTTGGAACACCTTGGGAACATGCCAGCCCAAATCTCCATTTTAGACCTTCTTCGCACTAGTCCTGTGTACAAGAACATCCTTGACAGTCCTCTCATAGAATCTCGTGTCCCTTCTGATATCAGTGCTACTAATTTTCGTAATCTTGTTGGAAACCTCTCATCCTCATGTGCCCTATCATTCAAACCCACCGACATACCCATGGTCGAGCCAGATCACACCCTTTCACTTCGCATAGCCATCATGGTATCCAACTTTGCTATAAAAAGAGTAATGATAGATAATGGATCAGCCTTGAATATTTGCACCCTAAAATTCATAAAACAAGCTGGGTATACTGAGGCAGATATCATCAGTGAGGTTATCACCATCAAAGCTTATGACAACTTGGAAAGAACCACAGAAGGAACTATTTTGCTGCCAATCAAGGTTGGGCCAGTCATCCAAGAGACACTCTGCCATGTTATTGATCTAAACCTACCATTTAACATCCTCCTCGGTCACCCATGGATTCATGCCATGAAAGCTGTTCCATCCACTTACCATCAGTGCATCAAATTTCCGCATCAAGGCACTGAGGTAACCATCCATGCCGATCCAGAACCCTTTGCTTACTGCAATGCGGTTGAAGCTTCATATACAAACCATTGCCCTGGAATTGATATCGGCACATCCATCGCCAGCTCATCCCACACTTATAATGACCCAGAAACCATCCTCGCCTCTACCCTGTCTACCGTGAAGATCAATAACAAAGGTTGTGGAGAGTATAGTCTGTTAGATGCATTTGCTATCGGGGCACTCCCACTTGATCCACATGCTCATGGACGACCGACATATCACAAAGCTAAGGAGGTTCCACCTCCTCGATACAAATAGTTTGGCCCAACAATCTTTGTATCCTCAAAAATCCCTCTTCATGAGGAGCTCACTCTAGATATCAACAAATGGTTACATAAGGATGCACCTCAAAGAAATCAAGCATGCCTTGATCACTTCAGCCAAAAGTATCCCTAAGAACATAAGCTCATCACTGACAAATGGAACTATCAAGGTGGTGGTCTAGGACCAGAAGAAAGAGGCATGCAATGCCCCATCGACGCACACAAGTGGGAATCGAAGTCAGGTCTTGGCTTTGGCATACCCACAATTGGGGGCACCAATGAGAATGGTCACGCTTTTTTAAACATTCACCGCAACCTTGTCGAAATTGAAGACATTCCCGATGAAGTTGAAAAGAGAGCCTACGACGATATCCTAGACCAAATCTCCCTCGGAGACTCTGTTCTCCAAGAACTATCCATCCACCTCATTGACCTACCACTCGCCCATCCACAACTCATAGATTGGGACCAACCAAGTGTCATAAACATCGATGAGTTCACATCAGAGGAGGCACTTCTAAGATTCATGGGAGCTGAAACTCCTCACAAGAAAACAAAGCCAGATTTTGCCTATATCTACAAGCTAGATCCCAAGGGGTATTTTGGAGAAAATCCCCAACCTAGTTCCGATACACCCAAAACTGGAACTAAGGTGAATCTAAGACTAGCTAAGGCAACGAAGAGAACCCCTCAGCAAGAAAATCTAGAAGAACATGAAGATTTAGCATTGCCTCCTCAAGATAATCGACCAGAGGTGTCTTCTATTCTAATTGAGGATACTCGAGAAGTCAACATTGGTTCATCAGAGATCCCCAGACTTGTTCACATTGCTGCATCCCTATCACAAGACCAAGCTAACCTCCTCTTTGAGGTCTTAAGAGAGAACATTGGCCGATTTGCATGGTCATATCAGGACATGCCAGGACTTGATCCAAAGCTTGTAGTTCATCATCTTGCAGTTGATCCAAAGATCAAGCCCGTCAGACAAAAGATTAGAAAAATGCACCCCAAGGTGGCATTATTGGTCAAAGCTGAATTAGAAAGAATGTTAGTTGCTAAGGTTATCCGACCTATCGACTACTCAGAGTGGATCTCCAACATGGTCCCTGTCACTAAACCTTCCGGTGACATCAGAATCTGCACTGATTTTAGAGATCTTAACAAAGCTTGTCCAAAAGATGATTTTCCCTTGCCCAACATAGATATGATTGTAGATCTTACAACTGGACATGAAATTTTGTCCCTTATGGATGAATTTTCTGGGTATAATCAAATCAAGATTGCAGAAGAGGATCAGCATAAGACAACATTCACTACCCCTTGGGGAACCTTTTGCTACAACATGATGCCTTTTGGCCTAAAGAATGCTGGGGCTACCTATCAAAGAGCTATGACAGCCATTTTTCATGATCTCATCCATAGCATTTTGGAGGATTATGTGGATGATATCTTGGTCAAGTCTCATACCTTCATGGATCATCTTGCTGACCTGGAGAAAGTCTTTGATAGGTTAGCCAAATATCATCTCATGCTGAATCCCAAGAAATGTGTCTTTGGGGTCACATCTGGCAAGCTTCTAGGTTTCATAGTTTCTAAACGAGGTATAGAGATCGACCCCAAGAAGGTCAAGGCTATCTTAGACATGCCTCCTCCCCAGACACTACGACAACTTCGCTCTCTTCAAGGAAAGCTCCAATCTGTTCGGCGCTTCATCTCCCAGCTTGTAGATAAGTGTACACCATTTTCACATTTACTGAAGAAGGATGAGAACTTCAAGTGGGATCCTTTATGTCAGCGCAACTTTGACCATCTCAAGCAGTATCTCATCAATCCCCCTATCTTGGTTCCACCAGTTCCTGGTTGTCCCCTGATTTTGTACATATCAGCAACATCTACTGCTCTAGGGGCACTTCTAGCATAGCTTGATGACTACAACAGAGAAAGAGCCATCTACTACATCAGTAGAACCCTAGTTGGTTATGAACTCAATTACACTTCTATGGAAAAAGCTTGTTTGGCAGTTGTTTTCTCAACTCAAAAGCTTCGCCATTACATGCTAAGTCATACCATCCAACTAGTCTCCAAGATTGACCCTCTCAAGTATATGCTCTCTAGAACAACACTTACAGGCCGTTTGGCCAAATGGGTTATGCTCCTTAGTGAATTTGACATCCAGTATGTGGATAGAAAGGCAATCAAAGGGCAAGCTATAGCAGATCACCTAGCTGATGCACCTCTAATAGATGCTTATCCATTGATCATAGAATTTCCAGATGAGCATATCTGTCTAATTGAAGAACAACCCCCATGGAAACTTTATTTTGATGGCTCATACACATCTCATGGATCAGGGGCAGGAATATTGTTGGTCACACCTCAAGGAGATTACATTCCAAAAGCCTTCAAGCTACAATTCCCTAGCACCAAAAATATAGCTGAATATGAGGCCCTCATAGCAGGATTAAAGATAGCTGCAGAATGGAACATTGTTAAGCTACAAATCTTTGGCGATTCTCAGCTCATCATCAAGCAAGCCCTAAATGAATATCAAACCAAAGATGAAAAGCTATTACCCTACAAAGAGCTGGTTGATCAGCTAACCCAACATTTTACAAAGCTTCAGTTTACACAAGTGCCTCGAATACAGAACAAAGCAGCAGATGCTATGGCTACTATAGGCTCACTCTTGGAAATTCCCCAAGCAGCTACACAGTATGAGTTTTTAGTGGAGCAGCTCCTCACACCTGCCTATGCGAATGAGGATTCAAACCATTTTTGTATCTTGGTTGGTCCCCAATCCCCTTGGTACCATGAGATTCACGCTTACCTTAACGATGGTATCATATCCCCTCACCTCACACGTACCCAATGCCAGAACCTCATCCGAAAATCATCCCGCTATGTTATCATAGCCAATACCCTATATCGTCAGGGTTATCACGATACTCTCTCTCGATGTTTAGACCAAAATGAGGCCGCGATGGTGTTAAAGGAAGTACACTCTGGACTTTGTGGTGCCCACACGAGTGGTATTGTCCTAGCGCGACAAATCCTTAGAGCAGGCTACTATTGGCCTACCATTGAAGAAGACTCCTGTGACTTTGTCAGAAAGTGTCTCCCATGTCAGCAGCATGCAAATATTATGCACGCTCCGGCACAGGATCTACAACCTATTGCACCACCTTGGCCTTTCGCTTGTTGGGGCCTTGATCTAGTTGGAACTATCATACCCCTCTCATCTGATGGACATAAATGGATAATAACAGCTACAGACTATTTCACTAAATGGGTGGAAACAGTCCCCCTAGTCTCAGCTACAGGAGTTCAGGTCTCCAAGTTCATCTCGTACCACATTGTTTGCTGCTTCGGCATCCCATCCACCATCTTCACCGACCACGGAGGTAACTTTGAAAATCTCAACATGGAAGAATTATGCACTTCCCTCCACATCCATCACCGCTTTTCTAGACCATATTTCCCACAAGGTAACGGCCAGGCAGAGGCAACTAACAAAACCCTCCTCAAAATTCTAAAGAAATTTGTTAATGATTCTGGCCGTGATTGGCACCTACAAATAAATCCAGCCCTATGGGCCTATCGAACTTCCTTCCGTACATCCACAGGCACAACTCCATACTCCCTAGTCTATGGTGCCGAAGCGGTACTACCTATAGAGGTTGAACTTCCCTCCTTGTGCATATCTTTGCAAGGGCAAATATCAGATGAAGAATATAGAGTAGCTCGACTCACCCAACTAGATCTCTTAGACGAGAAGCGGCAACAAGCCTATGATCATCTCATAGTCTATCAAACTCGTCTTAAAAGAAATTTTAACAAGAAGGTGCTTCCACGACACTTTCAGCCAGGTGACATGGTCCTCAAAGAAAACATGAAAGTCCAAGTAGATCGAGAAAAGAAAGGCAAGTTTGAACCTACATGGCTTGGTCCTTATGTTGTCACTGCTTCCTTTGGCTCTGGAGCTTATCAGCTATCTACACCAGAAGGAGAACTCTTGAATGATCCTACTAACATCATTCATCTCAAGAAGTTCTATGCTTGAAGATCCTTGGTATACCAGGCTTTTGAAAAATACAAAAGAAAAAATAGTAAAGAGAAATAAGCGTCCAATGGTGAAAACTTGGCAATTCAAGCACCTTGGATAGGTACCTTGGTGAAAACCTGGTAATTCAGGTGCCTTGTGTACTAAAGACTAATCCATTATCTATCACTATCCTATCCCTCATCCATTTACCCACCATCCCATAAGACACACTTGCTTGTTCCCTTGGTGTTCCAACCAAATATCCAAAATCTGATGAAGCTTGTAAATACCTTCTGTACAGCTTGTAAATCTTGTACCAAAGCTTGTATTATACCTTGTAAATCTTGTACCATACCTTGTCTATCCGAATCTTGTCCAAGGTTTGTACCATATTCCAGCCTATAAATAATCTTGTATCCTAGCTTGTATACTATCACGTGCACACACAAAACCCCATTTTCACTTAATCTTTTCGCAAACCATCTACCTATCCACCTATCACCTATTATAGACATCCCATCCTTCACAAAAATTTCCATCTCACAAAAACCAAAACATGAAAAAACTTGTACATTTGTAACATATCTTGGTCCATCAGCTTGTACATCCTCTTTAGCTTAGTACCATTGTATCTATCCAGCGTTCGTGTCAGTTCGTCCTTGGTCAACATCTTGCACACATCGTACACTTTGGTTAGATATTCCAATGCATCCTTTAGCTAGATTTCCTATCACCAAAGTGTTATCTTTCTTAGTTCAGCTTGCCAGACGCATCACTCATCCAAATCCACCAGCTTAGGTGCTCTCCGATAGGTCCTTGCAGGATATAGCTTTCCTCATGTCTGATCTTGGTCCGTTAGTACCTCGTCCTACCCATCTCGTTGGCAAACGGTTCTCTTTTGGATTTTCACTTTCTTTTGATTTGGGATCTTCCCTTTTGGGTCTTGAAGTATCTTTTCCAAGCAATCTCCTTGTTCCCTCCTCAAGGTTGCCACGATCTTCCATATCATGGTATGCTGCGAATGGGGCAATTAGAGCGTAAGGTCTTGATCAGGTCTTTCATTTGTTTTTCTTTTCTGCTTGTGGGTTCTCCAATGTCGTTTCCACGCTGCTTCCTCTAGGATTCATGTGTGATGTTGGGGCAATCCTTGCGTGTTTGTTTTGAGTTAGTTTGTCAATCCTCTGGATAGTTGGTGAAAAGGCCTTGATGTTCTTGGTAACCTTGGCAATTAACCAATAGTCCTATAGAAAATCTAGTGCTCAACTACATGGTGGTACTTCTCTTTGAAGTATCCCCCCGCTCAAAAAGCTTCAATGGTCCATTCTCTAGCCTCGCTTTCTCTCCCCGCTGCCTTCTTGAGGGGGCATCTCACAGTCCATTCTCTCCTCTTCTGCTCTAGCCTTGGGCATCTTATTTTCTTATCTTTGATGTCATGCCACTTGCAGCATCACATCAAAGAGGGGCAAAATGTAGACACCTAAAAAACCTTTAGAAAATAAAGTATTTTTATTTTCTAAAAAATTCTTGATGACATCATCATTTATTAATTAATTAATTATTTAATTAATTAATTTATTTTTATGCCATTAAATCCCTTTATCTTAATTAAAAATATTTAATTAAGAAATCCCTCCCAAAAATGTTTAAATCTTATTTAAACATTATTTCCTTATTTATTAATTATTTAATTAATAAATTGACCAAAAATCCCAAAATAAATAATTTATTTATTTTTTGCCCAAAACTTGGCCAATTTCCTTATGACCAATAACCTCTTCCAAAATCTTCTAATCCTTCTTTAATTTCGATTAAAGGCTAATCCCATCATTTCCTACCCCTAATCCCAACTCAAAATATTTAATTAAGATTAAATATTAATCCTCATGTTTATTAAAAAAAAAGTTTTAATAAATATCTCCTCAACCCAAACCCTTGAAATAAATAAAATTTTATTTATTTCCTAAAAATCTAATTTATCCTCATCCTAAGAAGTTCTAGACTCTTCTAGAAAGTCTTCATCCTCATCCTAGGAAATTCTAGACTATTATAGAAAGTCTTTATCCTCATCCAAAGTCTAGACTCTTCTAGAAGATGTCTTTAAACTTAATCCTAATCCCCTCCTAACCTTGTCACATTCCCTAAACATGGGTTAAGAATTACTAACCCAAGCCAAAGTTAACAAATATCTCCTCCTTCACCCACCCTCATTAAATGCCATCCACTTGCCTATCCCTAAGCTAATCCTAAACCATCCTAATCCATCCTCTAATCATTTGCACAAGCCTAAACAAGCTTAAAACCTTCCTAATCAAGTCCAAGTCGAAATTGCTCTCATCACCCTCAAAATATCTCAACCATAAAACTTTATGAAGTCCACTAGGTCATAAATGACTCTTACAAGCCCTTTTATTGCTCTTACAAGTCATTATGAGGGTCTTTATGAAGATTTTATCCCTTGAGCCTCCTTTGTTGACTCATCCTTCCCCTTTTCTCCATCCTCTCACCATGTGACATGTGTCACTCCTTGATTGGCTATAAGGAAGCACAATCCATGTGCTCTCCTCTCATGCAATCTGAGCCCTCCATAAGCTTTTTCCCATCCTTGCATCTTAGCCCTCAAACCCTCAAGCCTCTTGCCTATAAATTGGATCCTTCCCCTTTGCAAAATAACACAATCCATGAAGTAAAGTTATAATGCTATTTTGAGAGCCAAATCCATACTAAAGCCATCTATCCACACCAAAAATCCACAATCATCCATTGAAGCCTTTGGAAGCATATTGAGCATACATCCTATCCATTTAGATAAAGCCACTCAATAAGAGAGCTTCTCATTGAGAGAGCCCATTAATGGCTCATATTTTCAATTGAGATCTCATCTTAGTCTATCTTGAAGTTTATGAATTTTGTTTAGTTTGTAGAAGTTTTATTTAAATTTAGTTTCTATTAGCATACTAACATTGCTCATATACAGAGTGATACAATGTAAGCCAAGTAAAGTTTAGTTGATGTTGAGTACCAGTAAACTTTAGTTTGTACTGAGTAATTTGATAGTGGATGCTGAGCAATGCAGTATGTGCCAAGCATCAAAAGCTAATTAATGTCAAGTGTCAACATTTTGTGAAAGATCGAGAATTCAATGAATCTAAGCTGACAAGTTTGTTTTTTGGGATTGTGTGTGGAAGATAAGCTTGATGAGCTGGTGACATAGATTTCAAGATAAACCATTTTTGAGGTGAATTCAAAGAGGATTGAAGGAGAAGTTTCTAGAAGGGGATGAAATGAAAAGATGGGTAGATTCTTTGAATCCCACCTAATCTAACCTAATCCTAAAATGGATGATGGAGGATGAATATAAAAAGATTTTAATTCTCTATTTATAGAGATGGTTGGTCAGAAGAAAATGTTGTCTTGTGTGAGAACCTAAGGAAGACAAGGAGTCTAAGGTAATTTCCTCATTCAGTGACCTAGGCAAAGTGTTTGCATTGGCAAAAAAAGCAAGAAGGCTTAAGGGAATGGATGCTTGAAGGGTGAACAAGTTGTCAGAGCTCAAGTGTGTGAAAGCCAAGTAGAATGGAGGGCTGAAATAGAGATCTATAATCTACAAGTGTTTTGTAAGTTGTTATTAGATCAAGCCTTACTATTACTCTCAAATCATTGTATTAGTCTAGGGTAAATCCTTTAGATTAAGGTTGACCTAATAGTCATTTGTAAATTCTTTAACCAGGTGACATTCCAAGTGAATGATCTAAAGTCCTCTAGCAAGGCTCACTCCTAATAGGGTGATTGAAATCCTTTAACCATGTCACATTTAACAGTGTGCATTGTAACCTTTAACAGGGTTGGCCTTTCATAGGGCATGCTTCAAAAGAGTGATAATGAGTAGCATGTTATTGGTAGTTTTTTCCAAATTGGGTTTCTATGTTAAATCATTATGTCAAATATGTTATTGAATCTATTATGTTTCATGTTTACATTTTTGCAAAGTTGATTTGATAGTAACCTACAAGTCTAAGTATATTGCATGATGAAAATGTTTTATGGATATGGGTTCACTAAGTTGTAAAATAATTTAATTGTACATTTGGACCTTGGATAACTGATGCACCCCCCCCCATCAGTTATTCTAAAGAATTTCAACAAGAGGGAGATTGTTGAAAACAATTGTTCAATTGTATGTTGTCTTTGATGTTCCACAAAATGCCAAGTCTTTATAAGCCAGTGTCTATTGAGTTCACTCAAGTGATGAAAACAGTTTCCAGTGTCTACCAAGTATTCCAAAGTAAACCAAGTTCAAAGACAACATGTGTTGAGCTTCACTCAGGCACAAAAGGAAGTTTGTAGGAAGACAGTGTCTACCAAGTTCACTCGAACACCAAAGATAAGTTTGCATGGAATCGGTGTTAACTGACCTCACTCGGTTACCAAAGGAATTCAGTTCAAGATGTAGTGTTAACCAAGTTCATGCGGTTAACAAAGAGAGTTTGAAGAAAGTCTTTTCTAAGTTAGTGTTGACCTAGCTAGGTCAACTAACAAAGGATTTTCTTGAATCAATATATTTAGTTTGATGCATTTATTTGTTAAGTCTAGCCGACTTAAGGGATGAATATTGAATATTTGTAAGTGTATTAAAGCCAAATTGACATGGAAAAAGATATACATATAAGGTCAAGTTGTGGGATTTAATGAGAGAAGCATGGGATTGAAAAGATAAACCAAGGAAGCGAATTGGAAGAAGAGCAGAGTATCCCAAGTTGACCGAGTTGAAAAGTTATATCTGATCAAGGAGGATCAAGTATTCAAGCTAGAATGGAGATCTGAAATGAGAAATACAATTCCATTAGCAATCAGGTTGTATACTTGTCACTCTATAATAATTGTAGTAGTGTATCAAATCTCTAAATAGAGTTAGCTTAATAGCTATTTGCCAAATCCTTTAACAAAGTGGCATTTCTAGATTGAAGTGTCTAAAGATGTCTAATAAGGCCACTCCTAATAGGGTGATTAAATCCTTTAACATGGTCACACATAACAGTGTTTTTTATAACCTTTAATAGGGTTGGCTCCTAACATGGCTCACTTCATAAGAGTGAAAATTAGTAACTAGTTGCAATTTGTGGTTTTTCCCAAATTGGGTTTCCACGTTAAATCTTGGTGTCATATGTGTTCATGTTATTTATTTTCTATTGTTGTAACTAAGTTAAATAAAGTTAATAAAAATAAACATCTTAAGAAGCATTTATTTTAGTAATTATAGAGTAACAAAGATTCTTAGTGTTTGCTGAGTGATTCAATGCTCATCGAGTTACAATAATATTTTCAGTTTCAGCAGAGTTTGGTTTTGATTTGTATTGACATCTAAGGGATTTGAGATTTATTTTTGTGGTAACTAATTGACCCCTCCCATCTTAGTTACTCCCCTTATATTTCCAACATATAGAACTAACTCTCTCTCCATGGAATGAACCACATGAGCCATAGGTGTATAGAACATATGCCCTTTGTATTGGGCATAACCACTGTGGTAATCATACATAGAATGAGGCACCTAAGTAGAGGAGTTAAACCAAATAAGATTCCTTTTAGACAAAGTTGATTAGGCCGTTCACTACCTCAATATGATCATCATGTGTAGTATGTTAGAAATCTGATTGAAAAGCTCATTGTTATTGAAGATCAAAGAGGAAAATTGTTGTAAAAGAATGTTTTCAATCATTGTTTTGTCATTGATGTCAAACCTGCTATTTGTAGGGATGATATTTGCTTATAAGATCCAAGTACTATCACTTAGTTGATTGGTGAAGAGGATTTGATCAACAAGATGTAATAAGAGAACCTAAAGGAAAGGTTGAGTTATGATGTTTTAATGAAGTGCAAGGATCAATTAAGACAATGATTAAGTAATGTATTGATGACATACTCAAAGACATAGAGGTTGGTCACACCTAGAATTATTGGAGGAAGAATTTGTAACAAGGTTGACTGCAGAGCTTAAACTAAGATTAGTAGTGGGTGCTGAGTAAGTGAGTTGAAGCCGAGCAAATTCTCAGTAGAAGCCAAGTAACACACATCAAGAAAAACATAGTTGATGCCGAGTAACACAGTATGTGCCGAGCACCAGTATTTCAATAGTGTCAAGTTGCTACATTATTTCAAATGATCAAGATTCGCCAAATCTAAGCCAACATAGTGATTACATAAAATTTTGTGAATGAATTGGAAGATAAGGATGATGAGTTGTTGGCACAAAATCTTATGTAAACCATTTATGGGTGAATTCTAAAGGATTATTCAAGAAGTTTGTAGAGGAAACATAATATGGGTTAGATACAATGAATCCTACCTAATCCATGTGGATTAAAATTGAAAAATGGAAGAATTGAGCGGGAAAAGGAACTCCAAGACTTCTATTTAAGAAGTCATAGACCAAGAAGCAAAGAGCTACTGATATTGTTGCTGCTGAAGTGCCAAAGCTGCGAAGTGGTTAGAAGGGTGTCAAGAAGGAGACATCTAAGAGAAAGACGAGCACAGAGGCTCTACTTCTATGAGTGGTCATGAAGAGATGATTGCACTAGTACATTAAGTATGGAGACTCAAGGAGACAAATCTTGAAAGAAAGGGCAAGCTATTAAGAGTTGCAAAAATTGAAGGTTAGGAAAGGGTATGAGCTGAGAAGTGATTTGAGATCTGCAAGATAAGTTGTATGTTTTAGTCAGGTCAAGATTTTTCTAATACTCTCTAGCAATTGTATTAGATTTGAAAATCCTATGGACTTAGGTTGGCCTAATAACCATTTGTAAATCCTTTAATAGGGTGGCATTCCAAGGGAATGTTCTAAAGTCCTCTAACTAGGCCCACTTCTAATAGGGTGGTTAAATCCTCTAACAAGGTCACATTTAACAGTGGGTTGTAAGCCTTTAACAGGGTAGGCCTTTCACGGGGCATCACTTCAGAAAGGTGAAAATTGAGTAGCATGTTACTGGTGGTTTTTCCCAAATTGGGTTTCCACGTAAATCATTGTGTTATGTGTTGATTTCTTATGTATTATACTTGCATGCTAATTTACAGTAACTTGCTGATTAGATAAGTTAAAACTTGGATGAACGAGTGGTTGAATGTATTCACTATACTTAGTGAAAAAGTTTGAATAGGACACTTTGGACCTTGAATAACTGATTCACCCCCCTGCTCCACCCACCCCCCCTAGTTATTCTTAAAACAATTCTAACATAGTAATCATAAACTCTGGTAATTAAGCCCATCACCTGGTTGACCCATGGATTAACCATCAATCCTCAAACTAGAAGCCATAAGATCTGGTAGATATCCTCAAGGGTGATGGTTATCTCTCCCACTAGTAGATGTAGGGGGGTGTGGGTATTCCTTATCCCATCTCTCCATCAAATCTTATAGCATTTCCCTATGATAACACATGTTGAAGTTAAGCTACTCAGTACATGCTTGTATTCCTTTGGAATTATGTCTCTTATGCTTCTAGCTCCCCTATATGGTCATGCACATAGATCATGGCTTGTGATATATAATGCTCTCACATTACTGATAGCTCTTACAATGATAATATGTTGGATTCTGATCAGTGTCTCATCTCAAATAACAACATATAAAGATAATTTTTTTCAAATTGACCTACTAAAATATAGGTCAACTTCCCTAGTATAGGTTGAATTTATTGGTATAGTTCGACATGTACCTTGAGGTACATGTTGACTTCCTCCTCTAATAAGCATAAAATAACTAGTCCTATGACATCTACAAAAACTTTCTAAATCTATGGAAAATTTTAAAAATAGAAGGAAATGAGCATGGATATCAAAGCCTACATCATCCAGCTCTCTGCCATATTCTACTACATATTAGAGAACCTCCATTTATGTCAGTGATAGTTCCTCCTTCTTCATATCTTTCTCCTTCTTCTTCTCCACCTTTAAGAAAATGTCTCAAATGATTTTGAAAAGGGTAATGTATCTTTATGTATGTTCTCATTAGGTCAATTTTTGCACTTATTTTCAAAAGGTTAACTTTTCTTTTTTTAGATAACAGTCACTCTCATTCTTTTGATCATATCTTAAGCTTGAAAACTTTGATTTGAGTGTCATAATAGGCATGAGAATTGTGATTCAATAACCTTGTTATTTAAGTACCTCTGGGAACATTTAGAATATATCTTGAATGATTTTTGAAGGTACCAATCAATAAATTATAATTTTAGTTTGTTGTGATAAACATGATTCCTTGTTTCACCTTTTTTGAATTAGTAAGCTAAAACAAGGGGCATATAGCTACTTGTGAACTTCATCAAATTTCCTTAGCAAGTCCTAAGTGATTTTGACCAATATACATAAATATTTGTTGGATCTTCTTCATTATATTTCTCATTTCCTCTAGCATGGAGAGAATGGCTACTAACCTTACTCGAGTGTCTCCACATTACTTAACGTTTCAAGTAGATCACCATATTTTCGTTGACCACCCTGATCATCATGAGCTGATTTGATGAAGCAACAATGAGTATTAAAAAAAACTTGATGAGCTGGTCCATCCAAAGATATCCATCTAGTATCATTGTCCTTAAGAACCTTTCTCCCATTAGTTAGGTTCTCAACAAACTGTTGAAATTCCCTGAATCATTTAGGACTTTGAAAAAAGTGCCTATAGATCTCTTTGATTAAAACTTCAATTCTATATATTTGTGGAGAGTAGTTGACAATTCCAAAAGATGGATTTATTTTGTGGGCCATGCAGTAAATGCCAACAATGTAAGGTGCAAGAAATTCTTTTAACTTTGTGACAAGACCATTCTTGTGGCCTTGCATTACTGAAGCACCATTTGCTCCAACACACACCAACCTTTGGGAAATCTTCATTTTATCTATACCTCCATATTTAATTAGGGAACTCTTTACTAGTTCAAATATGTTTTCTGTCATTGAATTATGCTTCATTTTAACAACACTTAGTAGATTGGGTTGGTAGACACAATTGTGTATAGTATAGACATGCATGCATACCCAGGAAGTATTGTCCATTGATGCCAACTCATCTAAAGATAATGCAATGAAATTTGACTCTTTAATATTTGCTTTGATATTTTCCTTTTCAACCTTAGTAAAACAACTTGCCCAATCTCATCCGTTGTTTACTGACTAATGAATCCTTGGATAGTAATGAACTTTTGAAAAGTGTAATAAACTACTCAATGATGGGTAGTTTGTAATGGCATGTCCTTTTCTTCAAATATAGAAGATAACACTTAACTGAAAAACTTTACCCATTTCTTGAACTTCCATTACTTTTCCAGGAAGAGATTCAATGGAACTCTTTACTTTTGCAGGCTTCATCTATATTTTCTCTTGAAATTTTAAGATTTTTTCATTTTTAACATGTTGACATTTGTCCTTGGTTTTCCATCTTGTCACTGATTTCTCCACTCCATCTATGCTTTTCTTCTCATAAACTTTACCCATATGCTTTTCTATGGTTTCAAGTTTTAGCTGAAACCTCTTTTCCTTTTTATATATCCTTGTGCATATCATACATTTTCATTCTATCAGAGGCTCACGTTCTTTTGGATTGTGTACAGTTTCAAGGAATGGATACATTGAGGCCCATTCTATTCGAAAATTCCTGATCGATAAATCCCAATGCCAATCTTTTTTGGATTTCACATCAGTTTTTGCATTTTATTTCCTTTTTCCTTTCCCTATTCATGCACCATCATCATCTTTGAAATTATCATACAAAGTCTATTATATTATTCTGGCTACTCTAGGTATTGACTTGAGGATCTTGGCTATTCTAGGTATTTACCTTGATATCTTCTTCAAGTTCATCATGATCAGATATATCAGGTTCACCAACTTCTTCAATATGTGCTAGTGGAATTGGTACTAGTAGTGGTTGAGAATCTTGTAAATGTACTTGTGATAATGTAGCTTCTTGATTTTTGCCACCAAAATATGATGATAAGGTTCTATGAGTGCGCTTGGCTAGCCTTTCTTGACTTTAACCACATGTAGGACTCTTACCCTTGTTCATGTTGGACATCTCCCAAGAAATATAGGCTGCCATAAAATTCAAGTTGTTCAAAAAGTGACAGTTGACTATAGTCTATTACATATATTTATCTAAATAGTATTAATTGGTTGTACCACCTATACTATGAAATATAAATGTCCTAGGTCTCCCTGGTTACTGCATGACTTGTTGGTATTGGTCACTAGTCCCAATTGATAACTAACCACTAATAGTCTAACTTGTATCCACTAAATATAAGAATGAACTAAAATTATAGAGAACAAATAGATAACAGTTTGAGTTACTCACCTTTGGCTAAAATGCAATCATTGCACTTGCAACTTGCCTAACGATGATCTCAGAAATATGAGAAATTGAGACTTCACTAATGATTGGAATTGAGACAACCTACTAATCAATGAATGTATTTATACCACTCTTTTTTGGTAAAATCCACAAGAATATTATAGCACATACAAAATATTTGGCAAAGCCCATGTAAGAAAAACCCATATTCTAGAATTTCCAAGGTGAATATGGTTCATCCATTATACAACCATGCATAATATAGTTGGAAAAATTCAATATGTGTATGAAATGCATCCGTATATTTGGGGGGTGAATGTTGTCCCTCTCCCAAAACATTTTTGAAAACCAAGGGCGAATTGAGGCCGTCCAAAAAGTTCTGCTTGGAAAATCATAAGCGAATGTGTTTAATTTGCTGTGCGCAAAAAATATTTTTGATTGGCTATTTCATTTCAAAAGGAGATCCAATGGCATAAATCCTCTAGCAAGGCCCAAGGGTTTGAATTATATTTGGTAAACTTGGGGCAACGCGCCAACCACATATGCATACAAAATTCCCCAAACTGACATTGGTTGATGGGAAAAATATGTCAAATGGTCAATATTCACCACTAAAGTGAAACCTGGATATGACCCTATTAAAAAAAATGCAATCCACAATCTAAAAGAAATTAATTTTTTTATCAACTAATACTCTCTTATCTTTAGGTGAAAAGTGAGGAATTCTTCTTGTAACTTAATAATTTTCAATATCTGCATACCATGGATGAATAGTCTTGATAGTAAACAAATATTCACTAGGGAAGAAATCTTCTGAGTGTAGGATCATCTTGTCTCTAGATTCTAGATAGGAAATCAAAACCATATTATCTTTACCCACTTTATCCAAAGTTTTGATATCAAACTCCTACATCAGCAACAACCACGTTGCTAGTATCCTTGTAAGTGAACTCTTGTTCACCAGATAATTAATACATGACTAGTATGGACAAATATTTGATTTTTGAACTTGTTGAGGGCATAGATAATTGCTAACATTCATTTTCTATAACAATAAAATTGAATTCAGCTCCATGTAAGTTCTTGCTAACATAATAAATTGCATGATTTGTTAAACCACTCTTCTATCCTAGGACAACACCAATAACATAACTATGTGAATATGGAGTGCACCATTCAAAAAGCCCATTAAGCTTGTCAATTGATAAGTAGGAGATATTTTCTACAAGAAGTAAAATTGTGATACTGCTTTTAGGATTTACTTGTGTATTTTTTTAGTCAAAGTCATTGATCCAAGTTTCATGAGTAGTGATTCAAAAAAATGCATCTCTCATGAGAATAAATGGAACACTTATTACTCATCAGATCAAGGTGATGCTCATAGAGGTGACACGCCAAGATTTCTTGGGAGGCCACCCATCCCAGTACTACTCTAGCTTGAGTGCACTTAACCACAAAGTTTCCTTTATGTTTAAACCCATTCTGTTTGCAACCCCATTTGCAAAACCTTCATTGAGTCTTGTACCTTATGAACCATTTATTAGAAAGCCCTTAAGCTCATCAATTGATAAGTGAGAGATATTTTCCACAACAAGTCAAATTGTGATATTGCTATTAGGATTTAACTGTGTAGTTTTTGAGTCAAACTCATTGACCCAAGTTTCATGAGTAGTCATTTATGTGTCTCTTGTTCTCTTTAATACACTAGTTAATAATTGTAAGAATCCTAGTTGCATCAGGATTGATGTCAATGACTTCCAATGTGTAAAGGGTAAACAAAGATAATCCACCCAAATACATATATACATAGATAAGTTATTTATCCTTAAATATAATAAAATATTTAGTTTAGATTGAGAAAATAAGAAGAGGAAAATAAAGAAAATAATGATGATGTTTATGAACGACTTTAGCATTTTTGGATTCAATAAAAATAGAAACAAAAAAGGTTTGGGAAGGTTTTACATGTTATCAATGAAATACCATGTGGGACCTCATTTTGAGGCATAATTTTAGGGTATTCTATCACAAAATGTCTTATTAAAGAAATTTCATTAAAACCACTGACATGTACTGCCAAATTCAACAATGAGAAGAACAACTTAAGGGGGTGTTTTAGTTATATACATCACATGGCGTATTTTAGTGAGAAAATTTATAAGCGTCTTGAACAAGGATGCTATTTTTAAGAAGTTTCAAAATATTATGTTGACAAATAATTTGATGAAGAGAATTTTGATTATGTAAAATCAAATCCTAGCATCTTGCAATGAAAGTGACATATGTGTTTTATCCTACATGGAAAGAGACAATCTAGGTGTTTCCTCCTACATGCGTGGAAATGTCATGAATAAAATTCCCCCCACATATACAATGAATAGGGGTTTTGATGATGATGAGGATGATGGGTAAATTCAAATGATGATGAAATGGGAAATTAGGAGCTTGATTGGGTTGACGATAAATTTCTCCTTGGATTTTTGTTAGGATCTAGTATGAAATCTCAAAGATTTGAGGATAATGAGAATGAACAACTAGCTAAAAAATATAGTATGAAGGAGGAGATTGCAGAGGATGAATCTGTTATGGTAAGATGGATGGAGGCTCAATGAAAAGTTTTCCAAAAACCTATCAAGTATATGTGCTCTAGATTTGGGTTGATTGACCTTGATCATTCTTGATGATCATCTCTTATATTTGGCATATGACTTGGCATTTAATACCTAGTTGTTGTTACATTGTTATTGTCTCATTGCAGGCTTTCAATTATTTTTGTGTTAATGTTTACTTTGTTAGAAAACATTTTGCAAATGGATTTAAGTGTGCCCTTTAAAACCTATTTTACCTTTAATAAAAAAAATTATGAACTAACAAAATGTTTGAGGTTGTTTTAAGGGTCCCAAAATGTCCATAAACGTGACATTCTAAAAGGCATTGCAACAAACACAAACCAATAAAACTAGCTCCTACTTAAAAAGTAAATATAACATCAAGAATATAAATGTCAAAAAAATAACAAAATTACAATTAATGATCCACCAATATGTTAATATTCATTTTGTATTAGAAACTAATTTTTCTTTTCTCATACCTTTAACATATACATATTACTTAAAATTGACTCGATAGTTAAAATTACATGTTTGAAAGAAATTTACAAATTTTGAATATGATTACCATCTAGGTATAGCTTGACATCTTGTAAAAGTTGCAATAATTCAAAAGATGATTAAAAATAATAATCTCTTGTTTATATTTTTTCACCATTATATTGAAACCCAAGGTGGCTAGGGAGATAAGTTCTGCACAAAATCTTCAATCACTTATGTTACCTTGGTCATTCTAATATAGAACTATCATGCCAAAAGAACGAACCCAAGAAAAGTAGGTTATAAGCTTCGAAATTTTTGAAACAAATTAACTTTACCCAAGCAAGAGCGGTAGTAAAGTAAACATGATCAAACATTAGTCTTGGGTTAGATTTTCTCTCTCGACCATGATACTAAACCAAATACATAAAATTAACCAATTCCATTTCCAAACAACAGTCCTCACCAAATGTAACTTAAATTTAAATTTATTTAAATGAAAAACTGTTTATACAAAACTTAATTTAAAGTTGTATTTAACTATTTTCTATTTGTATTTAAATGGAAATTGATGCTGAAATTTGAACTAGATCTTGTGCTTTTAGTGTTTTGTTAGCTAATTATGTATTATCTTTATAAAACATGTTGTGACTATGTTTTCTTAGTTACCACTTGAGGGATGAACATCTCAACACTGTCAAAATCTCCCTTAAATTCATCCTCCCAACAAATATCATTGCAATTATTTAAAAAAAAATTATTTTTAGAATAAAAGTAAAGCATGGGAAGAAAAGGAAAAGGATAAACCAAAAAAAAGTTTGAAACAATCTTGGGCTTCATCTTTGCATAGTTCAAGGTAGCTATATACAAAAAATTGTCAAATGGACTCACATGGGTTCACAATCATGGATTAAATATGCCATATGCAAAGTACTTGTATGTGAAAATCTAAATACTAGAATATAGTCAGATCTTCAATATAGCACGGAATTGGTTTAAATATCTAATCTAGGATGAACAGTAAATAAAATAATGGTAGAAATTATATTTAGGGTGTTTCAAATAAATATAGTATATTCTATCAATTTTAAAATATCAAACAAACATTTATGATATCATATATTTTTAATCATTTAGATAATTATAAAAAGTCCAAAAATCAAAGGACATAAACTATTAATAGACAAATAACATTGTTCATATAATAAACATCAACATTTGAAAATATCATATCCAATAAACATTCATAATTTTCAAAAGAAAAATACATCAACAATAAACAAACAAATAATTTGGATTATATAAATAGAACAAACCTTAATGCAAGAGGTGTGTTCAATGGAAGAATTACTTATGGTTTGGAGCTTCCACCAACCTAACTTGTCTATCTACTATATAAGCTTGATGACTTGTCCATTAGTGCTAATCAACTAGTGTCAACTATCAACGTAAATAAGAATCCTCTCAATTTCTATCTATCAACACATATAAGCATCCTCTCGATTTCTAACTATCAACACACACAAGCATCCTCCCAATTTCTAATCTTAACCTTACATTTTGTGTGAGTGACATGTCCTAATATTGTACATCTAATCCTTGTGCCATTGCCTCCTACACTATGAAGATCCATTGGCTCTTCTTAACACCAATTCACATGATCATGTGTTTGAAATTCATCACCTTTAACCATTTATACTAAATGTAATATGAGAAAGATTTTGTACATACAACTCTCAAATTCACCCTCAGTCAAAGATAAATAGCTTAACCCTATGCTTTTCTAACATTGCCAATAGATAGTAGAGGTATGAAACCAACCACGGTGTTGGAGAAAAAGTACATCTTCATGATCAACTAGAGTGTGGTTTAATACCCCTGGCAAGTGTCGCCTCTACCAAAATAATAAAATAAATAGCGACAAAATGAGGTTAACTTATATGGGGTCAAGCAGTTAGTGATTGATTGAAGCATTGCTGTGTTGTTTACTCTACAATGGTTGAAACGGTTGAGAGTCATATTTCACAATTGTAGCAAGGGTGTATGATGTTTCAACATTTGTGAAAAGAAAGCATGACAATAATTATCCCCTTAATAGGAGGCTTCCTCTATGATCATTATCTCCTCAGTAAGGCGTTCTAATGGTGGCTTTATTCACATGCTTTATATGATATCTTTTGGGTTAGGTTCGATAAATAAATCAATAGATCTATTTCTTTGACTCGTATGATTTTTGCCTTATATTTGCTATTCTACTCTTCTGATCAATATAATGATATTGAGAGAGGCTTATACATCATATACTAATACTTGATTTATAAATATGTAAAGTTGACTTTCTTTTTTCAAACTTGATATTTTCCTTTTTAAAGATAAGAGATGACAATAATATTGTACAGAACAAGATTTAAAATTTTAAAATTTTATCTTTAAAAGTTAATAAACACGGACAATAAAAAACTACACAAAACATTCATAATAAAAAATGAATAAAGAGTTGCATAACATAGTTCATTAGAATGATAAAATAAACACTGAACTGAAAGAGCTTGGAAGCACTCCGTTTTTAATAATCTCAATAATTTATCACAGTTTATACTTAATAAACTATTTAAATAGACGTCCTTAAATGAAACCGAAATCAAGGGGACAGGCTAATCTCCATACAAAATGCACTAAAGATAAAACAAAGTCAAACATTTTTTTTTCAGATTCACTAAAACGTAGTGATTTTTCTCCAATTTTTTCGTTGTTTTCGACTACAAACTATGCAGATCATGATCATGAACATCAAATGCTGAAATTTTCAGAAAAATCCATGGTGTTTTCGATTTTTTGAAAATTGGTCAACTGTACAGTTTGTAGGAGGCTACTAGAAAGATACCTGCGTCCAAAATCAATGATGCAGTGTTCCTAAACAAAACAAAATATCTATTTTGTAGGATTAATTTAGTTTAACAATTCTTTGAAGATGAAACCCATTTTTCAGTTTTATATGCAGGTAGCAAAACCTTATGCTGGAGAAAGTAACTCACTGCATGATATTCTGTACTTAGCTACTCCCACTTTCATCTGAGCTGCTATTCGAATGGCGCTCTTTATTGTCTGCACTCAACAAATTTTGGACTGATGACTGCACTTCCAAGTTTCCACATTCCCTGCCATGCACCATCTTCTCCAGCACTCCCTCCACCTCTCTCATTGTTGGCCTCTCCCCTGGATTTTCACTCGTGCACCTCACTCCTATTCCTATCATACTTACTAGCCAATTTCTTCTATATTGCTCAGATGATTCTACTTCTTCCCCACTAGTTTCCATATCTGCAACATTACTACTTGATTCACCTACACTTCTTCGATCAACCAGCAGCTCTCTGTCCACCACTTCCTCCACTGCCTCTGGGAATGCTCTTCTCACCCATCTCGGCAATGTGTTCTCTACACTGAACATCTCATCTGTGGGCCTCTTCTTAGTCATCATTTCAAAGATGAGTATCCCGAAGCTGTAAACATCTCCCTTCATGCTCACTTGTCCTCCCAATCCATACTCTGTTAACATAAAAAAATGTCATTTTGTTTTTGAAAAGACAAAGTTTTATACGAGGAAGAAACAAACTTGCCAAGACAAACACTTCAATTGTCAAAAAAAATTGAGTTTGGGTGTTTACCTGGAGCAAGGTAGCCTACTATTCCCTTCAGTCTGGATGTGCTGCTAGTAGTGCTACTTGCTGAAACAGGGGATGTCAATAGGCGAGAAATACCGAAATCAGCTACATGGGCTGTCATGCTTTCATCAATTAACACATTTGAAGGCTTCAAGCCGCAGTGAACAATAGGGGGAGAACAATCGTGGTGTAAATATGCCATCCCGTGTGCAACATCAAGTGCAATATTCACTCTCATCTTCAAACTCAAGTTAAACGGAGTTTCATCCATGTGGAGGTGTAGTTCTAGGCTCCCTTGTGACATGAATTCCATTATCAAAGCCCTGATATCTCCAGCAGAGGCAGACAAAAAGACTTTCACAAGATTGCGGTGCCTGATATTTCTCAATACCCTGCATTCCCTGACGAAATGCTTGTATGAATTTTGAGGGTCCTGATCGAATAACTTAACAGCCACTACCCTGTTATCAGACAAGAGCCCTTTGTAAACAGACCTGAAACTACCCTTGCCTAGTAAGTTGGCGGCACTCAATCCTTGGGTTGCAGTGTGAAGTTCCTTGCTAGAAATTTGCATGAAACCTTCCCCCATCAAACTGTTTGTAAATTCTGTCCTCTTAATTATTCTATGGAAAGCGTAAAATGCCCCCAGAGTGCAGCACAGTCCAAAGAATGCGCCAATTGAAGCAACCAAGACAATGTTCCTATTCAATGCACTATGACTTTTGTCAGAGCTTGTGCAGTTTGGTAAATTCAACCAGCCCGAGGCTGCACATAATGCCGGATTTGCAAAAAATGATGTTGAAGTTAGGTTTTTGAAAGCTCCTTGATTTGGTTGAAAGATATATCAATGCTTTCAAGGCTCTTAAGCTGCCCTATTGATGGAGGCACCATTCCATCCAATTTATTTTTGGCCAAGTTTAGATATTGCAATCCCGAGCAACTGCCAATGTCACCGGGGATTGGTCCTGACAGTTCATTGGCTGAGATATCTATGGCTTGAATCTGTTGCATCCTTCCCAACGAAGGCAATCTTCCAGTCAACGAATTGTGTGAAAAATTGAGATAAAATGCAAAGGAATGGAGGCTTGAGATCTCCATAGGGATATTTCCCATGAGGTTGTTGTATGAGAGGTCAATCCTCTCCAGGCGAAAACATTGCTCAATGGCATTCGGCATCCTTCCTCTGAGCTCGTTCTGACTCAAGTCAAGACCCCCAGCTGTTGCAGACTGCCTAAATATGAAGGAATCTTTCCAGAAATATGATTGAGATTAAGGAATAGATATTCCAGGTTTATCAACATCTTAAACTCTGATGAAATGGTGCCTTCCAATTTGTTAGAGCTCAATTTCAACAATTGTAAATTCTTCAGACGGCCTAATGTACTCGGAACCTGCCCAGATACTCTGTTATTACTGATAGTGAAAATGGTCAATGCAGTAAGGTTACCAATCTCTTGTGGTATACTACCAGTGATGATGTTGGAATCTAAGGAGACCTGTGATAGCCTGGGAGAGAGGTTTCCTATGCCGCTTGACAAAGTGCCACTAAAATTATTTTCAGCGAGACTCAACACCTCAAGTATTTAGCAGTTAGAGAGTATATCTAATACACAAAATATAGCACAGTGTCCATTTGACAGGCTATTAGATCCAAGGTGAAGTATCCACAGAGCGCTGAGCATTCCCAAGTCTTGAGGCACCAGACCGCTCAGCTGATTGTACGAGATATCACGAATTGAGAGCTGAGAACAATTTCCTAGAGACTTTGGGATTCGCCCACTGAATTGATTACCTCCCACCCGAAATACTATTAAGTTGGGGAGCTTCAGGCCAATATCTGCAGGAATGGTGCCTACGAACCTATTTGGTGCCAGTTGAAGCCACTTCAATTCTGTACAGTTTAAAAGAAATGGGAAAATAACTCCCTCGAACCTGTTAACACCTAATGAGAGAAACGTGAGTTGGGAAAAATTTCCTACAGATTCAGGGATTCTGCCGCTGAACTGATTGTACAATAATTCCATATTTCGCAATTTGGGTAACTGATAGCCTATAGCCTGCGGAATTCTACCTTCAAACATGTTTCCCCCTAGCGCCAATATCCGCAATTCAGTATAGTTCATGACAAAATCAATTGATCCTCCAATGCTATTATTACTGAGGTACAGTTCCTGCAGTCGGTTTAGTGAATCCAATTCTGCTGGAACGGTGCCATGCAAGGAATTGGAAGACAAATCCAGGGTTTCCAGTGATGAACAGTTCCCCAGTGCCACTGGAATGCTACCTGTCAGAAAATTTTCATGAAACCAAATCTTCCTCAGTCTCCACAGTTTGCCAACCTCCATGGAGATGCTTCCGTTGAGTTTGTTGGAACGCAGAGACAGATATTGCAATCTGGTCAACGTTGTGAATATCTCGGATGGAATTGGTCCTTCAAGTGAATTATCACGCAAAGACAAGACATGCAATTTTGTGCAGTTGCTCAATGAACTGGGGATAGTGCCTGTTAAAAGATTATGCCCAAGATCTAGTCTTTTAAGCGCAGTGCATTTTGCTAGACCATGAGGGATGATACCACTCAATTTATTGGAGATTCTTCAGGTAATGCAAGGAACTCAACTCTGCTGGAATGTTTCCGCTCAACAGATTATTGTTTAATCGGAGCTCTACAAGATTTGTGTAGGCAGAGAGAATAAGTGGAATTGGACCTTGCAAGCTGTTCTCGTAGACCCTAATGAACTGCACCTTTTGTAGCTTGCCAAGCTCATGGGGAATGTGGGGAGAGAAATAATTACGAGAGAGGTCGATCATTGTGAGAGAAGACAAATTGCCCAAGTGAGGAGGTATTACACCCAACAATCCCCTGTATTTGAGAACAAGACTCACCACCCTTTGATTTCCATTGCAAGTTATTCCAGTTTAGTTACAAATATTGTTTCCATTTACCCAGTTAGACAAAGAAAGAGTTGGATCCATTTTCACATAGTTTTTTAATTCAAGCAGAGCTTCTGCATCAATCTGATTCTGATTACTTGCAGCTCATTGGACGAAACTGTAAGAGAGATAAAAGAAATGAAGACGAGTGCGATAATGAACTGACCTTTAAATTTCATGGACTTCATTTCTGAAAGCATAATTAGTCCACCTGCAATTGCAAGATTGTCCATCTGTTGTGGATAGAGGTCTATTTTCCTTCAGTTTATTATTCGAAGTTGAATATGACCACTCTATAATGTTGTTTGATAGTACTTTATTAAAGTCCCCTACAAATATCTAAAATACTTGGTCAATTATTACACACAAGGCGTTTCATGTATGAAATGATTGGGCTAATTTGGTCAATGGTCAAGAGTCTTCAATTTCGGATAGGCTAATTTCAGACAGAATACACTAAAGACAAAATACAGTTAAATTAATTTTTTTTCCATATTTTTTGTTGTTTTCAACTACAAACTATGCAGATTATAAAAATCAAATGCTGAAATTTTCTAAAAAATTCATGATATTTTCAATTTTTGAAAATTGGTCAACTGTAGAGTTTGTAGGGAGGATAGTCACGTCCTCAATTGACAGTGCAATATTTCATTGGTTGAACTTCCTCTACCATTCCTAAATACAATTTTAGTCAAAGTAATTGTAGTTAGAATGGTAGAGAAACATTCAAACAATGAAATATCTGGATATTCTGTTGTCTTGTACTGTCTATTGAAAGTTCTTGATCATTTGGTCATCGTAAATATTACATGTTAAGGAAGAACTTAACCTTGAAAACAATAAATCAACTTTGACTATTTAAACCTTAATATATGATGTTTAAGCCATCTGATCTTCATATCTACACATGGATTTGACATCCCTCCCTTGAAAAGTCATTTAACTACTGCTCCAGTGTACTATGCTTGCGGTCTGCTCGATCTCCTCGTTCACACCAATAGCTCGAGTAATCCACACTTCATTTTTCTGATCTTCAATTGGATTTTTAATTTGTATGGAATAAGATTAGAATTTTTTAGTGGAATAATCTGTATGAAACAATTTTAGCAGTGTTATCCATATTCGTGAGGGATTCGAAAAGTCAAAGACTCACCAAGGCCCTGAGTAGCTAGGAAATATCATCAGCAACTCGGAAATTAGATAAAATTCTTCACGACATTACAACATCAGAAATAAAACATAATAATGCATATGTCATTGGAATTGAACCATTGAAAGCATCTTTTACAGCACTAAAAACCACACAATGAAATGCCCCAACTAAAATATTAGGAGAATCCTCTTATTTCTGATTTCCCCTTTACTCTACCTTTAGGGCCTGTTTGTTTGCTGGAATTAATCTGGAATAGGGAAACGGGAATAGGAAAATTGGAATAAATCTATTCCAATTTTGGTCCAATGCAAGAATAAATCAAATTCCTAAAAAACCTGGAATTCGATTTATTCTCATTTTGGGCCAAAATTAGAATAGATTTATTCCAATTTTCCTATTCCCATTTCCCTATTCCAGATAGATTGCAATGACTGCTTTGCTGCCCGTCTACACATTCACATACTGAAGTAGTGAAAAATACATTATTTATTGACTGTTATTATGATTTCTCTGCCGTCGCCATTAAAACTTGCCATGAATCAGAGGCAAAATTTATTTATTATTTGCAGCATGTGACAGGAAGTCTACTGGTCCTGTGGGTGTTCTTCTGCCTCTTCCATACCCTGTTACGCAAATTGAGATTGTCTGAAATGGTTGAAGAACCAAAGGCCTGGTTCTGTTGTTTGCTTATCCTTTAAATGCAAATGTTTTCTGTTTGAGAAGCTTAAAGAGGAGATAGCTTTAGGATTAGAGGCCACTCCACCCATTTTTGTGGGTACTGCGTTCACCAAGATATTTAGATGAAGAATTGGATGAAGTTCACTACAGGGTTTCAGATTCTGTGAATGTAGAGCTGTAGAAAGAGGAACAATATTGAGTGGATGATCTCCCGAGGAGGAGATTCTGTGTCATCCACTAACAGGGCATTTAATTTGTTCATCGGTAGTGAAGGAATCTGAACTAATCCGCATGTTAAAATGAACACCAATAAAGCGAGTATTTGCATATAATATAAACAGATGAACAAAATCTATTTTTAACCTATGGAATGACCTCACTAAATAGAGCTTTTGAAAGACATTAGTCATAGAGTACACCCACTAAGTAGATCTTTTGAAAGAAATTAGTCATAGAGTACACCTTAAAGGCACCACCTTAAGTATCACTGAAGTCTCATAGGCTTCATTACATCAGAAATGAAGGGGAGTATAATGAAATCTTACCCCACGCTAGAAATGAAGAAGAGGACCCACCATTAAAAAGTCTCTGGTAGAAGGTAAAGCTTCATTCTTAACTAAAGAGTACCAAGTCTCTTGAGTCTAATGAAACAAATTATGAAGAGAGCTAGAATCAAAACAAACTACAGATCAAGTTTCACTTATGGAAATAATCTTCACATTCTAGCACTAGTTTTCCCAAAGGAATCAAAATGAACAATATCATCATAGGGCATTGTTTCCTTGATCAACAATAGGTCGAGAGGAACCACCACTAGGAGAAGAAAGATCCATTACTAGATCCAACAAAAAAAGATTCATAGTAGCAATAGAACAGTAAGCCACATGAGTAGGTTAGCATGTAGAATCTGAAAACACCAATTGATGAGAGTGAGAAAGGGACATCTTTAGAGAACTATATTAATAGTTACCTAATTTTTTCAAGCTTTTGTTTGGGAGTATGAATAGGTTTTATGGTATCAAATATCAAATTCCTACTTAGGCACTTTCTAAATAAGTCTCTATTTCTTTCCCTCCCCACCCCCATTAATCTCTCTCTTTTTCCTCTTCCTAGCCTCCCTCTTCCCCTCCACCCCCACCCTTACATACCCCTCTCCTTCACCATGATTCAAAGGTTCTACTTTAATTTGTTCTAAATCTATGTTTGAGGATTCTTAATCCTTTTGAAGCTATCATTTCTCTTATGGGACATTTGTTGCACAAACAACTCTCACAAAATGATCTACCAATTGACATCATGCACTATGCAATTATTTACCAAATATAGGGAACACAATTCTAAATTGAATTTTCACATATCTTCGACGTACCTATTACACACCAAGGTGCAATTCCTAGTTTTATTAAAAATAGAAAATATAAATAGAAATGATGTCCATCTAGTTATGTATGGTATTATCAACTCTTTTAGTAGGTAGCTTTGATCTTCTATTTTATTTTCAATTGAATCACTTTCTTGATAGTTATGTTAGCACTTTAGTTGGTTCACAAAGATCATTTCATTTTCTTTGCTTGATTGAGAAATAATTGCTAATGTTCATTTATTGTGGTCACAAGTGTTTAAGGAAATACAATTAGTTGTTTGTTGTCTATTACATTAAGTTTTTTGTTGTTGTTGTTGTAATTATAAGTTTTTCTATGACCCAAACATAGTCATCTTGGAGTATAAAAAATCACCCAGGCCAATTGATGAATCCTTTATAGTCTAGTGATCAATACAAAAGTGAATAAACATATAGTTAAATCGTTACTAGTGTGCATGTAAGGTTGTAAGGTTATTTAGTTAATATATAATCTTGGAGGTATGATTACACGAATTTATATTCTATAGTTCATAGCTTAGTAAACACCATGGATAAGAAAGTTGAACAATAGGTTTCAAGGGGCTACTTTGAGATTTGGGTATTGGGTGTGCATAAAGATGCAGGATCAAAAAGAGGGTTTAAGATGCCATTTTTTTCCTGAGCTTCAATGGAAATTGAAGATAGTCAAAATCAAAACATCAAGATAAGTCAAGAACAAAAGTTGCAGTACTTTGAACCTAGTTTATAAACTAGTATTTTTTTAAAATTTTGGAGTTTTAGGCCCATGAGAAAGGAGAAGTACCAAAAGTGGTCCTAAGTTTGTAAAAGAACATAATATAGTATCTGGTGTGCTCCCCCTCAAATATTAAATTTAAAAAAATAAAAATTAATCACTCTATTGAGAAATTAGGTAACACCACGTAGCTTATCCTAGATGTTTTGATAAATAAATAAATACTACCAAGGAAATATTACTACCTCTCTCTCTCTCTCTCTCTCTCTCTCTCTCTCTCTCTCTCTCTCTCTCTCTAGCTTTGGCTCATTCATAGTAATTAACATGTGGTTTTTGTTTTCTTTTCCCCTTCAAAAATCTCTTGTGTCCAGGTTGTGTTGGTCTTTGGAATACTCTTGCAAGCTTTGGTTTTTATGGTAATAATCTTCTTAAGAAGACTCTCTTGGATTCTTTCCTTACATAGTTTTTTATTTGAATATGTCTTTAAGAGATTGAGAGAGTGAGAAGGGCAAGGGGAGGGAGGGAGGGAGAGAGAGAGTTTTTTATTTGAATATTTCTTTAAGAGATTGAGAGAGTGGGAAGGGCAAGGGGAGGGGGGGGGGGAGAGAGAGAGAGAGAGAGAGAGAGAGAGAGAGAGAGAGAGAGAGAGAGAGAGAGAGGGTAGGGTGAGAGAAAGTGAGGAGGGTAGGGGGAGAAGCAGTGAGATAGTAAGAAGGGTTGGGGAGGAGAGTGAGAAGGATATAGATGTGAGAAAGAGAGTGGGGAGATTAGAAGAGTAGGGGAAGAGAGAGTAATACGGGTAGGGTGATAGAGATGGAGAGAGGGTGTGTGTGTGTGTGTGTGTGTGTGTGTGTGTGTGTGAGAAAGAGAGAGAGAGAGAGAGAGAGATATTAGGATCACTTAGAACCCTTTAGTGTGTCTCTATTGTCTAAAAATGGAATCAATTTCATTTGATATCATTTATCCATCCTTAGTATGGTATGGTACATTAGGACCTTTCTCTTGCATTTATTTACCTAAATCAAGGTACTTTCTTCTTTCAATCTCTCTCAAAACTCTATTTTAGCACCAATTTCTATGTGTAGCTTTATATTTACTACCCCAAGCACACAAATAATTCTCTAAATGCATTTTTTACCATTTCACCTTCATACATCATCCTTTTCCTCTATTCCCACAATTCTTCTTGGGTATGAAGTCAATCACCTCAAACTTGGGAATTAGGTCATACCTTCCTTGGGCCAAGGGCTGAGGTCATTCTTTACTTTGGGCAAGGCACTATTTTCCCAAATAAATTTGGGGCCTAATGCGAAATATTGCTTTTTCCAACTCTCGTGATCTAGCCATTCTTAGAGTTTTCTTTGAAAATTGTATAGAATAAGGCCTTCTCCCCTTATTTGGCCATCCATTCCATATCCACAATCCATGTAATCTATCCATTCTCAAGTTCTCAAACTCCATTCAAGGAGTTCTCAAAAAAGAAAGCAAGGCATTCTTTGTTTAATCATTCAAAATCTTAACCAACCATCATGCATTCTTTCTCCTAAATCTAGCTTTATTGTGGAGTTCATCCATCAAGAGGAGATCTAATTCTACACAAGCATTCATCATTGAAGCATATTTCAAGAAATTTCATACATGAGGTTTGGTCTTACACGATTTCCTTTTGGTTTTTTGTGTTGAGTCAAAGCTTTTCACATACGCTTCTCTCCTCTTTTGATAGCAATGATGTAAGGATGTACCATTTATTCTAATTTAACCAGCTTTGTCATATCAACGTCTACTTCCTTTCACATTTCATCTCTTATCAAGATCATTTTTCCTTCTTTCATACACACCTCAATTCCATCCAAATATTGATTATATATCAAAAACATAACTCATTTACTTCTGCAAACTCATGCATCCATTTGGAACTACTCAATTTTTGGACAAAACTTACTTTACCATGCCCACTCTCCCCCTGAGTAGTATCTTCCTTCACTAGTACATTATAGGTCAATTTTCAACCTTTTATTTCAACCTAGCTCTTAATATGTTTGTTGAATATATAGTTTTTGTTTTTATGCCCGAGTTGGTTGAGAGTTCAACCAAATTAGATTTTCTCAATTTGGTCAAAATCTTGACCAACTCGGGTTAAAATAACAAAAAAAAGATGAAAAGTTTTTTGTTATTTTTTCGTCAGCTAGAGGAAGTTTCATCTACGTGCATCACAAGAGCTATTTGAGGTGAGGTAAGATTCAAAAGAATTCCATGCATTGTGTACAAAGGGTGATTAAAGATGAATCTAATTGCAAATTTGACTAAGTTTAACAAGGGTTATTATTGTTTTTTCCTTCAGTGACTATGATAGGGGTTTTTAATTATTTTTGGGCATGTCTCATATTCTCTAGATTGTTGCCTTGTCATTGTTGATAAGTAGCTTGTTTGGTCTTCCACATATTAATTGGTAGCTCTATCGAGAGGTTCCTTCCTTTATCATATATGCTTGTCAAGAATCAGTGCATGATTTGATTAATAGGTTCCAATTTTAAGTTCAAATTTCAATTAAATGTCAAGCTCTCAGATAGAAGATCACCATTCTCAAGAAAAAGATTTAGTGCTCGGATAACCTCCAAAGGTTGATACCATAAATGTGGTTGCTCAAATGATGAACTTTTTGCCACTAAAGAAATTCTTTTTATTTCTTTACCCTTGTGATTTCCTACTATAATGGTCTCTATCAAAGCTTTTGATGTGGAATGAGGGAAGGATCAACATCTAGAAAAACCATAATAAAATATTTGTTCTTGTCTCGCTCCAAAAAATTAGCAATATATAATCAATTCACAAATCCAAGAAAATCAATGGAGATCTATATGTTCTATAAGTTGAAATTAAAACTTCAGTTTCTGTCCATCTATAAAAGACTTGAAATAAATAGGTCTAAACTTGAATTAAAAGGTTTAGTAACACTTTAATTTTGTATATTCCCATTGTGGAAACTTGTAACAAACTTACTTTCTAGGACTTAATCTATAAAATAAATCATTATTGAAGTAGTTGCACCATAATATTTAGTTGGTATTTTTTTTTTTCATTTTTCATAATCCTTACCATATCTAGAATAGTCTTCTTCTTCCTCTGAACTACTTTACTTTTCTATTGATTTAGCTTTTTTCCAACTCCTCCATAGTACCATGATGCTTCCAAATATTTTCAAACATATTGGAGGGATTGTACCCTTGTTTATTAGACATTATGACCTTGATGAAGCGTCCACTTTCCTCCTTATCTTGGGTCTTAAATGCCATAAACATCATCAAATATTATGATTTATGCTTAGAAATACATACCTATCCCTAATTTCTCTAATAATCTATAAAGTTCATAAAATATTTACTCTCTCTCCAATAGAGATGTTATGCATATGACCATATAAATTAGTGTGCACACACTATAATGGTGTAGATTTTCCTTTAGAGTTTTACAATTGAAAGAGATTCATATTTTATTTTATTATAATTTTGGCTTGGCATATAGTAGTAAGCTATAAAATTTATGAAAATACTCTAGCCATTTCATTTTTTAGCACTAGACTAAAACCAATGTAGTTAAAATGTTCATACCCAAGATGTCCAAATAAAGAGCATTCTTGAACTAAACTCTTCAAAATTGATTGTTGATGTATTTCTATCCATTTTCTAGGCATGAAGCATGCAACTAAGTATTGTTATTAAAAAGTTTTTCTATCAAAGGAACTAATTTTTTTCAGTACCACTAAAATATTTTCTCCCATTCTTGTCAATGAAGACACGTTCACATTTCTCCATGAATACTTTATAACCTCATTGTATCAATTACTAGACACTCAAGACTTGTGGTTAGTACAAGGGAAAATATAAACATTCTCTATCTCATTATTCCTTCCATGCTTGGTGTCGATCCTAATAGGTCCTTTGTATACTACTAGAAGTGCTCTTTTATACTCCATTTTAATCTTGGATGGCATATTTTCATCCATAACAAAGAAACTCATTACCACTTTGTATTTATTTTATCCAATGTTGAGATGCAAAATTTCAACTCCACCCTAATCACCAATGATGCACATGGAAAAAGCGTTTAAGTTGTCAACATCAACTACCATTTCATCAATTATATTTATCCTCTTCTCTATTTCATCATATTTTTTTTCAAATATACAATCCCAATGACTACAAGCTCTCGAAAGTCATTTCCTACCATTACTGTCATCTTCTTTGCCTTGACACCATAATTTTGTGCCTTTAATAGTTATTATTGTTTCCAACTTTTAACCATTTTTTATGTCTCAAAATTTAATGTTTCTTCTATTATGTGTGCAAAAAAATAAATATTCAGCACAAACAAATTGTCATTCCTTTTAAGAATTAGGGCCTTCTTAGAGCTAATACTAACTGTTGCATTAAAAATCCCAAAACATAGACGTTGACTTGCTGGTTCACTTGCTAATCAATTAGCAATGTAGAAACCATAAACCCCAAATAGAGATAGAAATGAACTCCTATGATTTCTATTAATTGTAGACATGACATTTACAAACTTCTCTCAAACTTGGATTACAATATGATTTAAACTAATTCATCTAAATCAATCAGAAGCTGCAGCCACAACTGACTTATTCAATTGACTAAAGCTACAACAATTCTATATTCCTTTGCTTAGTTAGAATAGTAAAGTTGTTGCATTGCGAATTTGTCTATTCTATGTTGCTACATAGTAACATTCACCTTATCTTCTCATAATTGTTGTTCACAATACATTATTTTTCATGCTTACCATCCCTTGTCAAAAAAATGCATTTTTCTCTGTGTCTATTGTTGTCCACTTAAAAAGTGAACTTTCATGTCAAAATTGAGTTCATAATCAAAAAAAGAAAAAAAGCTCAATTATTTTTGTATTTGGTTGGAGGAGGTTGGATGCTTGTTGCGTGCACAAGAACCATTTGAGGTAAACTCTAAACTCCTTGGGATCTGCAACCAGTAGCTCTACTTAGCCTGTTGCCTTTGCTTTCACTTCTATTTCCATCTCTCTAGATGCTTTTGAAGCCTTTGCATGTCCATGTCTTGATTATTTATGTGGGAGATATAGTCAAAATTAACCCATCGAAGTCAAAACATAGAATAATAATGATAATATCAAAAGGGTATTTAGGAGGAACTATAATTTAGGCAAGTTCAAACATAGGTATAAGTCGGCGATATCAATGTTCTTGCAAGTCAATGCAACATTATTTGGAGGATTTTTACTTGGGGAACTGATCGACGACTTCTTGCTACATAGATCTGGAGAGATGGACCTATAGTAAGAATAAATCTACAAACCCTAGTTGTTTGGCGATTTCCATACAATGCATAACTAAAGAACTAGTAGGAAATTATTGTGATTGTTTATATGTTGAAGAATTAAACATTAGCTCTTATAATTATTCTATAATTTTTAAATATTATGATTTTATGCTCTTTTGCAATTAATCCAACAATGAACCAATTCCTCCTTTCTTAGAGTTGCCGCCTTCACCATTTCCTAAATTGGGTACCTTATTATTGTGAGTAGAAATCCCAACTTTTTGTTTTGGGTTGGGTGAGATTTAGCAACATCATGAGTGACACTGATCATTCCACATCAAAGATTTCACCATTGTAGAACCATCTTTCCTCAATCTTTTAGCATTGAAATTAGTTTAATCCCAAGCCCTTCCAACTATGGATTGTCCCTTTGTGTATGTTGGTAAATAGATTTGTTCTTTTTTAATTATGACTCTTGAATGCCCAAATTATGAACAATATCTGATTACAAGTAGTTCAAAAGCCACTTTTGGATAGATTGGCCTTTCTCTGAATTAATAGGTATAGATCCCTATAGTGGATTTGCAATGAATTGTGTTATTCCTAAAACTAATATGGGGGTGTGTTCTTGACATGAGAAAAAAAGAGGTAAAATCGAGCTAGACCTAAATAGGATCTAACTCAGGCATAAAATGATTTCTGAGGAATTGATTAAATTTATGAACCCACACATCTTATGAGCTCACAAAGCTTAATAACATAACAACTAATATGAACTAAATTAACTAGGATCTAAACTACAGAGAAGAAGAAGTTAACTAAAAAGGAAAAATGTTTAAGGGATTCCTCTTTGAACATGCAATGACACTACTTATCACAGGGGAATAAAACTCTGTTCTTTCCTTACTTCAATCCAGAAAAAGAGAAAACATATAACTAACAACTAATAGAAATGGAATAGAAAATAGTTGATACAAAATACCATTCAATTAACTCTGCAACATCAAATACTTCACACCAAAAATTCACCAACCTTTAATTAATCTTTCAAATTCATACATATAGGATTTTGAGATGACCGTTACAATAGAAGATCAATCGATTCATCTCCTCAAAGAATGATAAATGGAAAGAAACCAATTTGTCATATTGCAATAATTACATAAGAAATTGAAAAGAGGGCAGAATGTGAATCACTTCGTCTTCTTTCCCTTTTCTACTTTTGTTCTAAAAGCAACAACTATGATTGGGATTATCTCTTCATGCCTAGGCATGTGTATGTTGGTGTATCTCAAGAGCCACTTAGAATGTTCCCTGGCCAACTCCTTCACAACATTCAATTGATTTGGCAATTCCTCCATGGCCACGTGTATACATCCACTAAGTTTCTGGAGTTTTGCAACTCTATTTTGATTATTGGAAGATACATCAGTTAGACTATCTAAAAATTTGGAGAAATTCTCCTTCATGACATTTATTCCAATGAGTGCTTTCCCTTGGCCACTAGTTTGTGAATTTGTATGCAGTCCCCTCATGAGTTCAAATCCTTTGTCTTGGGTTTTCTTCACTTTATCCTCTGTTTCCTTAAGTTCTTTTTCTACTAATATGATCATTTATGACTTGAACTACATGCTCTGAAACCATTCAAACAAAGGTTCATCTCCCTTTGGAAAGATTTTTGCTTCAACAACTTCCTTTGTCTTCATTTGAATGATCATCTTTAGAAGAGAGATACAATCATCCCTCTTTGCTCTTTCTCTGGACAGAGTATTGCTATTTGCTAAGATGTTATCCTTATCTATTTCTAATCTTAAGATAACATTTCCAATTTGTTCTATAATAGGGACTCCCTCTAATTTGAGCTTCCTAATCCAATCTTTACCAATTTGGCCAAAGTGCCTATCTTCCTGAAGTTGGGAGATAAGGGCTTGAACTTTGGTAGCCGTAGGATTTCTTGTTACTGATACTCTGGAGATAGTTGCCAATGGAGTGACCAATTGCCTAATGAATCTGTTCAACTCTTCTATCTCAGCCTTTATCCTAGCTTTTAATAATTTTAGGTTTTCCAATTGTCCCTCAATTAATTCATTGGTTGACTTCCACAAACCAACCTTGGTGTCATGTCTGGCCTCTCCAAGGTCCACTGAGTGTAGAGTAAAATCATCAGCAATCATATCTTCAACTCTTTCTTCTTTGTTGGGCTTGGCTATCTCCATTGTTAAGTGCACTATTTCTAGATCTTGCCCAAGTACAAACAAAGTTTTCTACTTCTTTACCTTGGTTAATGCAGATCTAGAATGAACTGCAAGGGATATGGTATCCTTGGTGGGGGCGCTTTCATCTTTCCTTTTTCTCTTTCTCTCAAGAGTATCCTCTAACTAGGAATCAATGCCTATGACCTTGGAGGCCATCCCAAGTGAATCTATGCTAAACATCTTCTTCTTGACTGGAGTGATTGTAATCATAGTTGAAAAGAAGGGATTCTTTGGGGCTTGATAAATGAGCTTGAAGAGCTCTAGCCTTTCTCCAACTCTGAGGTTCTCTTCGTTGCCTCATTAGATTTAGTAGATTCACTGCTACTGCTCTTTTCATCTCCGAAATCTACTATCTATATTGGGGAGCCACTTGGTTGCAGAAGTGTAGCACTTATTGGCAGAATTAGGCTATGATGAGGAGAGGGGATTGGTGTAACATGAGGAGAGGGAACTGGTGTAACATGAGGAGAGGGAAATGGTGTAACAACACTATCCTTTGGCTCCTCCATCTTCTTCTCCTTAGCATCAGTTTGGGTTCCAATAAGTGGGAGGGAGCCATCATGACATGTCTTAGCTATGGGAATGATTTTTTCTGGAGGCTAGTCACCTCCTCCTAAAGGTTGAGCTAGTCCTTGAGTGATAGCTAATTTTACGCTTGGTGTAGCACTCTGGGAGGAAGAAGGAGTTGTAGTTTCTGGAGAAGCTTGAGTGGTTGTGCCCTTACTCCAACTTCTTTTGGTTGTCCATTTGACCCACTTCCCAATTCTTTTGATGATTAGGGCCATCATAGTGTCTAAATCTTCCTCAGCATCCTCATAAGGCTCCAAACTCATAAGAGTGTTTCTTAACTTAGTCAGATATGTATTACTATACATATATTGCCCATCATCCATACATATATTGCCCATCATCCTCCAATCCTTCAACATTAAGATTGATATTATATGTTTTTATTTGCTCCACTGTGATCCTGGAAAAAGCACGATTTCAACTTTGAAATTCATCTTTACAATCCACCCAATAGTCTTCAATACCGGTAATGTGTTTGATCACACTCCCAATCTGCAACACATCCCTAACATATCCATTCGGATCAAACATAGGACTTAAGACCTCATACATCTCCAATTTGTATTTCATCTCGAACACTTTGAGCATATTCTTTGCATCAAATCAGGACTCACAATTGTAAGCTCCTACTTTCATAGGGAACTTATATCCCTTCTTCTTCAAGCTTCTGCTCAACACATTTACTTGGACCGCTTGCCTCACAATCTCTATTAACATGATCATGTCACTCAGACACCTGGGTAACTTCAAGGGGAATCCATCAAAAGCTACAAGTCATAAATATCAGAAAGATGAGAACTAGATAAAATAGCTTCTGAATTGACTAATAGCTACCATTGCCTCTAGACTGAATCTCCTCTCTAGGCATCCTTGGAGTTCCCTACAAATTCTCATTGTGAATGCATTATTAACTTTGACATACTTCGCATAACTATTTTATAGTTGTAAACATGGATAGAACTTATAACACTTCACATCATCAGGGAAATTTTCTATTCTTGGAAGGCCTGACCATAACTGTAGAGATGCTAGCATGTTAATTAGAAAGGAAGACATATAGAAAGTGTTGTTGAACTTTGCAATGCTAAGAGCACTAGAAAGATTTTCACTTACCTCATGAGCCCAATCAATATATTGCGTATCAGAACAAATAACTTGTACTAGAAAGAAATATTGTTCAACAAAATTTAGAGCTTCTACCTCACCTTTCAGTTTGTGCAGGAGAACCAAAATATCTACAATCTCAGGTTTGCGATTAGTACCAAATGGAGTTTTTGGGACCTTACTCTTGGCACTCTACAACTTTTGAAACCAGGATGGCATAATTTTTTTCCTCCACACCATCTTCTTTGCGTAGAACTTAGAGACTACTCCTCCTACTATCAAGTCCAAAAACTCCTCCCATTCTGGAACTTAGAGGCAATTCATCATAGTTTGCCTATCAATGGAGATTAATACTATATGATTAGGTAACATAGTTTGTCTGGTGTCCGAATTGTAGTGATTATGCATTCATAAATCAATTCTAGAGCTTGGATTGCCACTGGGAAACTAACTACCTCTACTAGTCCACTTCCTGAGAGCTTCTCAGTTATGGGATGAATCAGCTCCGACTACAGCCTCCTTTGGAAATCTTGCATATCATAAAAATGGAGTGAAGTATCCATAAAAATCTGCAATGTGGACTTGATTTTGTTTAGGTCATCAAAACCTGCAAACCTGGTTGGCATTCTATCTGAAATGAAGTAAATTGAAATTTTGAATCTAGATGAAGAACATGATATTGAATTTGCTAATACAATTTGAAAGCATTGTGCAATTTAACAAAATAACAATTCAAGAAAAAGTGGTAGTTTGAATAACTATTATGTTTCCATCTATATAGGAGTCTCAATTCATCCGTTGATCTTTAGTATATTTTGGTGTCTTTTCACTCTTTCTATTGGCCCAATGATAACTTTCCTTTCTTTCATACTTACTTTTCCATTTTCCATTAAGTTTCAGAGAATTATGAACAGAGTATCCCGTAAGGAAATATTTGCCTGATTAAATTCTGCTTAATATATCTTTCCTGCAATGGTTAGATTGTTTCCATTATCATCTTAAGATGTTTTGTGTGTAATTTGTGGGCCCAATCCGCTTACAAAGTTGATTTTCTCTTGAATGTGGAAAATCATCCTCATGGGTTGAAAACCCACCGAGGAGAATATGGTTCTCATTTTTTCGCCTAGGCTTTCCTTTAAACTTTGATTTTTGAGTTAATATTTCCTTTGGGTTCAAAAAGGCTTAAAAGGACTGTGAAGGTCAAAAGGGGCCCACTTTCTCATTCCTTTCCTTTACAATTGCTTTTGGTGAAAAATGGACTTCGTGGGTCAAAAGCCCGCCGAGGAGAAGTTAGTTTTGAGTTTTCTACCTAAGATGATTCTGAGCACTATGATGAATCTTGAATGTCTCCCAAGGTAGAATATTGTAGTGAAAATAGGGATTTTCCATAAGAAAGCTCATTATCTTCTTACATCAATCCATGAGCCTCACTTATTGCTCTTTGTGGGAAATCACCTTCATGGGTAGAAAACTTGCCAAGGAGAAGGCGATTCTAGACCCAAACAAACTTAGGCTTAACTGAGACACAAAATTTTCCACTTTTGCAAAATGGTTATAAGATGAAAAGTGGGGCAACAACTAGCTCTAACTGGGGACTTGGGTAGACTATACCCTAAGTAAGGAACTCAAAATCTTTGGTTTCACAAAAATAAAAGGTGGCGACACAATAAAACTAAAATAGGGAAAAATAGGGAAGCAAAGGCAAGGAAGGAAAACTAACTAGGAAAATAGAAAAAGGAACTAAATGTAACTATAATACAATACATGGGTTACTTATTCTCAGTTTAAAATTTGATAAAGCTTCAAATCCTGACCATTATAGTTCAAAGGTAGCACTTCACCATCTTGATAAGCCAATTTGAAAGAATTATTTTGAAACACCTGATGAATTATGAGTGGACCTTTCCACAAGGTATCAAAATTTTTATGCATACCCTTTGGAGCACTTTTCTTATCCCAGAGTAACACACTATCTCTTACCATGAATTTCTATCATCTTGCCTTCTTATCGAACAAATTCTTTACTCGCATCTAGTGTTGTGTGATGTGATCTACAATTTCTTCTCTTTCCTCTTTAAGCTTGCTTAAGTACAAAATCCTCTTTTCTAAACCATCTTTATAGATATCATCTTCAATCACTGTTCCAAGTTTGTTCATATCCAATTCCAAAGGTAATGGGAGATTAGCCTTGGTTCCATAGACTAATTCAAAAGGAGATATACCAAATGCACTCTTAGGTGTTAGTCTATCTACCCACAGTGCCTCATGAATTTTCTTGTGCCAAGTCTTTTGATTATCTGACACCAATTTCTTGATAATATTTATCAAATTCTTGTTAGTAGACTCAACTTGACCATTTTCTTGTGGGAAGTAATTAGACAAATGACTAACTATGATTCCATGCTCAAAGAAAAAATTGGTAATCTCAATTGAAGAGAAATAGGCTACATTTTCTATCACTAATTTGATGGGAACACCAAACATAACCAATATGTTTTCCTTAATGAATTTTCATACTACTTCAGAAGTAGTTTTCTTAGTTACTTTGGCTTCCACCCACTTAGTGAAGTAAACAATCACAATTATCACATATTGGTGACCGACACTAGATGTTCGATTAAGTGGACCAATGAAATCAAGACCCCATTGTTGAAAAGGTCCCTCGATGATGACAGGTCTTAATGACAAAGTGACTAGTTGAGGACGCCCAATGAACATCTTACATTTTTCACATTTGCCACCCAGGAATAGGCATCCTTGAACATTCTGGGCTAGTAATAGCACTGTCTTAATATTTTGAAAGCTGTGACTTAGGATGAAAAATGCCCTCCATAGGCTTCATCATGCAATGTTTTCAATAGCTTTTGTTGCTGTTGTTTGCCTACACATTTGAGGAAAGTGCCATCTATGGCTTTTTAAACAATTTGCCATCCCAAATTACATACTTAGCTACTTTCAATTTAAGATCCCTCATTTGTCTTGTAGTTAGACCCTTTGGAAATTCTCCATATGTTAGCAGATAAGTAATATTTTCAAACCACGGGTGATGAAGACCTATGCCAAAACTAGTTGTTTTTCTCCCAATTCTTCTGATTCTTCAGTAGTCTTGTTTTTCGCAATCACCTTACACAAGGCATTACCTCTTACTAGCTTGGTAGGTTTAATTTCTATATCATACTCTTGTGTCTTTACTATCCATGTTCCTCTGACATTACACCCTACATCCTACTGTGTTAACACACTTTTTATTGCTACGTTCGGGACATAAATGACAGAATGTGAATGCAATATGTAAAATCAAAAAATTTTAAGTGCTTTGACTATTGCAAAAGCATGTTTCTCAATTTGTGAGTATTTCAATTCATGATTTTTTAGAGATATGCTCATGAAAGCTAGTGGGGCTTGTATCCCTTCATTATTATCTTGCATAAGTATTGCCAATAAAGCATGTTCAGAAGCATAACAATAGATGATGAAATCTCACTCATAATTTGAGTGACATAATACAAGAGCATTAGCAATAGCAGTTTTTATATTCTCAAAGGCCTATTTTCCTACCTCATTCCATTTGAAATTTGAATTTCCCTTCATCATGTCCACAATACACTTTGTGGTTTCTATAAAATTTGGTACAAACCTTTTGAGGAAATTCACTTGCCTGAAGAATGATTTAAATCCTATTTTATTTGATGGCAAGATCAATCTTTGAATGGCTTCAACTCATTTAGGATCAATTCTAATACCCTCTTGAGAAACTATATGGCCAAGGAGCTTTCCCTTTGTCACATAAAAAATATTTTTTTGGGGATTAAGTGAGATTCCATGTTCCTGACACCTTTGCAATACTTTCCTCAAATCCTCTATGTGATCTTTTCTCTTTTTTGAAAACACGGAGAGATCATCCAGGTATATAACTATAATCCGGTCCTTTAGATTAGTAAATGTTTTACTCATACACCTTTTAAATGTAGAGCCTGCATTACTGAGTCCAAAGGGAATTCTATGATATGCAAACGTACCTCATGGGGTAGTGAATGCTATTTTATGTTGATCCTTTTCTTTCACTTCAACTTGATTGTAACCTGAGAATTCGTCAAGCATGGACATCATTTCGGCTCCAGCCACTGTTTGTAGTAAGTAATCCATATTGGGGAGAGCAAAATTATCCTTCAGTGGTGCATGGTTCAAATTCCATAAATCAACACAGATCATTATTTCTCCATTTTTCTTTCTGACTAGTACTATATTAGTTATCTAGGTGGAATAATGGATAGGATAGATGATTTTTGCCTTTAGCATCTTGTCGACTTCACAAAATATAGCATCTATTACCTTAGGACTATAATTCCTCTATTTCTGCCAGAAAGGGACTGCATTAGATTTAAGGGGAATTTGATGTTTTATCTTCCCACCTTGATAGCTTTTCAAATCTTCGTAACTCTAGACAAAAACATCCCAATATTCTATGAAGAGTTGCTTTGCAGCTTCTTTCAAGTGAACAACATTTCCCAATATTAATCATTTTAGGATCATGAGTATCTCCAATATTCACCCCTTCATACCTGCAAGTAGTAGGACCTTTTTCCATCCTTTTTTGTTTTATGTAGGCATCATGTTTATTAAATTTTATTTCCAAAGACACAAAGTATGGGGGAATGATATTACCTCATAGTTGAACTTCATCATTTTGATTTTTTTTCCTCTTGACATCAGAGTTTTCATGATTATCATCATTGAATTCATGTTCAGAACTAGATTTGTCATTTTCTAGGAACAACTACAAGCTTTTGTCATCTTCAAAAACTTGCCGGGATTCTATATTATCTTGAATAGAGGCTCAATAAAAAAAATTAATTTGGTACTTCTTATGCTTGAATTCCAAATGGGGTAGTAACAGAGAAGAAGAAACTGCTAGGGAATCAACTTTGGTGTTCGTCTCCCTTGGCACTACTTCAATGGAAAAAGCATCTAGGCCTTCTATTTCATCCCAAAATTTGTGTCTATAATTCTTCAACTTGTGATTCTTCATAGAGTATTGCCCTTTAATCTATCTTATAATGATCTCTGCATCAACTCGAGCTTTTAGGATCTTAATTCCTTTTTCTTTTGTAGCGACTATCCTTAGAAGTAGGGCTTCATACTTTGCAGTTTTATTTGTCTTGCCAAACTCCAATTTGAAGGCCATGGGTTTGAGTTCTCCTTCAGGGGGTATTAACACTACACCTACGCCAGATCCTGATGAGGAACAACTTCCATTGAACTCCAATGTCCATATAGATGACGACTCTTGTTCTTTACTTAAGGCTTTCATTTTTGAATCTTCAATTCCTTGCTCATTTAGAATGCCTTCAGTAAATAACATGTAATTTCCAAACTCCAGCTCTTGGTAGAGGATTTGAGCTTTAGGGTCATCTAATTTTAAGATAATAAATTTTGCCTTTTCTTCAGGTTCTAATTTAACTTTCTTGTTCCCTATGGGTATGACTACTTGGGACCAGTCTAGTTTTATTTCTCCTCCTAGGTCTCAGCAAAAACTCTTACTTAAGAGAAGCCCATAGCTTGCTAGAATATCTGTGACTAGAATGTTCAGTAGGAGTTTCTTTTCTGGATGAGAAGCTAAGGCTACTTGAGCATCTTTAATTTTTCTAAGAAAAGGAACCTATTTAGCATCCATAGAGTAACATCTTCGATGCACCTTAGTGAGGTTGAGACCCAGGGTTTTAGCTACAGAATATAGCATAACATTATCTGATGCACCTGAATCTATTATGCAATTTCTTAGTTTTCATCCATTGATATACAGTGAAATATAGAATGGGTCAGGTTTTTGCCTAGGAGAGGTTGCTAGAATAGTAGAATCCTATTGATTAAACAAGTTTGATGTCAAAGTTTCATCCTACTCTGCCATGGTCACATTGTGATTTAAATCTATATCATTCCCTTTACAATGATCTACCAACCTTTTCAACTCTAAGGGATGAGACTTCAAATAATCTATGGGGGAAATTTGGATTTTTGATTCTTCATAGAATTGAATGAAATCAAAGGGCATTTTGTCCTTACCTTTCTAAGATGTAGATACTCCTTGATCATCATGAACATTATTCATTGAAGGATTGAGATCATTCTTGTGAGTATGACTAGAAAATTGATTCTTTTTCCTTTGACCTTAAGTCAATATTGTGTATGACGTTCTATCAATAGTTGCATAACATTCACCCTTTGGTTCAGAATCTGACTCATATTCCAAAAATAAATTTCTAGAGTCACCATTTGAGTATGAATCTAATTTTGAACAAGGAGTTGTAGTGTTTAGCTCATTGGTGGATAACAACTGCATCATACGAGCAATTTCTAGACAACTTTCACTATCATGATCTATTGTCAAATGAAAGACAGACATATTTCCTTTCTTTGGTGTTTCTTTAATTTGCAACCTAGGTTGTGAGCTAGTGAGCTGCAAAATTTTTCTATCATTGTTCCTTCTTGGCAAATTTTCTATCCATGTTCCTTTTTACTGCTACCAACTCATTTGACAATTTTTGAATCATTTCATCAGATGATATGGTGTTACTAGAACTTCCTTTAGTTTGAAGTCCTCACTTCCATTTTCTTGTGAAAATCAAGTCATCTTCAAATTCAATTTCCTTCTTTTGTGTGTTTGCTAAATCTATGGGATGTGCCCTTCTCAAGTCATAATTTGAAATGTCCCTTTTCTGATTTTACATGATATTTCCAACCTTTAATCAGATCTTTAAGATCAAACAACTAATATCACAAAGATCCTCCAAATTTCTCAAGAAACCCCAAATCGGGTATGCCAGAAATTGTGCCAAAAGCTTCACAGCTTCACCAATTACTAATAAATCTGAAAATGGAAATTTTTACAGAACTTTCAGCAGCATAACAGCCTACAAATTGACATTTCCAGATCCGTATAGCCTTTACACAACAGCTCAAAAATGTAGGACCAAAACTATGCTCATCGGGCTCCCGAAATAGCACAAAATATGCCCGGAAACACCACAAGAACACTAATAATCTATCTCAGAAGTTTAATCACGTCCCAATATATATATTCAGATCTATTTTAATAGCTTAAAGTCTAAAATACAGCAGCAACCAAAACTGATATGAAATACTCAACCGGAAACACCAAACTCTTACAAAAATACACCCGGAAACTCACAAATCTGCACTGTTCAGCACAAAGGCAAACTCTGTATGAGCATGCACATGGAATGGCTTCAAACTCCCGTCCTTAGCCTTCCTGGAAACCTGCAAACTCCCGTTCTTGGGTCTCCCTGGAAACCTGCAAACTCCCGTTCTTGGGTCTCCTTCTCCACAGGTTTGGCAGCCTCTGAAGAATAACAAAGAATGAGCGAAAATCAAGTCTGGAATCCCCCCAAAATGCCTCCAAACCTCTTTAAAAAGGGCATAACTGTAACTCACGTCCAAGAGAGGTTAATGAAACATATTTTAATAATAATTATCATTTATTAGTCCAACGGTTTCCAAAGATTAACTCCCTTTTTCCGAAACTTCACTTTCTTGGGCCTGCCTGTCTTAGCAAAGATTATTATTTTTTAATTATTTGAAAAGGGGACATGACAAGTCCTCCCCTCCCAAACATTGCTTGTCCTCAAGCAATGGCTGAACAATAAACCAATCAATCCTCCTGGATCCCAAATGTAGTCATGAACTATACTACTACCAATTAACACAGACTCCTGCAAGATCCTCTGCAATATGACCAAGAGGAATCCATAATCAAACTGGCAATTATAGCTCAACCAAACTCCAAAATCACCATTACCACAGTCAAAAACCCATGAGACACAAACTCTTAGAATATCAAAACCCAAGTAAAGTGGACTACCAACATAGTAAATACCATCAATGCATTCCACTGGCCTATATGGAATGTACAATCCAACTCTGCAACAATGGTGAATGCTCTCAAATGAAACTATACCAAGTATGGAGAATCCACACACTATACAACTCCTGCAGTCAACACAACTCTGTAGATCATTGGCCACTGTCTCATAACCATAACTCCCATGCACCCCTGATGGTGAAAAGCCATCACAAGATAAACAACAAGAAATGGAACCCAAACCAAATTTTCCTGCCATCAACTCCTCAGCATAAGGATCAATTGTTAACTGATGTACATACCTTGCAATATAATGTTGATTAAAAAAACCAACCTCAGTCAACAACTCACCATGAACAAGTGATACAACCCACTGTGACTGATCACTAGCTAAGTCAGGAGATGTCATAGCCAAAGGAGTAGAATCAATAACAACACTTGCTGAAGCATCACTCCAAAACTCCTGCTCTAAGTCATGTATTATCAAGCTATCAACTACAAAACCTATCGCCATGTCGTGCCCATCACAACTCTCATCTCGAGGCATCAAACTATTCCATAATTGATGATAAGCACTAGGAACCAAAGTACATCTCTGTATCATAATCTCATCAACATGGTCATCAAAGGTAAATTGATGAGCGTACCTCACAGTGTAATGCCGATAGAATGCGCCAATCTCAGTCAGTGGCTCAGACTGTAATCCAGATGAAACTAACTGCAATTGATCATCAACCATGTTGGAACTGACTACTACCTCCAAAGATATCACCAAGGGAGTAGTATTACTATCAGGAACCATGCCAACTGTCGACTCACCAACATCACACATGACCTTTGATACATCTCTAGTCTCTGTGCCTTCAGTACTAGAGGCCACCACCCTGTCAGGCATACAATAATCTGCTACAATACCCAACTCAACTAAACCTGACTCTAGTGGGAATGAACCTGATATGCCAATGTTAGTATCAAGGATGGATGCATCCCCATCTCCATTGTCTCTGACAATCTCAGTCATGGACATCCTCGAATCACCAAACACCATAGCTTGTGACTGTATAGAATCAGATAAAGACTGTAGTCGCTCTAACTCCATGGTCACCTTAGCCAAATGAAACTGTGACTCCTTGAAAGCCAACTGTGTACTCTCAAGAATCTCAAAAGTCACCTCAAGCTGCTCAGTAAGCTCACTCACCTCATCTTCCTTGGCCAACAATGCATCATATGTTGTACTACCCCACTCCATAAGATAATCTCTATCAGCTACCAACTGCATATAATTCTGTCTCAAAATCTGAATAGCCTCCCATAAAGAGTGGATCTCTGTCAAGGAAAGATAACTTCCTTCCTGCTCATCACTAGTAGGAGAACCCCATCCATAAACTGCTAATAATTGACGAGCAGCATCAAAATGTTGGCAAGTGATAGCAATGTCTCGGTCACTAACTCTCAACTGATTAGACACATGATGGCATTGGCTTGACTGTCTCCTACAAACCTCCTTTGATGCACTATCTAAAGGAGTATCCTCAAAGTTACTAGTCTCTAGAGTATTACCATCCATGTCCTGTGAATCAACTCTAAAGCTCATATCAACATACAGAGTATCAAAATTTGTAGCACTGCTGTCCAACTCCTCTGTACCCAAAGAAACTAAGTCTTCAAAATTGCCCACTACATCCTCCTGGATGTCATCGATGCCAATATGATCCTGGGACTCATCTGTACACACTGCCAAATATGAAAGATCATCAACACATTCCAGCAAGTATGGTCGACTGGATATATGAACAAAGCCCAACACCGGTGTATAAAAACTAATACCAACATCAGACAAGATACTGGCACAAGAAAAGACAACACCGTGTAATCTGCTAATCAAATCCATGATAGCACCCAAACAAACACTGCGACCAAAAAGTGTTAAAGATCTCCAGTCAACTGAATCCCAAACACCAATATAACAATCTCGTGTCCATATCCGTAAACTAGAATCAACTGGTAACTCAAGCAAACTCCTCACCTGAGTAATATGACCAATACCAACTAACTCCACATACCTGTCATGATAAGGTAATGAAGTCACAATACTATCTTCACTCACCTTCAGCTGGCGGGATAAATCATGTGAAGTACTACCTGCCTCAACCTCATGTGATGAAGCATCTAACTGCGCCTGGTACTCTTTCTCAGAAAATTCATGAATGCTCAATGTTTGCTCATCTCTACTAGGTATCTCACCATCCTGCACAACAACATCCTCATAATCATCATCTAAACCCACTACACTGTAGTCACTGCCTGTTGTAACTATACCATCCTGAATACCTGTGGCATCACCCTTTGACAACCTGTAAACAATTGTCTCAATTTGAGTATCAAGTTGACTGTTACTATCAATCTGTGTAATATCCTTTCCCACCACCTCCTGTGGCAAGGTAGAATCTGAGACCACTACCTGGCTATCAGCTAGTTTCTCAAACTCCTCATGCAAGTTCTTGGGAATTGTGTCATCTGTCCTGTGAGAAAATCTGCCAAATAGAAATCCAGTCAACTTATCCACCTTAGTTGGGTCAGATAACATGTCATTTATACGGTGGTGCTCAACCAACTGTTTAGACATGTCATGGCTTATTTTCATAAGTTTATCTCGAATGTCTAAATAACCATCCTTTCTACTATTTTGACTCTGGCTATCAATTGTCCAAGATCGTTCCCTCTGAGACTCTGTACTATACCTGTCCATTCTGGATAAAGTAGAGTGTAACCCCAATAGGATATAACTTCTTCAAGCACCAAGAACTAACATGCAAATGATTAGAAGTAGCATGCAACCATAGATTTGGACATGCAACTGATTAGAAGCAACATGCAACCACCAAATTATGACATGCAAGATCTGGGTAGTTGTCAAAACTGACATGCAAACTTCTACAACCGCCAAATTCACCAAGAACTAATAGGCAAATGATTAGAAGTAGCATGAAACCATAGATTTGGACATGCAACTGATTAGAAGCAACATGCAACCACCAAATTATGACATGCAAGATCTGGGTAGTTGTCAAAACTGACATGGAAGATCTGGGTACTTGTCAAAACTGAAATGCAAACTTCTACAACCACCAAATTCACCAAGAACTAACATGAAAATGATTAGAAGTAGCATGTAACCATAAATTTTTACATGCAGCTGATTAGAAGCAACATGCAATCATAAATTATGACATGCAAGATTTGGGTAGTTCTCAAAACTGAAATGCAATATCTGGGTAGTTGTCAAAACTGACCTGCAACTTCTACAAACCCTCAGGCTGGCAAGATCATGGCTCTGATACCACTGAAATGTCCCTTTTCTGATTTTACATGATATTTCCAACCTTTAATCAGATCTTTAAGATCAAACAACTAATATCACAAAGATCCTCCAAATTTCTCAAGAAACCCCAAATCGGGTATGCCAGAAATTGTGCCAAAAGCTTCACAGCTTCACCAATTACTAATAAATCTGAAAATGGAAATTTTTACAGAACTTTCAGCAGCATAACAGCCTACAAATTGACATTTCCAGATCCGTATAGCCTTTACACAACAGCTCAAAAATGTAGGACCAAAACTATGCTCATCGGGCTCCCGAAATAGCACAAAATATGCCCGGAAACACCACAAGAACACTAATAATCTATCTCAGAAGTTTAATCACGTCCCAATATATATATTCAGATCTATTTTAATAGCTTAAAGTCTAAAATACAGCAGCAACCAAAACTGATATGAAATACTCAACCGGAAACACCAAACTCTTACAAAAATACACCCGGAAACTCACAAATCTGCACTGTTCAGCACAAAGGCAAACTCTGTATGAGCATGCACATGGAATGGCTTCAAAATTCCGTCCTTAGCCTTCCTGGAAACCTGCAAACTCCCGTTCTTGGGTCTCCCTGGAAACCTGCAAACTCCCGTTCTTGGGTCTCCTTCTCCACAGGTTTGGCAGCCTCTGAAGAATAACAAAGAATGAGCGAAAATCAAGTCTGGAATCCCCCCAAAATGCCTCCAAACCTCTTTAGAAAGGGCATAACTGTAACTCACGTCCAAGAGAGGTTAATGAAACATATTTTAATAATAATTATCATTTATTAGTCCAACGGTTTCCAAAGATTAACTCCCTTTTTCCGAAACTTCACTTTCTTGGGCCTGCCTGTCTTAGCAAAGATTATTATTTTTTTAATTATTTGAAAAGGGGACATGACATAATTGATATCTAGGGGCATTGCACTTATGAAGAAGGTTTTTAGATTACCAGTTGTGGGCCTGTCAGTAGTTGGAATTATACTAATAATCTTATTGAAATTAACAACTAAATCCCTCATACTCATGGTAGGTTTCTTTTTTATAGATGTCAACTATGTTAAAAAGACATGTTCATCTTCCACAGTCTTAAATCTTGTCTCAAAGGTCATTCTCATTGTATCCCAATCAGTGATTGAGCCATCATCCAGATGATAGAACTAGTCTACTACATTTTGTATCAAGGTTTCCACAAATAAACTTATGACAACATCCTCATGTCCAACTCCTAAGATGTGAGTAGCTGCAAAGAAGGCCTTAATGTGTTCATTTGTAGTAACCCTCCCATCACTTGAAGATTTAGGGAAAGTCTTCCTTGAACCAGCTGGGAGTGAATGATAAGCTGTTAGTGCTAATGGTCCTATTGCTACAGCCCATGGAGCAACCATAATTTTTCTGGCAAGGTATGGTGAGAAATTGACAACTGGGGGAGCAGTGATTCCATGTAGGGCCAATACCTGGCATGTAATATGTGAAGCACTTTGATTCCTAATAGGGGAAGGTGGTCTACTTTGGATTTTCTTTTCACCTTTCCATTTTAGAATGTCTAGGATGGGAAAACTAAGCTCTGTAAGTTTATCAAAAATAGGGGTTTTCCCACCCTATTCCTTGGTAGTTTTGAGGAAGCTTGTTTGTTCTAGGGTGCTAGGTTAATTTTGTCTTTGAGATTCATGTCTCAATTATCTTTCTGATCTTCGGATGTCCCTCCTTTGAACAAGTCTTTCTAAACCTTTGGGTCTTCTTTCTTCCTCTTCCAATACTTGGCTAGGATTCTTGTAATGTTCAACGTTCCTCCTATATCTCCAAACAAATGTATTAAGGGATGAAATTATGCCTTCTTGGTCATCTTGTAAACCAAGGTTAGGTTGGAGCATTGGAGAAGTGTTCTCATGAGGTAGTACCATTTTTCCTCATGATATAGGCTTATTAGTCAAGTGACTATTCATATCCCTAGTAGAGTCACCAAAAATCTATTGGTAAACATATTTGTTCTTTTTTAATTATGACTCTTGAATGCCCAAATTATGAACAATATCTAATTACAAGCAATTAAAAAGCCACTTTTGGATAGATTGGCCTTTCTTATAATTAATAGGTATAGCTCCCTATGGTGGATTTGAAATGAATTATGTGTTATTCCTAAAACTAATATGGGGGTGTGTTCTTGACCTGAGAATAGAAGAGGTAAAACTGAGCCAGACCTAAATAGGATCTAACTTAGGTAGAAAAAGATTTCTAAGGAATTGATTAAGTTTATGAACCCACACATCTTATGAGCTCACAAAGCTTAATAGCATAACAACTAATACTAAAATAAATTAACTAGGATCTAAACTACAGAGAAGAAGAAGTTAACTGAAAGGGAAAAACATTTAAGGGATTCCTCTTTGAACATGTAATGACACTACTTATCACATCTGTTCACTTCCTTGAAATAGGGGAATGAAACTCTGTTCTTTCCTTACTTCAATCCAAACAAAAGAGAAAACATATAACTACCAAACTATATAGAAATGGAATAGAAAATAGTTGATACAAAATACTATTCAATTGACTCTGTAACATCAAGTACTTCACACCAAAAATTTACCTACATTTTATTAATGTTTCAATTTTATACATATAAGATTCTAAGATGACCCTTACAATAGAAGTTCAATTGGTTCATCTCCTCAAAGAATGACAAATGGCAAGAAACCAATTTTTTGTATTGCAATAATTACATTAAAAAGTGAAAAGAGGGTAGAATATGAATCACCTCATCTTCTTCCCCTTTTCTACTTTTGTTCTATTGGCCTTAGCGGCAACTATGATTGGGATTAGCTCTTCATGCTTAGGCATGTGTATGTTGGTGTGTCTCAAGAGCCACTTAGAATGTTCCTTGGCCAACTCCTTCACAACATTCAATTGATTTGGCAATTCCTCCATGGCCACATGTATGCATCCACTGAGTTTCTAGAGATTTGCAACTCTGTTTTGATTATTGGAAGATACATCAGTCAAACTATCTAAAAATTTGGAGAAATTCTCCTTTATGATGTTTATCCCAATGAGTTCTTTCCATTGGCCACTATTTTGTGAATTTGTATGTAGTCCCCTCATGAATTCAAATCCTTTGTCTTGGGTTTTCTTCACTTTATCCTCTGTTTCCTTAAGTCCTTTTTCTACTAATATGATCATTTCTAACTTGAACTACATGCTCTGAAACCATTCAAATAGAGGTTCATCTCCCTTTGGCAAGATTTTTGCTTCAATGACTTCCTTTGTCTTCATTTAAATGATCATATTTAGAAGAGAGATACAATCGTCACTTTTCACTCTTTCTTTGGCCAGAGTATTGCTATTTGCTAAGATGTTATCTTTCTCTATTTTTAATCTTAAGATAACATTGCCAATTTGTTCGATAATAGCGACTCCCTCTAATTTGAGCTTCCCAATCTAATCTTTACCAATTTGGCCAAAGTGCCTATCTTCTTGAAGTTGGGAGATAAGGGCTTGAACTTTGGTAGCTGTAGGATTTCTTATTACCGATACTCTAGAGATAGTTGCCAATGGAGTGACCAATTGTCTGATGAATCTGTTCAACTCTTCTATCTCAGCCTTCATCCTAGCTTTTGACAATTTTAGGTTTTTGAATTGTCCCTCAATTACTTCATTAGTTGACTTCCACAAGCCAACCTTGGTGTCATATCTAGCCTCTCCAAGGTCCACCAAGTGTAGAGTAAAATCATCAGCAGTCATATCTTCAATTCTTCCTTCTTTATTGGGCTTGGCTATCTCCAATGTTAGGTGCCTTATTTATGGATCTTTCCCAAGTAGAGACAAATTTTTATGCTTCTTTACCTTGGTTAATGCAGATCTAGAATGAACTACAAGAGATATGGTATCTTTGGCGGGGGCACTTTCATCTTTCCTTTTTCTCTTTCTCTCCAGAGTATCCTCTAACCAAGAATCAATTCCTATCACCTTGGAGGCCATCCCAAATGAATCTATGCTAAACATCTTCTTCTTGACTGGAGTGATTTTCATCGTAGTTGAAGAGAAGGGATTCTTTGGGGCCTGAGAAATGAGCTTGGAAGAGCTCTGCCATTTCTCCACCTTTGAGGTTCTCTTTGTTTCCTCATCAAATTTAGTAGATTCACTACTAGTTCTCTTTCTATCTCCCAAATCTATTATCTGTATTGGGGAGCCACTTGGTTGTACAAGTGTAGCATTTATTGGCAAAGTTGGGCTATGATGAGGAGAGGGGACTGGTGTAACATGAGGAGAGGGAACTTGTGTAACATAAGGAGAGGGAATTGGTGTAACAACACCATCCTTTGGCTCCTCCATCTTCTTCTCCTTAGCATCTGTTTGGGTTCAATAACTGGAAGGGAGCCATCATGACACATCTTAGCTATGGGAATACTCTTGTTGGGAGGCTAGTCACCTCCTCTTGAAGGTTGAGCTGATCCTTGAGTGATAGCTAATGTTAAGCCTAGTGTAGCACTTTGGGAGGAAGGAGTTGTAGTTGCTGGAGAAGCTTGAGTAGCTGTGCCCTTACTCTGGCTTCTTTTGGTTGTCCATTCAACTCACTTCCCAATTCTTTTGATGATTCAGGCCATTATAGTGTCTAAATCTTCCTCAACATCCTCATAAGGCTTCAAACTAATAGGAGTGTTTCTTAACTTAGTCAGATATGTATTACTATACATATATTGCCCATCATCCTCCAATTCTTCAACATTAAGATTGATATTATATGTTTTTATTTGCCCCACTATGAACTTGGAAAAAGCATGATCTTGACTTTCAAATTCATCTTTACCATCCACCCAATAGTCTTCAATAGTGGTAATGTGTTTGATCACACTCCCAATCTGCAACACATCCCTAGCATATCCATTCAGATCAAACATAGGTCTCAAGACCTCATACATCTCCAATTTGTATTTCATCTCGAACACTTTGAGCATATTCTTTGCATCAGATCGGGACTCACAACTATAAGCTCCTACTTTCATAGGGAACTCATATCCCTTCTTCAAGCTTCCTATTAACACATTTACCTAGATTGCTTGCCTCACAATCTCTATTTGTACAACCATGTCACTCGGATACCTAGGAAACTTCAAGGGGAATCCATCAAAAGCTGCAAGACACAAATATGAGAAAGATGAGAATTGGATAAAATAGCTTCCAAACTAACTAATAACTGCATAACTATTTTTCAATTTCAAACATGAATAGAACTCATAACACTTCACATCATCAGGGAAGTTTTCTATTCTTGGAAGAGCTAGCCATAATTATAGAGATGCTAGCATGTAAATTAGAAAGGAAGACACATAAAAAGTGTTGTACAACTTCATGGCGCTAAGAGCATTGGAAATATTTTCACTTACCTCATGAGCCCAATCAATATATTGCGTATCTAAACAAATGACTTGTACCAAAGAGAAAGACAGTTCAATAAAATTTAGAGCTTCTACCTCACCTTTTAATTTGTGCAAGAGAACCATAATATCTACAATCTTAGGTTTTAGATTAGTACCAAATAGAGTTTTGGGGACCTTACTCTTGGCACTTTGTGGCTTTTGAAACTAGGATTGCATAATTTCCTTCCTCCACACCATGTTCTTTGTGAAGAACTTAGAGATTGCTCCTCCTATTGTCAAGTCTAAAAGATCCTCTAATTCTAGAACTTGGAGGCAATTCACCATAGTTTGCCTATCAATGGAGATTAATATTGTATGATCAAGTAAGAAAATTTGTCTGGTTTCTAGATTGTAGTGATTTATGCATTCATAAATCAATTCTGGAGCTTGGACTGCCACCAGGAAACCAGCTACCTCTACTAGTCCACTTCCTTGGAGCTTCTCAATTATGGGATGAATCAGCTCTGACTTTAGCCTCCTTTGGAAATCTTGCATATCATAAAAATGGAGTGAAGTATGTGTGAAATTCTGCAATGTGGCTTTGATTCTGTTTAGCCCATCAAAACCTCCAAACCTAGTTGCCATTCTGTCTGAGAATGAAGTAAATTGAAATTTCAAATCTAGAAGAAGAACAATATATTAAATTCAAAAATAGAGACTACTTGAAAGTGTTGTGAAATTTAACAAAATAATAGTTCAATACAAAGTGGTAGTTTGAATAACTGTTATGTTTCCATCTATATAGGAGTCTTAATTCATCCATTGATCTTTAGGATTTGCACCACATGAATGAATTGAAGGATAAATATGTTAAAATAGTAAATGTGGGAGCTCTAATGGATATTTTGGTGTCTTTTCACTATTTTTGTTGGCTCAATGGTAACTTTCCTTTCTTTCACACTTTTCCATTTTCCATTAAGTTTTGGAGAATTATGAATATAGTACCCCGTAAGGAAATATTGACCTGATCAAATTCAGCTCAATATACCTTTCCTACAATGGTTAGATTGTTTCCATTATCATCTTAAGATGTTTTGTGCATAATTTGTGGGCCCAATTTTCTTACAAAGTTGATTTTCTCTTGATTGCAAAAAATCATCCTCGTGGGTTGAAAACCCGCTAAGGAGAAGATGATTCTCATTTTTTCGCCCAGGCTTTCCTTTAAACTTTGAATTTTGAGTTAATATTTCCTTTGGGTTCAAAAAGGCTTAAAAAGATTGCAAAAGTTGAAAAGGGGCCCAATTTCTTGTTATTTTCTGTTACAATTGCTTTTGGTAGAAAATAAACTTCATGGGTGAAAAGCCCACTGAGGAGAAGTTAGCTTTGATTTTTCTACCTAAGATGATTATAAGCACTATGGTGAATCTTGAATGCCTCCCAAAGTAGAATATTGTAGTGAAAATAGGGATATTTTATAAGATATCTCATTATCTTCTTACATCAATTCGTGAGGCTCATTTGTTTCTCTTTGTGGGAAATCACCTTCATGGGTAGAAAACCCACCAAGGAGAAGGTGATTCTTATTTTTCTACAAGCTTCCTTCTTTCACTGAAAACATGATAAGCCATGAACAAGCCTAGCTTTGTGAATAAATTTTGCATATTGTAAGAATCCCCATCGAATTAGGTACTAAACTACTCGTAAACTCACAACATCAAGGAAAACCATCTGGCCATAAAATGTGAGAGAAGGGAAAGATGAAAAATCTGATGGAGACTCTTTTTACCTAAGAGGAATTTAAACTAGACCTAGACAAACTTAGGCTTAACTGAGACACAAAATTTTCCACTTTTACGAAATGATTACAAGATGAAAAGTGGGGCAACAATGTAGACCTTTGAGAAATCACTTTCTCACATTGTCATCTAATGTTTGAGTCTAACATATCAGTTTCCTCTTATAATTTGTGTGAGACAAATGCAAGTTGCAAGGTTTCAATATATTGTTCATCTGATATATTATTCAAAGACAAAAAAATTTATAAAGATTAAAACATTTTTAAAAGGTAAAGCTAAGGAGTCGAGTGATAAGATTTAAGAATATGATGAAAGGAGTGTTTCAAAACCAATGACATAGACTATTTATTCAACATTTTTTGTGTCTCTTTCATGACTTTATTATCTCCATTGATTTTGAATCAAATATATAATACTTACAAATAGATATCAAAATCTTGAGACTTTAAATTTGTGTAGGTCATTTAAAGATTATGAGTCCAAATAGAATAGACATACCAAAATATATAGTATAATATTTTCTTTTACTCAGTGAGTTTCATATGCTCTACTCTTTTTCTTTTCATTTCTCACCCAAATTTTGGTGCAAGAAGTCAACACATAGGGTTCCTGAATATCTGATGAAGAAAAACAATGATTTATTGTATTGTCATATTTTAGATAGATAATGTTCGTGCTAGATTTTAAAGAAGGTTATGGAGGAAAATAGCGATTATATAATTTTGGCTTGTAAATGAAAAGGCAATGGAAATTCTTTAGTATTCCCAAAAAAGGTGAGTTAAAGATGTTCTCAAAATTTGATTAACATTTTTTTATTAAAAGAAATTAGAATTCATTTAGGACGCTTGTCTAGTGGTTCTTTGAGCTGCAATATTTATCATCAATATAATCTCCTTTTTTTGCTGCCAAAGACAAATGTTTTGTGATTTCCATTTCCATATGGTTCAAAAAAATTTCAAAATCATTACAACAAGTTCCAAAATCAGCAATTTATTAGTTAATCTTTCGAGTTGTTGTGAATGAACCAACACTTATTTATCCCAACTGAATGAACCCTTTATTAATGATAGACCTCCCACACTTTTCATCTACACTTTAATAAGTTCATGTTTCCATAGATAGAAGATCCAAGTGTCTATAGTACCACTATTTTGTAGATCTATGATGCTTGGAAGTCATGACAGAATAAGTGAAAGGATGATTCTTGATGCTACTAACTGGATGATTGATAGTGGGGTTTTTTTATTCATCATACCAATTCCTCTACAGTGGATAGTGCAACAAATCTCATTACTAGATGTCCATATCTCTAGCTAAGGGCTTCTGGCACTACCCTTGATACTATTTGATTTGTAGTCACACACAATAACTAGAAATGAAATTTGATTCTCCAGCACTATGAACATTTGGTTGGAATTTTGGGAAAGCTATTTCTATGAAATGTGAGGAATGTTCCAACAAAATCTCTTTCTTAGAGCATTTCATTGGTCTAGCTCAATAAGCTTGCTCAACTAGAATCCCTATGATCAAAACTAACTTAAACTGTTAATAGTCAATACTAACCAAGATACAATAGAGTTATTTAAAATAGGAAACCAAGATGTTTGTCATTCTAACTTATTACATTAGCAAATATCTAAAATCAACTTCATATTGTGTTGTAACTTTGTTATAGGTGTTTGATCATCAATACCTTTTATTTCAGCATTCAAGTTTTCAAGATTGGTCAACATCCTCACTTGCGAACCTCTCATGTCAAGCACTTTCTGTACTATTTCAACACCAACATTCTTGCTTCTGAGCTAATAGTTCTTGAGGTGCATTTTCTTGTAAAACATTAATTTTGTTGAACAATTCAATAATAGTCATAAATGTTGTCACAAATACAGTGATTCCAATTCCAAACAATGTCAAACCATGGTTGAATTTGATGGGAATCAAAATACAATTTCCAATATTATGTTAAGGTTATGATTGGCCTAGACTTTCATTTTTTGTGAAGTTTGTATCATTTTAACACTCGATCATTCTTGATTCCAAGATTTTCTAATATTAAGCTCATCATGATTATATGAAGAATCTATTTCAAGCGAGTAGTTATTGTTGTCATGACTCTAATTCTTATAATTCTAATTGGGAAGCTTCTTAAATTGAATTGTGTTTGAGACTCTTTCAATTGAATAATAGTTGAATACTTAGAATTATATCATATTCGTAGTGATGCAAGAAGTAGAGAGATGAATGAGAAGTATGGGATAGTATTTGCATTAGCTTCTAAGTGTTTATGGATACACACAAGAAATTATGTAAATATTGTAATTTGCATAGTATCTTATTGTTTGGTTCTCATTTTAACAATGAAAGGACTATGGCATATTATACTCATTTTGTAGGGTTGTACTTATGTTTGATATATGCTATTGGATCTTGAATTCTTAAGATCATTTTGTGTTTTACCAAAGTTATGAGGGCATTTCCTTAGTGTTAAAGTTCAATCCAGTGTCTCCTTCCTTTTCCTAAACCCAAGTTCATGAAGAGTCATCTTCTCTCAAAGATTCTTTAAAGGATTAAAATTAGGTCCCATAGCCACTAAACTTCCCCCTATGCTCTATAACTTTCCAAGCCATAAACTTAGGATCAACATGCACCAAAACAAGCAACCCAAGTAGAACCTTGCTAAGAAAAGGTGGCACACAAGCCTACCCCCTCAAATAGGTCCACTTGCAAGGCCAATCAGATCTTGAGTGACCAAAATAACTAACATCAAGTCATAATCAAGTCTAGTTAAAGGGAAGGCATGATAGGCATCCCAATGTATTCTCATTAAATACTTTAACACTCCATTAAGATATAATCATTCCAACTACAAACTACCATGTACACTTCAAATTCATAAAAACTTTGGATACTTAACAAATATGTTTGGAACAAATTTAGAACCTTTCTTCAATTTCCTTGATTAAACCAAAATGAAACATATTATTGAGTTAACAAAACTAAAAACCTCCAATTTTGTTCAGTAAGTTTTGATTTAAGAAAACTAAACTCAAATAATTTTAAAGGGTCATAAATGCATTAGAGGCCAACAAAATCTAGTGATCTATGTGCTTAAATAATTTGTGTTGTCGTCTGAATTCATAAACAATGATGAAATTACATAAACAGACTGAGGCATTACCAATTTTTGAAGAACTGATTTAGATAATTATGTATAAATATTGGTGCTTGTTCAAAGTATCTGACTTGGTATTTCTTGAAAATCAGAGCAACTACTACCACACATTAGAAATAAAATTATGTTACATGGATTGTAATAAGAATGACTTGGTAATTCAAAATTGAAAGGGACTCTACAAAATTGAATGCTTTGATTTTCCAAAGTGGATTCCAAACACAAGTTCTCAAGATAAAGAAATCAAAATTACAATAAGCAATACTTCATTGCTTCCATTGGGAAAATTCCACAAGAGGCAAGATCTATTATAGTAGCATCATGGCCTACCTTTCTTAGGAGAGGGAGAAGTTTGTACCAACACCAAGAGCCATGACATCCTCCATGAAACAATACAAAGTGTGTGTTTTCCCTTACCATTGCATGTGCCTCCATCACTGATTTTCTTTAATGAATTGAATTTCAAAAGAGTTGATTATAATAAAAGGGAGAGAAAATAAAATAGATATATGACACCATGCCATGTCATGTCAATAGAAGAAAAAGATGAAACTCATCCATTTCACAAGTAAGTCAAACAAAGTAGAAAGTAAAGGTTATTTTCATCATAACTTGATTAAAAACAATGACCACTAACATGTGTCATCATTTTTGAAAAGAGAGACTATTTAAGGGAAAGGGAACAAATACAATGGATATATTACAATATTTCATATGAATTGAAGAAAAACTCTTGAATGATGAGATATATCCAAATCACATGATCAAGTAAATTAAGAAACCAAAGATTGTTTGCATTAAAAATATTGAATACCAACATGACTTATTATGGATACGTTACATCATCTCTCATTTCATCATATTGAACATAGAAATTACATTCAAAACTAACAACTTCAATGTTTTTTAAAATAACCATCTACTACCAACATGTGTCATCAATAGTTGATTATAAGAAAAGATGAACACATATAATATATATCATATCATATGACATGAATTAAAGGAAAAAAAAACTTGAATGATGAAACATATCTATATGACATGATTAAGAGAATCAAACAAGTCAAAGATTACTAGCATTACAATTTGATTCCAAAATCATCGTGGCAGCAATATCAATCAAATCGATAAGGAATTTTTAACTATAATTATCTATTTTATTTTGAAGATCGCAATCATATTGATAAGGAATTATTCTAATATGAGATTTTCATGAACATAAACCCTCTTCAAAGATTATATTATAAACCAATATGTCTAACATAAAATGTCTTTTTGAGTTTGTTTAAAGAGATTTTGTGTTGTTACTTCACATAGAATTTGTTTATGATCAAATACTATTGTGAGAGGGTGTCTTTCTATATAACGAGTTTCTTGTGATTTTCCTTCTTGGGAATTTATGATGTAGAGTTACACAAAAAATCTTCTTCCCAATCCAAAGTTCAAATGTGTATTAAATTGCTGATGCACTATCAACTCAAACTTCTACTCTTCCTTCTTCAAGATTCCTAATTCACTTCTTGGTTCCTACTTCCCTCTAAGGCACTGTGAGTCTCAATATGCTGACCTAATACTTAAAGTATCCTATACTAGTTTAAAAAAATGATTTTACACTTGTTTCAATCACCCAACCTTCCATCTAAAGGTTGACTCCCCACATATTAGATTTGTGGCCTTTAGCCTACTTATGGACTAAGTCTCTTCTAGTGACTTCTTTCCTAAGAAGGAGAAGATTGTAGTTTCAAGGCTTCTTAGGATGGACTTGGAAAGTTCATATACAATCCTTACTTTTCCTAGAACAACAATAATCAGTTTCACTCCAACAAGACAAGCAACTACAAACAACACTCTAACCTAGGTTATCAAATTAGGCTAGGGCTTGCTAGAACTACCTCCATTGGGTGCATAAAATTGATCTATTAGTTTGGTGACCTCCCACAGACCAAGAATGAACTGTTTCATCCAGAAAATCTAACCCACAATCTTCCCTTGCTGATCACTTACTCAAACAACATATTCTAAGGCTAAATACATAGTCGTACTTAGCCTAGGGCATCAAGTTTGAAGTGGCTAATGGGATTTACCTATACTGAGCCTTTGAAGTCTCAAAATTCATCCTATCTACTTGAATTTCACAAAAGGACATCAATTTCCAATGGTGAAATTGTAAGTTATGGCCATTTCTTGGCTTCAAACCATTGAAATTAGGGTTTCAGACCCACAGTCAGAGAATTTTCTATAACTACCTCCCAACTCAATCAAATTCAACAAAATAAATTGAAAATGAAAGGTAACACAGTCATCCAACTTCACATGTACATTATCTATCTGTACCAATCTATACAAAGCCATACAAAATAAATTTGTTTCAAAAATAGGTTTTTCCCTTCATAAATTGTTGATTCTTCCATACAACTTGATGATCAGTTATGAAATGGACATATGAGTCTAAAATAACTTAATCCAATCAGTTCAAACCAATTTTTTATGGTTATGAACGTTGGGAGGACAAAAATACATTTTTGACAACTTTTCCAAAATTGCATATTTGCATATTTGCAATTTCTTGTCAAATATGACAACTTTTTGCATTTTTTATCCTAATGAATGCCAATTGATCCCAAACACTTATGAATGATAGGAAATGCATGTTTAAGGTGAAACAAAGTTGTTTTTCATTATTGAACACCAAAACACCCAAAAACCAAGAAAACTCAACATAGTGGACTAAGGACTCTCTTGGCTTATGAAGTGAGCACATAGAACCTTGACCACACAAAATGGATGGTGTTAATACATCACATCCTTATTACATCAAAAAAAAAGAAAAACAAAACTCTTCAAGAAGGATAGGCCTAGATGCCCTGCACTAATTTAAGATAGTTGCAAAGAGAATTGAAATTGTTCTTTTTTTTAATGTTTATTTACTTACATATCCATAATATGTTTAACATATTTGAAACTATTTTTTGGGGGTATATTGTTAAATTTGGTTTGTAATGATTGTAATGGGGGTATATTGTTAAATTTGGTTTGTAATGATTGTAACATTAGAACATTTTGCTTGGCTTTTGCTTGGAAGAATTGACATTATGTTTGGAAAAAAATGTGGAATTTATATCTATAATTATTAAAATATCATTTCAAAGTAAAGTTTATGATAATAAACATTTTTTGTGTCATATAATTCCTATATTTGGAGGACATTGAAAGCTAATAAAAAATTAATTTGTGTTTACAATCTTCTTAATATATATACTAATTTTGGGCATGCAACAAGTTCATAATAGATTTTACACACTCTAATTAGTAAATTATAGTGTATATCCATTTTATAATTTAACATACACACACTTTATAATATTTCATAGGTAAACAGTAGTCTTGATTAGCTATTTTAGTGATGAAGTTAAGAAACTAGTGACATAAAAAATATTTAAGAATTTACATCTTCAAGAAGAATTAAGAATGAAGTGACAAAAAGGAGGATATTAACAAAGAACATTGTAAGCAAACAACTTTTTATTGATTATAATATGGGTGAATTTGAGTGAGGTGACCACATTTTTCTTTCAAAACCATATGCGCAAATATAAATATTAAGTACAACACATCCAATATTTTTGTAGATATACACATTAATTAGACTAATTTTTTCTTTCAAAAATATGTGAAGATATAAACATTAAGTACAACATGTTCAATATTTTTGTAGATATACATATTAATTACACCAAATTTCTCTTTCAAAACCATATGCGTAGATATAAACATTAAGTACAACGTGTCCAATATTTTTGCAGATAGACACATTAATTACACCAAATTTTTCTTTCAAAATGTGATATATTTTCCTATGAAGAAAGACCACACTTGAAAATATGAACCCAAAATAAAATATCGAGACAATTGCCAGATTATGCTCTCAGTTTCGAAGAAAAGTTGATAAATGTAATTTTTCTAGCAAAAAGAGTAAGGGCTTAAAGAATCGAAGAATTATAATCACAATAGCCCAGAGTCATTATAGCTAACATGTTCACGTTGAAGGGGGCCATGATTTTCATCGATTGCTGGATGTGGATTTCCAACTAGAGGAACATGGAGGTGTGAATATCCAATATGAAGATAATGCTCCCATGAAAAAAGATGATAATGTACTAGAGGACATGATTGAAGAAGATGGTATTGGCCCAACTAATAGAGATGATCATGATGATGGTAACTTAGCACATTTGATAATGATAATGAAGATGGTCTTGATATACCTATACTTGAGAAGGCATACGAGCCCCTATACCAAGGCTCCCAAACAACTCTTCTCTCTACTATAGTGTTGTTGGTGAACTTGAAGGTTATGAATGGTTTATCCAATGTAGAAATGTCACATATGCTGAGGTATGCCATTTTTGTCATCTTCAATGTTAGCATACCATTACTATTCATTATATTAACAATTCATATTTGTTGTTGTAGGTTGATAGGTGAGTTTTGTTACCACCATCATACATTTTTCCTTGTTCGTATCGAGAATTATCTACCATTATGAATCAAATTGGAATAAAGTATCAAACAATAAATGCATGTCCCAATGATCACATTCTGTATCATAAACAACATGAATTTGCAATAGAATGCCTTGATTGTCATATTAGTAGATATCATTTAGATCAAATAACAAAAAAGGTGCCTCACAAGGTTCTTTGGTACATTCCCATTATTCCATGTCTTGAATGATTATTTAGGTACACTAGCTTGGCACAATTTATGGATTACCATGCCCGCAATAAAAGTCAAGATGACATTATGAAAATTCCTACTAATGGTTTTACATTTAAAGACATAGAAAAAATATGGCCACACTTTAAAGAAGAACCTTGTAATCTCAAGCTTTCATTGGCAGTGAATGGTGTCAATCCATTTGGAGATATGAGATTTGTTTACTCAATGTGGCCTATTTTTGTTATTAACAATAAAATTCCTCCTTGGATGTCCATAAAGAGGGAGCACATAATGTTGTCAATGATTGCACTAGGCATTTTTTCATTTAATAGTTATCGAAATTAATTTATAAACAATGTATCACAATGGTCATAATAATTATGTATTGTTTCTATTCATTCAATTACTAGGTAAGTACCAAGTTAAAGATATGAACGTGTATATTGAGCCCCTTATTGATGAGTTGTTGAAGTTATGGAATAGGGTCATTATATATGACATCTCTAGACCAATAGGACAAAGACAATTTCAATTTCATGCAATGCTTGTATGGACAATACATGATGCCCCTGGGCTAATTCATTTTTGCAGTATATTATATTGTTAAGTTACATATTTTTGGTTTGTTATAGTGCTTACACATTATTGTTGTATGTTCAAATTGTGAATGATAATTACACATGATCCAATTGTATATGATTGTTTAGGTCTTCAGACAAAAGGAAAATTCACATGTCCAGTTTGTGGTCCAAAGATGAAATCTCATCATTCAAGAAGTTTAGGAAAGCAAGCATTCGATGGGTTTAGGCACTTTCTCCACAATAATAATAAGTATCAAGTTACTAAAAAATATCTTTTTAATGGGAAAGAAGAGACAACATAAAGTCCATGAAGAATGATATCTTATATATGGAAGTTAGGATACAATTAGCTAAATCATTGAGGTAATGTCTAGTTTACGATTTGAAGTTTGAAATTTATATTTTGATATTGTCTTTTATTTAGTAATGATGTAATTAATGCTCATGAAGGTCATCAAGGCATCACTATCCAACTTCCTTGAGGAATAAAAAGTTATCTTACTCAATTTATTAGATTTTCGTACTACAAGGATCTCCCAATTGTGCATTTATTTGATGCTATGCATATTGAAAAGAATGTAATAGAGACACTATGGAAAATATTGGATAGAAGGAGTGACAGAGAAAACAATGTCAAAATTTGTAATGGCATTCATGAATCCAATCATGCACTAAAATTTTTTATTGAATCAAATAACAATGGAGATCGCATAGATATGAGTGCCCTTCCTTAGTTATTAATAGAGCATTAAAGCGAGGTGATTTTGGGCTAGGGTTGAAAACACATAATTGGTATACTTTCATTAAGGTAAGTCATGTTCTCTATTTACAATATATTTGTAAAAGTGTATGTACTTTTTATTGTATCATTTCATAATATATTGAAAAGATCATTTTTTAATGATTGCAATACATCCTACCTCTATCCCTCCCACACTAGTTTGACAACAATATTAAACAAGTTATATATGATTTTGGAAAATACATGAGGTTAGAAGTGTTATTTCTTAGTTGTACATATATTTTATCTATGAATTTTTTTACTTTTTATGTAATTTATTATTATTATTAATCTAAAATCTCATTTTTATGTTCTTGTGTGTTGAATCTATTTTAGGTGGTTATTATCTAAAGAAATTGATTTAAAAATATACAAACTATTGTAAGATAAAAATTTCATAGGTTATGTGTGAAATGCAAAAGTGTCTACCTTCAACATTTTTCAAAGCTCAAGAACACTACCTCTTACACCAAATTGAGGAGATTGAATTGTGTGGATCTATACAAACTAGGTCAATATGGATAGTTGAGAGGTGTTAGAATTCTTTAGAATAACTGAGAGGGGGGGTGAATCAGTTATTCAAGGTCTAAATGCCCTAATAATACTTTTTCTCAAATTATAGTAGCCCATAAAATTTTCATCCATTCAAACTTAAATCAATCATCTTAGCAAATTACAGTAAATCAATCTACAGGGATAAAACATGCAAGATCAACACATGACATAGTGATTTACGTGGAAACCCAATTTGGAAAAAACCACCAGTAACATGCTACTTGATTCTCACTCTTCTAAAATGATGCCCTGTTAAAAGCCTGCCCTGTTAAAGGCTTACAACACACTGTTAAATGTGACCTTGTTAGAGAATTTCACTACACTATTAGGAATGGACTTGGTCAAAGGACTTTAGAACATTCATTTGGAATGTCACCCTGTTAAAGGATTTATAACATGGCTAGTAAACCAACCTAAGTCCATAGGATTTAAACTATCTATTACAATTGCTAGAGAGTAACAATAACGGATTTTTGATCTGATACAAATTACAACATATTTTGCAAATTTTAGATCACACTTCAGTTCAGTCCTTTTTCTTGGCTTTTAATCACTTCAGCTTTGACAGCTTCTCATCTCAAGCTTCGTCTCCTTGAGTCTTCTTATTCATCATACCAATGCAACCATATCTATGGTCATCTATTGAAGCAGAGTAACTATGCTCTCTTACTCCTTAGCACCTCCTTTAGCACTTTATGCTTTCATGCTTGACCTCCTCTCACACTTTGCTTCATGACCTTATGACTCCTTAAATAGAAATCTGGAGTCCCTTTCTCACTCAATTCTTCCTCTCCAATTTTTAGGGTTTCAAGTGGATTAGGTAGGGTACAATGTATCTACCCCATATCTTGCTCTTATCTAGAAACTTTGTCTAAAGTCTACTTGTATTCTCCAAAAAAGTTTTACATGATGTTCTCTGCCACTAGCTCATCACTCTTATCTTCTATTTAATTCACAGAATTCTAGATAACAACCTTGTCGGCTTAGATTTGGTGAATCTTCGATCTTTGAAATAATGCAGCAACTTGACATTATTGGTTTACTGATGCTCAACACCTCTGCATTACTCGGTACTTGTATCCTGCTCAGCACCTATATATGCTCGGTACCTATATCTGCTCAACACTTGTTTCTACTTGGCACTTGTTTCTTGACTCGACACTTGTATCTGCTTGGCACTTGTTTCTTGACTCGGCACTTGTATCTGCTCAACACTTGTTTCTTGACTCGGCACTTGTATATGCTCAACACTTGTTTCTTGACTTGACACTTGTATTTGCTCGGCACTTGAAGATCACTTGACACTTATTGAGGTTGAACTTGTTCGACTTCAACTAGGAATCTGTTTGGCACTGACTAGCTTGCTCGGCTCCCTCTCTAATAGACTTAGTTAGACTTCACAAATGACTTAGCTAAAATCTTACATCTTTGATATGTTTCAGTGTGCCCATTCTCTGTGTCTTAGAGTATGTCATCAATACAATTTTTCATCAATGGCTTACCTAATCCTTGTACTTCATTACAACATCATAACTTCAACCTTTCTCTAGGTGTTCTAGTTACATCTTATTGATTGCCTCCTTATCAATCAACCAATTGATAGTATTTGGATCACTAAAGCAATTGTCATTCTTGCAAGTAGCAAGTTTGACATCAATGACAAAAAAATGATTGAGAACATTCTTTACTATTTCTATTACTTTTTATATATGATCTTTTCATTCATTTCCAACAATCTCCCTCTTTGGCATTGATGGTGTATGATCTTTTCAATCATTTCCAACAGAGAGGCACTTGAAATTTATGAAGGGCTTGGTTCTAAGGGTTTTATAGTAGAGGGATATATGGGATATATGGTATACTAGATCATGGTGTACATTACTGAACATCTTCCCAAGTTTGCATCAAAGATCCATGCAGATCACATTTGGGATCCCAACTCCATTAATAGGTTCAAAGGGGAGTACTTGATGGAGAAAGGTAGATTAAGGAAAGTGAGGTAATTATAAGATGTTATTATAGTTAATTAATTCTTATCCATCATCAATACAAATTATTTCTAACTAGTCTATTTGTTTTGTTTATAGTTGGTCATAAATGGGATGCACTACATTTGTATATGGCAAACAATCTTGATTATATGATAGTATAGACTGAATAGTCTCAATAAAATGGTCACTCGTTAACATGAGATGGTGTTGCATCATTAATTAAAGAAGCTCATCATAATAGAGATCCCAATGTTACACCAATGGTACTTGATCTAGCATATGGCTTAAGAGATAGAAATGAATGTATACGATTACTAATCATGACTCATAAGTTTAATATCAACTCATAAATCAATGCAAATTATCTTGACATTTTTGAATAATTGCAGATCAAACACCACAAAACTATGTGCTACCATGGCTTTATTTATTTACTTATCATATAGACACCTAAGAGTATGCGTAGTTATATGAGTTGTCTTGGTGACAACACAATAGTTTGCATATTCATCTGAGTTGTCATATAGAAAACATAGTTTTTCACACTCTAATTAAGCACATGGTGTCTACAACATCTCTTTATAACATACACCTATGTAAGCTTATCCTCTCATCATTGCACTAACTTCTATGCTCAATGGAGGATAATTCACTCTTGGTGGACATGTGCTTAGTTGTGAGGCTTATCACTTTGCTAACTCCTAGTTATTCTAGATGTCTTTATATACAAGCACTTCTAGTGTGAATGTACACACACATATGATAATCTCATATCCAATCATATGTTATCCATTATCATTGATCATTATTGAGATTCTCATTTGATCATCATTAGTTTCTATGTGCTATCTATCGAGCTTCTTGATCTTGGTGTTGAATTATTGCCTTAGGCAAATTTTTACATGGTATTAGAGCTATACCAAATTCTTACATGGTATCAAAACCATAGGAGATCTCTTCACATAGCCATTGGAGACCATTTTTACTTCACCTCTCAGAGGGTCATGATTTAGATCCAAAGTATCTGCAGTTATTGGGAGTATCTAGAGCCAAAGTGAACCTCACCATTGTGTTTGGAGGACTGATTTGGTGAATTTTGACTATAAATTTGCCTACCCTAGGCCATAATTAAATTTGAGGCCATTTTTTTTTGCAAACCAGAACCTGAAGGCTTGATTTGAGAAATTGGTATGATCTCTTTAGATCTGTGCAATTAATTTTTTAGATTTGAATATTTTTGCATCTCTGCATTTTTTCTTTTCAAATTTACATTTTATTTTTGAAATTTTGTGAAAAAATTGGCCTTTTAGGCCAGTAGGAGAGTTTTTTTATAGAACAAGATTGGAGCTTTCTGGTGCAAATCAAATATTGGCATCATATTCAGAAGGTCAAAAAACTCCCAAATCATCTTTTGTTTCATCAAAATCAGACAACAGAGGTGAAATCTAGAGTTAATTGATTTTTGGAGGTACGATGATAGTGATTCAGGAAAAATAATTGCAGAGGTGATTTTCAAATAGAGATATCTCCCTCATATAGACTCCTTTTTTGAGCAATTTTTTTGTTTTGTTTTGGGGTAGAATTTCGTGATCTACACATTGGTGCAGGATGTTTGAGATCTTTGTTCCTAAATTTTTTTGCAAATCACAAATCCTAATTTTTTCAACTTCAAAGGCTTAGTTTGGGCTCATTTGGACACATATTCAGGGTTTTTTTTTAAGTGCATAATTTTTCATCTACTTTTTAGATCTACAATTAGATTATAGGCTTGTATGGACAAAAATAACACTTTCAGAAATAGGTCCTTTTTTTTGCATTGTATTGCTTTGATTAAACTTCAAATTTGTTGTATATCTAAGCTACATTGATAAGTACCAGATTAGAACTCCAAGAGGAGGTTGTAAACAACAAAATTAGAAGTCTATTTTTGTCCATTTTGACAAGTGACCTATTGTAAACACACTACATATAAAGTGCCTAAAAAATTCATTTTGGGGGGTGGGTGGGGGGGTGGGTGTCTTGTGTTCTTGTGTCTCCTTGATATTGTGCTCTTTCTTTTTCATTTTGGGTTCTTTCTCTAAGTTAACACCACATAGTTATGCTACATGGAAAGAAAATGTTAGGATAAACCACGGACATAAATAAAAACTACATGCAAATATAACCAATAACAGAAAATAATAGATCACAAGACACCAAGATTTAATGTGGTTCACCCAATCCCTGGGCTATGTCCACCAAATAGCAAGTTTGATCTTATTACAATCTAGTGATAATAGCCTGATTACAATCTATAATCCCTTTCAACTCAATACTATCGCAAGAACCAATTTCACATCACAACATAATGAAAAATATCCAACCCTAAACCCTTTTATACAAGTATTAAACCACTTTAGGGTTATAATATGTCAGCCATATGTCGGCTACCATGTCGGCCAAGGCCCAAAAATTTTTTTCGAGGCAATGCCCCAAACTCCACTATTTATGAAGTATGTATAGTACTTTCCTGATCAGTCACCATAATCTAATAGAAAAGATAAAGGAATCATTGGTTGAAAAAGGTTTACTGCATTATGTAACTAGTGCAACAAAGAAACTTGATGATGATGTTGATGAGCCTCACAAAGAAGACTGGGCATCAAAACAAGAAATGGCCCTAGGAACCTTGTTAAAGAATATCTCAAATCCTATCAAATATCACATTAGGAATATGAACAATTCAATACAAGTCTGGAATAAACTTAAAGCATTGTATGGGATAGTAGATGAAGATATGGCCTAAACCATTGAGGACAATCTTCTCAAATTGGATCCTAGGAATTTCAAAACCATCAAAGATTATCTTACCCAAGTAGAAATGTATAGGGCACAACTTAAGGATTGTGGTGAACCCATTATTTATGAAGTATGTACAGTACTTTCCTGATCAGTCACCATAATCTAACAATCTCCCACTTGGGGACTGATCAGACTCCATAGTAAACAACAATCTCCCACTTGGAGACTGATCCTGTACCAATACCACTACAACATGGGGCTCCCACTGGATCAAACCATCCTGGACTCTGCTGCTCTTTTATTCATGTTCAGTCTAAAAGACCAACCGAAGCTGAAGAGGAGTTCAGCTTCTCCTGTGTTACAACCTTTGTCAACATATCTGCTGGATTGTCATTGGTATGTATCTTCTCCAGCTTTACCTGTCCATCCTCCAAAACTAACCAAATGAAATGGAACCGCAACTGTATATGTTTGGTCTTAGAATGTAGAGCTGAATTCTTTGCAAGATGAATGGCACTCTGACTATCGGTGAAAAAATAATTATCCTTCTGAGGATGTTCCAATTCTTCCAAGAAGAACTAAAGCCATATCATCTCCTTGGCTACCTCTGTAGCAGCAACATACTCTACTTCTGTAGTGGATAGAGCATTAATCTTCTGTAACCTAGAAACCCAGCTCACAGCTACCCCACCAACAGTAAAGACATAACCTGTAGTACTCCACCTGGTATCAATATCCCCAGCCAAATCTGAGTCAACATAGCCCTATAAATTAGTAGTAGAGGCCCCAAAGTGTAAACACTTATTGGATGTTCCTCTCAAATATCTGAGAATCCACTTGACAGCATTCCAATGCTCAAATCCTGGATGACTCATACACCTGCTAACCACTCCCACTGCATGTGCAATATATGGCCTAGTGTATACCATAACATACATCAATCTTCCTACAGCTGAAGCATAGGGTACCTTGGACATCTTATCATCCTCTTCATGTGTTTTGGGACACATCTCCTTAGTCAATTTCAAATGACCAGGTAAAGGTGTGCTGACAACTTTAGCATTTTCCATAGAGAAATGTTGCAACACCTTCTCAACATAATCAGCCTGAGATAGCATCAAGGTTCTGTTCTTCCTATCTCTGCATATCTTCATACCAAGGATTTTTTTTGCTGCCCCCAAATCCTTCATATAAAAAGTATGTGCTAACTGGCGTTTTAGCCCCTTAATATGATCCATGTTAGAATCAGCTAAAAGCATATCATCAACATATAAACATAAAATAATGTAGCTATCATCATCCAACCTCTTAAAATAAACACAGTAATCTGAATGAAACTTGTTATATCCATGCTCATGCATAAAACTGTCAAATTTTAGATACCATTGCCGAGGTGCTTGCTTCAAGCCATATAAACTTTTCTTCAATTTGCACACTAAGTTCTCCTTACCTTTGACCTCAAAACCCTGTGGCTGAGCCATATATATTTCTTCATCCAAATCACCATGAAGAAAGGTTGTTTTAACATCCAACTGCTCTAAATGAAAATCTTCAGTAGCTACAAGACTTAAAATAGTACAGATAGAAGTCATTTTAACAACAGGAGAAAATATCTCATGAAAATCAATTCCCTTTTTCTGTGCAAATCCCTTGACAACTAACCTGGCCTTAAATCTTTTCTTACCCCCTTCCTCTTCTTTCAACCTGTAAACCCACTTATTCTGTAAAGCCTTTTTACCTGCAGGCAACTTGCACAAATCCCATGTCTTATTTTTCAGCAAAGAGTCCATTTCATCTTTCATTGCAGACTCCCACTAAATCTTAGTATCCACCTGCACAACTTCATCATAACTTTTAGGTTCACCAGCATCAGTAAGTAAAATAGAATACAAAGAGGGAGAAAACCTTTGTGGAGGTCTAATTTGCCTCGTTGACCATCTAACATTTATTGGTGTGTGTGGTATTTGTTGTTGCAGTTGTTACACATCATGAGGAATGGAAGGAACATCAACTTTTGGAGTATCATCTAGCACTACATAATCATCTTCTTTCTTCTCATGTTGCTGCAACAGATCTTTGTACAACACTTTCTCATTGAATATGACATCCTGACTTCTAACAATTTTAAGATTTTCAAAATCCCAAAGCCTATAACCAAATTCATTAATGCCATATCCAACAAAGACACATTTATTTGATTTAGCTTCTAGCTTGGTTCTATTTTCAGAGTCTATATGAGCAAAAGCTTCACAACTGAAGGTCTTGAGAAAAGAATAACTCACCTTCTTACCAGTCCATGCTTCCTCTGGAATACCACAACCCAAAGGAGTAGATGGACCTCTATTAATCAAATATACTGCAGTATTGATAGCCTCTGCCCACATGTGTAAGGGCAACCCAACATGCAACCTGATGCTCCTTGCACGCTCCATTATAGTCCTGTTCATGCATTCAACCACTCCATTTTCCTATGGAGTGCTTGGAATAGTTTTCTATCTACAAATACCATTAGTGGAGGAATAATCTTCAAATTCTTGACTACAATACTTACCACCATTATCAGATCTGAGACATTTTAATTTCTTACCAGTCTCATTTTCAACCAACATTTCCGTTTCTTAAAAGTTTGAAATACATCAGATTTCTATCTAAGGAAATAAACCCATACTTTTCTAGTTGCGTCATCAATAAATGTAACATAATAATGAGAGCCACCAAGGGAAGATACTTGAGCTAGTCCCTATACATCTGTATGCACAAGCTCTAATTTCTCCTTTTTGTTTTCCTTCTCCATCTTTACAAAACTCACTCTCTTTTGTTTTCCATACACACAACTTTCACAGAAATCCATATTCACACATTTTAGACCTGGTAAAACTTTCTTTGAATGAAGTACTTTCATACCTTTCTCACTCATGTGCCCAAGTCTATTGTGCCACAGTGCTATATAAAAATCTACAACAGCTATTTATTCTCCCTACTCAACTGTAGCAATTGTTCCTGAACATTCATTTTTCTCTGAAACAATCAAAGTAGAAGGAACAATATGACCTATACAAAGATATAAGGTGCCTACTTTCACACCTTTTCCTACTACAAGGGAACCTTTTGAAACCTTCCAATTTTTATCATTAAAAGTAACTACACAACCCTCATCACCGAGTTGCTTGGCTGAAATTAAATTTCTACTTAGCCTTGGAACATGTCTTACCTCATGTAGTAGCCAATGATTCCCATTCTGCAACTTAATCTTAATTTTTCCCTTTCCAACAATCTGACAGGGTTCATTATCCCCAAATAAACAAGCCCAAAATCCCCTTGGACATAATCAATGAAATAACCTCTATGAGGTGTAGCATGAAATGAAGCACCAGAATCTAGAACCCATGAATCATCAACACTCTCTAAAGACAGAAGCAAAGCATCCTCTTCGGATTTGCTACTTACCACATTTGCCTCCTTGTCTCCATTTCATTTATCTCCTTCATTTTTGTTTTGATTGCAGCAATCTTTCTTTTTGTGCCTTGGTTTCCCACAGTACTAACAATCATTTGGCCCTCTTGATTGAGACCTCCTCCCCTTTGACTTTCCTCTTGATTTCTCATAATTTTTAGAGTTATTTCCTCTCTCAGTTGTTCTACCCCTGCTTTGTGCATTCAAAGCACTTCCTAATGTAGATCCACCTGAGGATTTTCTATGAGTTTTCTCACTTAAAATAACACCGATCACATCATCATATTTTAGGGTACTAGATCTAGGAATAGAATTACTCACCGCCATTACCAAGCCAGTCCAGCTTTCAGGCAAAGAACACAAAATCAAGAGAGCCCTAATTTCTTCATCAAAATTGATACCCATAGAAGATAGCTAACTAGTAATAGTATTAAACTCATTTAAATGATCTGCAATAGATCCACCTTCTACCATTTTCATATTAAATAAACGCTTCATGAGAAATACCTTGTTTGAAGCGGAGGGCTTTTCATACAGTGTTGCTAGGGTTTTCATCAAATCTTCTGTCATCTTTGCTTTTGTAATATTAAATGCCACTGATGTGCCAAGCATAACTGAATGCTTCTGAGTACCTTTCTGTCCAAAAGATCCCATTCAGCCTCTGACATAGTTCCCTAATTCTTGACTTTGCCTTCCAATGACTTCCATAAATCCTTCTGATATATATAGTCTTCCATTTGCATCTTCCATAATTGGAAGTTCTGCCCATTAAACCTATCAAACCTTAGCTTACCCTCATCTACCATCCCTCCCACTCAACCGTGAGACTTCCACTTAACCATGAGACTTTCCTGTAGAGGATAACTGAAAGACAACCTCACTCTGATACCACTTGTTAGGATAAACCATAGACAGAAATAAAAACTACATGCAAATATAACCAATAACAAAAAATAATAGATCACACAAAAATGAACACAAGGCACCAAGATTTAATGTGGTTCACCCAATCCCTAGGCTACATCCACCAAACAACAAGTCCGATCTTATTACAATCCAGTGATTACAACCTGATTACAATCTGTAATCCCTTACAACTCAATACCGCCGTAAGAACCAATTTCGCATCACAACATAATGAAAAATATCCAACCCTAAACCCTTTTTATACAAGTATTAAACTGCTTTAGGGATATAATATGTCGGCCATATGTTGGCCATAATATGTCGGCTACCATGTCAGCCATGGCCCAAAAAAAAATTTCGAGGCAATGCCCCGAACCCCACTATTTATGAAGTATGTACAGTACTTTCCTGATCAGTCACCATAATCTAATAGAAAAGATAAAGGAACCATTGGTTGAAAAAGGTTTACTACGTTATGTAACTAGTGCAACAAAGAAATCTGATGATGATGCTGATGAGCCTCAGAAAGAAGACTGGGCATCAAAACAAGAAATGGCCCTAGGAACCTTGTTAAAGAATATCTCAGATCCTATCAAATATCACATTAGGAATATTAAAAATTCAATACAAGTATGGGATAAACTTAAAGAATTGTATGGGATAGTGATGAAGATATGGCCTAAACCATTGAGGACAATCTTCTCAAATTGGATCCTAGGAATTTCAAAACCATCAAAGATTATCTTACCTAAGTAGAAATGTATAGGGCACAACTTAAGGATTGTGGTGAACCCATCAAGGATGGAAAGTTGATCAAACATGTGATGACTCATCTTCCTCTTGAATATGTAGCTTTTATTTCTAGTTACAATACTCATAAATTAACAATGGGTAGTACCTTCACTAAGCCTTCATTCAAGTCATTTTTAGGAATGTTGGTCTTAGAACATGAAAAGTTAGTGATTATGGGAATTCTCTAGTCTTCCAAGACCAAAGCCTTGGTAGCCAATCAAGGGAATCTAGGTGGTAAAAATTCCAACAAGAAGAAAAAGCAATGGAAGGATAAGCCATAAGATGACACACAACAATCTTCCTCTACACATCAATCTTCCTCCACACAAAAATATTCTTCACAATAAGGCAAGTCTTTTTCCAAAAATAATAAGAAGGGAAACAACTTCAACAAAAGGGAGAATAAAACTTGTGCCTATTGTAAGAAGAATGGTCATGATGAGCATGAGTGTAAGGATAAGAAAATTGATAAGTTGCTAAATTTAATGAGGAAACATAAAATTGATGTACCAAATGCCTATAAGGATAAGGGATCTTCATCCACTTCAAAAGGAAAGGGACAAGCTTTGGTAGCAAGTACAAACAATTTTGAGGAATGGGTTCTTGATTCAGGGGCTACACATTTCATATGGGTGCTTCAAGGGAACATTTTTCCTCTTTAAAACTATCACATGTACCTTACATCTATGTGGGAAATGACACTCTAGTGGATGTTGAAGGAAAAGGAAATGTTGAGTTGGATAATGAGGTCTTCAAGGATGTTCTTCATGTTCCCAACCTTAGCACCAACCTTCTTTTAATCTACCAAATAACTCACTATGGATGTGGCAACAAAGTGGAATTCCTTCTTGATTTGGTTGTGGTGAAAAATGTAAAGGATGATTCTATGGTGACAATTGGAAAGGCTAATTGTGAGACAAGACTTTATTCTTTTTCTCATTTTGTGCCTAAGTCCACTACCCTTTCCTTGTTGACCCACTCAAATTCAAAAATTAAACTATGGCATGAGAGGTTTGGACATCTCAATTATCACTACCTTCAACAGCTTAGCAATGAGGATATGATCATAGGTCTACCTCAAGTCAAGTATTCAGAGGGTGTATGTATAGACTATGAAGCAGACAAGCATCCTAAAGAGAAATTTGACAAGGTGAAGTCTTGGAGAGCTACTATTGTTCTTGAATTAGTTCATAGTGATGTATTTGGTGCATTTCCAGTACCATCATTTGGAAAGGCTTGCTATGTTCTCACCTTCATTGATGACTTTTCACGCTACACTTGGGTCTTCTTTCTTGCTCATAAGAGTGAAGTGTTTGATAAGTTTATCACCTTCAAAGCTTAAGTTGAGAAGCAATCAGGGAAATCCATCAAGATTCTATGAATAGATAATGGAAGGGAATATGTCAACTCAAGGCTTATAGAATTTTGTACTTGTGAGGGTCTTGATCTTCAACATTCAATTGCATACACTCCACAACAAAATGGTATTGTTGAATGGAAGAATAGAACCCTTAAGGAAATGACCAGTTGTATGCTTCAACATATGTCTCTAGATCAATTTTTTTGGGTAGAAGCCATGTGTTGTGCCAATTACATCCAAAACAGAAGTCCCCATAAGGTCTTAGATGGAATTACACCTTTTGAGGCTTGGTGTGGAAGAAAACCAAGTGTAAAACACTTTAAAGTTTTTGGTTGACCAACATGGACAAGGATACCTCCATAAAGATAGATGACATTGGAACCTCAAAGAAAACCTTGTATATTTGTTAGATATCTTGACCACATTAAGGCATACAAACTCATGGAGTGTTCACTTTGAAGAAACTTGTCCAAGTTTGGCTTCTTCAACTCCTCCTTCCTCCATCATGGAAAGTGATGATAGTGATGATAGTGAATTTGAAGATGACATTCCTTCAATTTTGACTCATAGGACACCACCTTCATAGAGTTCACAAACAGTTGGGGATATTCCTTCTTTTTCTTCTACTAGACCTTGTTGGGCACAACAAACACTTGACTTAGCAAGTTTATTGGTGGGGAATCCTTTAGATATTAGGAGGACAAGGTCACAACATCAAAAAATTCTACATGCATACATTGCTATAGTGATAGCTCCATGTAATTCAATACAGTTGGGTACACCTTGTCTTCCAGTTCCAGTATTAGGGGATGACTACTTGAAAAATATTTTAGGTTTATTTGTAAAGTCCTACATTGTACATCTGGTAGACATTATTGATGATATACATCTTCTCTTTGATGAAGATGATACTTCTTCAATTTTTGCAAGGGAACACTTTGACCCTCTTGTCCATTATCTACATGATCAATCTTTCAAGTTTGATATGATTGTGGATCCTTATGTACAACAGTTGTAGGAGGTCTATTTATCATTTGAGGAGACAGTTGGTTCTTTGGGATATGTTCTGCATCCATTCTTGCTAGATATGAAATTGTTCTTTTTAATAGTGTTGCAAGGGGTGATCATCAGTATTGACATAAGGATAGTTGAAAAGTTTTTAGAGACACCATTCATCTTCAAGATTCTTTCTACATATTGGGGAAGCATCTCATATGTACCTATGATATTGTTTCTTCCTAAGGGGAAGAATATTATTTAGTAGTCATGGATCAGATTTTACATTCATCTTGGAGTAGCTATCATTGATGGACATTATGTATTGCAAGGGGGGACTACCTTGTCTCATTTCTTCTTCTACTTCTTCTCTCTTATGGGGGGGATCTTTTCCTCTTATGGGGTTTTGTCCTTCTCATACTTCTTTATTGTACTTATCTCTCTTTTTAGGGGAGGGTTTTTCCCACGAGGTTTTCCCTCTTTCTCTATTTTTAGAGAGATTTCATTGTATTGCATCAAATTACATGTAGAGCTTTGCAATTTGTACATGGGTCCCTAACATGGCCTAGTAGTCAAGACCCATCATGTATTTTCATCATAGCTTTTGTGAGCTTAAGTGCATTCCCCTAAGTTGCACTTAAAGGGGGGTGTTAGTGTAAATAATTAATTATTATTACACTTTATTTAAGTTTACTTAGGTTAAATGAAATATTTAATTATTTATCATATAGACACCTAGGAGTATGCATAGTTATATGAGTTGTCTTGGTGACAACGTAGGAGTTTGCATATTCATTTGAGTTGTCATGTAGGCAACATAGTTGTTTGCACTTTAACTAAGCACATGGTGTCTACAACATCTCTTTACAAGATACACCTATGTAAGCTTATCCTCTCATCATTGCACTAACTTTTGTGCTCAATGGAGGATAATCCACTCTTGGTGACATGTGCTTGGTTGTGAGGCTTATCACTTTGCTAACTCCTAGTCATTCTAGATGCCTTTATATATAGGCACTTCTAGTGTATATGTACACACATATATGATAATCTCATATCCAATCATATGTTATCCATTATCATTTTGAACATTATTGAGATTCTCATTTGATCATCATTAGTCTCTCTTGTGCTATCTATTGAGCTTCTTTATCTTGGCATTGAATTATTACCTTAGGCAAATTCTTACATGGTATTAGAGCTATACCAAATTCTTACAGATAGAAACTTTTTTGACTTGTGTGTTTTTATAATTAATTTATTATGTGTTGAACTCTACTATTATAGAGTATATACAATAATATTGCATAGCTACCACACATAAAGTAGAGGTAAGGAATTAAAAAATATACAATGATTTCAATGAATGCACCATCTAATTTTTGTCTTCTACATAATTTGTAGCATATGTATCATTTAAGTTTTATCTAACTTAAGATATATTATTTACATATGTAGGTTATTGAATGCCTTTAACTAGGATCATGCATAGTGACATGGATTGACAAGTATAAGTCAATAGATCCTATAGATATTTTTATAAATTTGCATATCTTCTCTTTATCGTCAACATCAACTTTAGTTGTAGTATGTCTCTCATTTTATGGATTATAGGTATGAACAAATAGGTATTTGTCTGATACATCTTCCCTGAGTGAGGAAAATGCAGGAATAGAAGACAAAAGTGAGACATCTAGTAGGTCTAAAATATGGAGATCAACTATAGAGGTCAAAAGATTAGAAGAAAATTCAATAAATGAATGAAATTTTTTTCTTTCTAAGGGGGGTCCATGTTCTTATGATAATGAGAGAAAGGGGATAGGAAGGTTCCCTTAAGGTACACACAGCTTCAAAAAGAATGGGTACCCAAGGAACTACCTCTAGTTAACACTAATTTTTCTGTTAACGAAAGGATATATCACATAGATCCATCTTCATTACATGGTTTCAGCCTATTTTCCATGGATGGCATAAAGGTCAATTATAATAAAGTTGTTGAACTGATGGATTATGTAGGACCTTGTTGCAATTACAACAATTGGATGTGTATTGTGCAATATAAAAAAAGTATGCATAGGTATGCATTGTCACCAAATTATGTACAATGTAAAGAAAATGATCAAAGTAAAAGGCTCACTATGTATATTGATGGAAGACCAAAAGCAACAAGGGATATTACAAGATTTATAAATAGTATAGTTCTCGACCTATGTCAACTAATAAGTGGTCAAATTGTATATTCGAGGCATGCGAGGGAAATCATATTTTTGTATGTGTGATAAAATCAATAAGTGTAGGGGAAGAGCTTTTGATAGATTAAAATTTGAATCATGTAGATGCAAAAAAATTCCCTATCATTGGATTGGTAAGTATAACATTTAAACCAATTTCCTCCAATTAATATTGACTCCAATATACAATCTACTATTTTATTAATAATTTTTTTGTTAAGTTTATTACTTTCATTTCATTTTTGATTGCTAAGAATTACTCATCTTTGTCACAAGATGGCATGGATCCACCACAAGGCACAGGTGGGCATGTTCCTCACACACCTTCTTCATCAAAGGTAAACCTTAATTAGTGTAATTCTAAAAATTATATAAAAACAAATGTCATATTATATGTTCTTTTCTTTATGGATTTGGATTTATTTTGATGGAATTTTACTGATACTAATGTCACAAATTGATACTTATTGATAGGGAAAAATGCAAATGAAAGAAAAAAAAATGTGATATAAAATTGAGGCATCATTTTCAGATGACATTACATCTAGTGCTAACCCCATCTTCATGGTTAGTCTGTCTATAAAAATATATAGTAATGAAATTATTAACCTTGTTTTCAAATGGAACAAAACTAAGGAGACAACATCACTCAAAGATGAATTAATATGTAGAGTCAATTCTTTGAAGGTAAGTAGTAATTAATCTTAAGCAATAATAAAAGTTCAATATATTTTTTTTATTTTACACTATCTTATTGATCATGATCTAAAATATTATGTGTTCTTCTTATAGGATTTTGTGACATTTGTGAGACCTTGTGGTCAATATGGTGAGGGTTGTAGTGCACAACCTTCATGTGAGTATCCTTAAACCTTTAACCATTCATTTAGCCTTTGGGATGCTTCTAGCTAATATCCTATTTGATCTTTATCCATTGCAAATGTCTTTTCTAACAATGTGTTCTTCAACTCATGATGAAGTGTGGATGCCTCCTTTGGTCATCGCTCCAATAGTACCAACTGCATTGTTGGCAACAAGGAGCTTGCATACATCCTCCATACCAAGTACAACTGGTAAAACTTTATTTTTCTCTATTTTGTTATGTGTTAATCATGCATTTTTTTGTTGGGTGGATTTTATACCCATGGACCTATTTTATGCACTAGTAGATACACCTATAGTTGATAGATGAACATAGATCACTACAAGTGAAGCTGAACCATTTCTTGGATCAGCTCATGTTACTAGTACTGGTTCATTTGCAGGGTCATTATTGTTGAACAAGAAAACTATGTTTTTTTTTAAATTACCAAAGTTTCCAGGTGTAGACACCTAAATCTGATTACATCACTTAAGTAATCCTATTTAGTCATCTCCTAAGGCATCATTAATTAAGTATTTAATATTTAATTAATCTATTGTCATCCCCTAGTTAATTAGTTAATTTAATTAACTATAGTCCAATTGATAAAATTAAAAGATCACCCAAAATCAATTTATCAATTAAATCCCTATTCCTCTATTAAATTGAATAAATCCTCAAATCTATTCAATTTAATTCTATATCCCCATTTTATTAAATAAATCATTTAATAAAATATCTAAAATCTTAAGAGCCTCCCTAAACCCTATCCTAACCCCTAATCCAACCCATTCACACATACTAACCTCACTTAGCCACCTAGCTAACCCATCCCATCAAATCTAAGCCACTTACCCCCCTAATCCCCCTTTAATCCAAGCCTAATCCTCTTCTAATCATGCACACAATCATAAACATGGGTTAAGACTTGCTAACCCAAGCCAAAGTCAACAATCTCATTCTCCCCTCACCCTCCTCCATTTATGACCCAACCATCCCATTTATGGCTCAACCTCCCTCACTACTCCTTTGACCAACCCATATCCTACCCTCTCACATCCAATCACCTTGTGACATGTGTCACCTCCTAATTGGCTTCAAACAAGCACAATCCATGTGCTCCCCTTTGAGTACATCCTAGCCCTCCCTCACCATCTTGCCATCCTTGAATCTTGACCATCCATCCCTCTACCTCTTGGCCTATAAATAGAAGCCTCTTCCTTCACTAAAATAATCCACTTTTGAAGAAAACTTATAATGCTATTTTGAGAGCCTAAAAACTACCAAAATACTATTATAATGTTGAAATACCTCCATGAATCCATTGTTGGAACCTTGCTTCATCCACTCCATCCATCCATCTAAAAACTTGAGCGTACATGTGAGCATACATATCTTAATCAGGGACAAATCTTTTGTATGATGTGTTATGCCATTAGGAGCCTACCATTCTTGGTTTTCTTCCTTTTCTGGTGATGAACCTCAGTCTTATCTTATGTGTTAGCTTGCTTAGTATTGTTAATAATTTCATTTAATAGTTAGTATTCATATTACAACACTAAAATAGGTGATACATTTTGGCATGCCTAGTGGGACCCCACTATGGGTCATTCATTCATCCATTTCAATCCATATTCAATCTATTTTTATTTTTTTACAAACTAACGATCTAATGTTTGTTGTTGTTTGAGGCTTTTGCAAGGTGTTTTGCTCATTTGTGCAGGTTGAAGGACACATTTAGGAAGTAAACATATCCTAAAATACCAAAAAAAAAAAAAATTCTATAAAACAAATTGTGCCCATCTGTTCTATTTGTGCGTAGTGTTGTCTCCGACTATTTTCACTATTTTTACAATTTTAGCGTCTCCGCAGTTTGGTATCTCCACAATTTTGGCATCTCCACAGTTTTGGTGTCTCTGTAGTTTGGTGTCTCCGTGGTTTGTCATCTCCGCTTTTGTTTTGTTGTCTTTGTGATTTGTTTTGTTGTCTCTGTGATTTGTTTTGGCATCTTCACAGTGTCTCCCCAGTTTTGGTGTCTCTATAGTTTTGGCATCTTCGTAGTTTGTTATCTCCACATTTGTTCTATTGTCTCTGAGATTTGGTAATCCCTGCACTTTTTTTATAATTCTGAGTTTTGGCATTTGCGCCTATTAACTATCGTCTGCATTTATTAAAAAAAAAAGAGTATAAATCAAATTTTAACTCTTGGTGGTTCCATAGAGTAGAGGTTTTTCTAAGCATTTTTACACCTATGAAAAATAACAAAAAAAGTTGATTTTATTTTTCCCATAGTTAAGCTTTAATTTTTTGGAATTTTGGTGACTAATCAAATTGGTTTTTGTAGCTTTATAGGTTGAAGACTTCTATGAAACCACTAACCATTTTTCTTGCAGGTTTTCCTTACATGGTTTAATGCTTGTGGAAAATGAACTTGAATGTTTAAACACTTGTCTTTGAATGCATGTTGCTAAAATCAAATCTTGAATGCAGTGGATTAAAATATAACATTTTCATTGGAATACATGATTAACACAACTCTTAAATGCTAAAGGTTAAAAAGAATGATTACGATGAACACTTTATTTAAGGTGCAAATGAACATTATGTGCAATCACTTCAATTTTGGTGCTTAAAATAAATTCATCAAGACTCAAATGCTCTAAAGTGAAAATGTTCTTATTCCCTCCTTTTAAAAGCTTTCACATGTGAGATTTATTTTTGTTGACTCAATTTTACTTTTGTTGGTGACGTTGTCTAGTTGGAATGAACATCTAAATGCTAATCACATGTGTCTTCAAAGTTGTATGATAAAGAATCTAAAAGTGTCCAAATAGAAATGAACCCCATGTCTTGTGTGTTTTGAGATTGTGCATTTTAGTGCATCTTAGACTTCTCTCTTTTCATGCAAAGTAAGAGCATTAAAATACGTGATGCATGTACTGAAAGTTGTTAGCAAGATCATCCACAACAACCTAGGAGTGCTTCTAGCGAGTTCATCCACCTCCGAGAAGCGTGTCCCCATTGGTGAGAAGCTCAAATTGGTATATAGTCTGGCCGATATATAAATGAGGGAAAGGGTAAACCTTCTCACTCCATCTCTTCAGTTTGGGCGGCATAATTCTGGAGGTAGCTTGAGGTGGGAAAAATTTCTCATGATTTCAGCATGTCCAAAATAGATCCTTAAGTGGATCACAACCAGTAACAACCATTGTAGAGACTCCATAGACCCATTTACAACCCTCTTAGTCTAAAGTATCTCGCTTTTCTTTCATGGTATGTTATTCACGGTGCAAGGGAAACAACATCCCTCAAGATTACTCACCATTGTGCTCCCCTAGTAGAGGCATAAGGCCACTTGGGTTTCATCTCCAAGGGTCATTGTTCCTGTAGAAGGGGAACTTCTATTTTTCATGCCTTGAAGGTTCTCTAATGTGTATCCTTTATCGATCAACTCTTGTATCGACTCACCTCTTCGATTAGAGGGAAATATTGTACTAGAACCAAGAGACATCAAGCTATGGGCTATTGAATAGCATATGACAATCAAATTCTAACTGTAGGGATAAAGTGTGTTTTTGAACTATCTTAAATTATGCTCAAGACCTGTGAAAAACATTTGTTGAACATACACAATTCAGTGTTCACTATAAAAAAAATCATTTTGCTAAAGAGATCAACTGTTTGTATTTCTCAAAGTTGCTTTGTCCTTTGAGAAATTGTTTGCTCATTTATCCCCATATCAGAAGAAAGAAAGTTTCACCTTTGTCATCTCAAAACAATGGTTGTTAGGAAGTCCATTTGCAACAACTTCTTGTCTCGCTGGTCCAATTTGTCCATTTGTCTCAAAATGATTGACTTATTCCCTCAAAAACACAAGAATCACTAAGCAGAACCTAAAGTTATAAATCCTTTGTCATTTACCCTACTTGATCAAAAATATCACAAATCTTATCTTTGAGAGACCTCACCTTCAATATATAAGAAATGGTTGTTAGCAAGCCCACTCGCAACACCATACTTTTAGTTTACCTTTTGCCTACACTTATTACCTAGAAAATACCCCACAAAAGTCTAGTTACCAACAAACCCCTTTTTCTCTAAAAAGATCCAAAAGTTGCTCTTTTCAAAATACCTTTTTGCTACCAATCTACTTGACTAAAAATGACACATTTTTTTCCTTGACTAGAAGATAGTTAGCCAAATTAATCCTGAAAGAATCCAAAACTTGCTATTTCTTAATTGATTTATGTTCCAAACCAAGGCCTAGAAGGTATACTTAGTGTAGTCACTACCTCAAAAACCCCATATTTTTGATCAAAATCCCTTAGAAATATCTCATGTCAGGCCAACCTAAGGCTAAGTTCAAAAAGGCTAAACTTCCACAAATACTAGTTTACACAGAGATAGAAGTCAAACATAAAAAATAGACCCCCAACCCAAGGATTTCCAAGCTAGACCAAATTAAGAAAGATGGAGCAGACGTTGCATTAGAAACCGAATGGGATTACAAGATTCAGAACCTAACTCTCCGACAAGGTGTCAACCATATCCTTATCAATAACTTTTGTGATAACTACTTTGATTAGGTCCATCTTTTTCCACACACACTTATGCAGTTGTCTCCTTGTAGGTTTAGTCTCTCTGTTAATTCTTCATCCCATCTAAATATTTGGTATAATCATCTCTTCCACTTTTTGTCATAAAACCTTAGGTTTTTAGAAATACTCCAAATCAAGTATTATTAAACCCTAGAATCCGCCATTAGTTGCTCTATACTTAGAAACATTTTTTGCATCACCTCATTAAGCTTTTTCTCCCTAAAAAAATCTCCATCCATTTCACCATCATAGTTGTCCTTAAACTAAGCATTATTTAGGATAAATTGTCACTTGTGTCCCACATCACCTTAAGCAAAAGGTTGGGCTACACACTTGATCCCATTTGTCTTCCCAACGGTCACAAGGCTACCATAGGGTTTGATATCACTACCACATATTCAAGTTCACACTTAAGGGAAACACAATCTCCTCCACATAGCACCATCTCATCTAGATTTCAAAAATTATCATATACACTTAGTATCATCCCTCTTTGCATTTTCATTATTAGGAAGTCATCCTTTCATGCCACCCACAACTCATTTTGGTAGGAACACAAGGAAAAAGGACATGGATCCTAGTCATAGTGATAACACATCTCGAGCTCAGCCAAACCCCATTGTTTCCATGATGCCAACAAATCCACCACCACAAATCCTCTAAGAGACAGGTTCCTCCATAAACATTGACACTTTCATAAATCAACCTGGTCATGCCACCATTGTTAATGCCATCATAGACCAAAACAAAGAAACCATCATGGAAATTTTCTTAAGGGATAGTGTTGGTTGCTTTGAATTTGGGCATCCACCACCTATCGACATTTTAGATCCTATACACCCTCTGTTTTGGTGGCAACCACCAGTTGCAGGGTCATCTATCCTTATCGATCCTTTCTTTGGATATCAACCATGTCAGACAGAACCTACAGACCCGAATATACCCTCAACCTAAGTACCTGCTCCTATTCCACAAAAAACCCATCCCAACCTCACTAAACCCTTAGTACATACTATATCCCAACCAACCTCATGTGTATCATCTACTTCTGCTTCAACCACTCATTTCTCTACTCCACCAAATCCTTCATTTACATCCATCAACACTACCTTTTCACTTCCACCTCACATCACACCTAGTCTATTTACTACTCAAATGCCACCACTAGGGTCAAATACCTCATCTTCCATCCCACCCAACATCACTATCAACCCCTTTGTAGCTAGCCAAAGATCTTCAGCCTCATTTCCTTTGGGACCTTGGAATGCTGCTATAGCACAAGGACCTACCACTAGTCTTTCCCTTAGCATTGCAACCATGTCCACCCCTCAGACACTTTCATCTACCACTTCACATTGTTATTCACTACCACCCCTTACCAACTATTTCTCCATGCCACCTTTGGGAAATAGCCAAACCACCCCACCATTACAGTTCCCTATGATGAATACTCTACTATAGATTAATTACCTTGTGCCTATTCATAATCAGTCATACTCTCAAGCAGGAGCGCAACCCACATATATTGGACGTGATATGTATTCCCAAAGCATGGCACAAGCATTACCCACCTTACCACCCTTTCAATCACAGTCTTCACACCAATAGTATGCTCAAACACCCACACAAAGATATCTAATAGGGCAGTAGCCTCATACTTATCTTTCCCACCAAAAAAATTCTCAACAGATGCAGTAGTATACCCAAAACACATTCCAATAACCCATGACATCCATCCCACCAGCTATGCAACCTATTTTTCCACAAACACCATATGGAAACCAAGATTTTCCATATCAACCGTTAGATCTTGGCATGTATCCTACACTGGGGGCACTTACTCCCCCACCTATAAACTATGAATGGGAAGAGATGAAAAATTCTCTCAAAGCCCTCAAAGATGGGAGAGACTCCAAAACTTTCAAGTTTGAGAATGATTGTCCATACCCATTTGACAAAACCATCATGATGACACCATTTCCTAAACATTTTGAGATCCCCAAGTTTGACAAATTTAGGGGGAAAAGTGGTCCAGTCACACATGTTAAGGAATTCTATATGCATTGTTAGGAGGTAACCTATAATGATGTGTTCCTCATGTCACTCTTTCCCAAAAGTTTAGGAAGCCTGACCTTAGAATGGTTCTGTCGTATCTCTCAAGGCACTATTAAAACTTTTGCTAATCTTTCTAAATTCTTTGTGGCTCAATACACCCATCTTGTTGAAACTGAATTATCTGTCATGAACCTAGTTCATACTAAGAAAAAAGAGGCAAATTCCCTTACATAATACTTGCAACATTGGCAAATACTCACAACCAAGATTTCTTGTACAATCCTTGAGTGTCATCTTGTCAAAATGTTCATAAACAATGCACACCCTAGTCTCACCCATCATATGGTTATGAACTATTTATAGATGTACAAAGAAATTAAAGAAAAGGGGATGGGACTTGAAAAAGGCCTCATTAAAGATGGTGTTATTAGACTTTACAAGGAAAACACCCAGGACCAAGGACCAAACAATGAAAAAACTCGATACTGGAACAAAAGAAAAACACGGTGACAGATGGTGCCACTGACACCCAACAAGTTAATAGCATTGGGGTAGCTACCAATGTTCTTGCCATGTTTTTTCAGCAACAACCCTATCAACAACAACCCCCTATGTATCACCTGTCACCCATACAGAACAATCAACAAATACCTGCTCATCATAATCAAACCAATGCTATCACATTTTTGGCAAGTACTAAACCCTGTGTTCAAAGACAACCTCATGTATACACCTCGTTGGGGGAAAATCTTGATGCAATATTTGAAAAACTAGCTAAGGATAATCTTATTCAACATCCACCAACACAACCCTTGGAACAAAACCAATATAGGGCATCCTGGTATAAAGATAATGAGTTTTGCAAATTCCATCATGTCAAAAGTTATACCATCCTCAAATGTATGCAACTCAAGGACTATGTCCAAGACCTAATTGATTAGAAGGAAATCACAGTGGGGGCACAAAATTCACCTAATGCAGGATTAATGATGTATCAAAATGCTTTCCCTCCTCATAACACAAACCTAGGAAAAGCACCCACAAACCCTCTTGTCAACAAACTGAACAATACTCAAGGAAAACAAGGAGATAACTGAGACGAGTCTCAAAACTATACCTTGGTGTATTTAGACTATGGAAGCCTTATCGATTGCATATCATAGGTTGAGCCATCCATCAACATCATTAACATTCAAGGCCTAGATACCCAATGTGCAATTGCTACTCACCGGACTCAACTCAATATAGTTGGCCCACCTATTTCTGCACCATCAAGACCACCTCCATCGAGAGCATCTCCATAAGAATCATCCTCATTAGGGCCACAATATAACATCTTAGAACACCTTGGAAACACACCAGCCTAGATCTCCATTCTGGATCTCTTACGAACAAGCCCACTTTATCAAGAGATCCTCAACAGTACTCTACATGAGTCATGTGTCCCCTCCAACATAAATTTCCATCGAGTTTCGCAACTTGGTTGGCCATCTTTTGGCCTCATGTGCCTTATCCTTGAAAACCACTGATATCCCAATAGTTAAACCAAATCATATCCTTCCACTCTGCATAGCCATCATGGTTTTCGACTTTGCTGTTAAAAGGGTCATGATAGATAATTGATCGACTTTAAATCTATGTACTTTAAAGTTCATCAAATAGGAAAGATACATTGAGGCAGATATCATTAATGAATTAATCACCATCAAGGCCTATGACAATTTGGAGTGCACCACTAAAGGAACCATCTTGCTCCCTATAAGAGTTGGCCCAACCACTGAAGAAACACTTTTCCATGTAGTTGATCTTAACGTTCCATACAAAATCCTCCTCGGTCACCCATGGATTCATGCCATGAAGGCCGTTCCATCCACATATCATCAGTGTATCAATTTTTTGCATAATGGCACTGAGATAACCATCCATGCAGACCTTGAACCCTATGCTTATTGCAATGTGGTTGAAGCTTCATACACCAATCATTGTCCTGGGATCAAAGTTGGCCACACGATGGCTACTTCCTCTAGCACCTGCCATGATCTAGACACCATTTTAGCCTCCACCCTCTCCATAGTTAAGATCAACTACCAAGGTTGTGGTGAGTATAGTCTTACAGATGCTTTTGTTATTGGTGCTCTACCACTTAATCCACATACTCAAGGATGCCCAACACATCAAGGGCCTATACCATAAACCACCTCTCGACTCCAACAAATGGGCCCTACCACATTTATTACCAAGTGTACTCTTGATGGAGAGGATAATGCACCAGACATTAACACATGGCTATACAAAGAGCCCCCCTCCTAAAAGTGAAGCACTTCTTGATCACTTTAAATAGAAATATCCCTAGTCACATTGCTTGGCCACAGAGCAATGGGATTATCAAGGAGGCGATTTAGGCCACTAAGAATTAGGTATGAGACAACCTATAGAAGCACACCAAGGGAAAAAACCAAAGGTTTGGGCTATGAAATCCTCACAACTGGGGGCACTACAACAGAAAGCCACATCTTTATGAACATCTAAAACACTCTCGTTGAGGTTGAAGACATCCCTTAGGAAGTTGAAAAAAGAGCTTACGATGATATTTTCTTTGACAAAATAATCCTTGGAGCCTCTGTGCTCTGCCAATTATCCTTGAATCTCATAGACCTCCCCCTCTCTCACCTCGAACTCATAGATTGAGACCAACCAAGTGTCATTCATGTTGACAAGTTCTCTACAGAGCACATGCTCCTTAAATTCATGAGGGCAGAAACACCACATAAATGGCCACCACCACCATCAACATGTCTACAAGCTAGATCCTATAGGTTACTTTAGGGAGGAGGAAATCTTCAATTGCAAAATAGAAATAAAAAAAGAAACAAAAAAGAGAAAAATCAAAGGAAAAATGTCCTTTGGTGAAAACTCCTTTGGAGCATCATTGGCTAACTCAAAAAATGAAATAAAAATAAAGGATGTATCTAATGGTGAAACCTCTCTAAGGCACCTGAAGATGGAGATTTCATCCTTCCCCTACAATAGCATAGGCATCCTATCTCTTTAGTTTAGATAGAGAAAACTCGGCCAGTAAATATTAGTTTGATAGAGATCCCACATATCACATACATCGCAGCCTCTCTACCACCCGAACAAGCATATCTTCTTATTGAGGTTCTCCACGAAAATGTGGGTTGCTTTGCATGGTCATATCAGGACATGTCGGGGTTGGACCCCAAACTAGTCGTACACCATTTGGTAGTAGATCCAGGGGCCAGGCCCATTAAGCAGAAGCTTCGTAAGATGCACCCCAAATTTGCTTGATTGGTTAAAGTGGAGTTAGAAAAATTATTGGAGGCCAAAATCATTCACCCAATAGATTATTCTGAATAGGTTTCTAACATGGTACCTGTTACCAAGCCTTCTAGTGATATCAGAATCTGCACTGATTTTAGGGATCTTAATAAAACTTGTCCAAAGGATGACTTTCCATTACCAAATATCGACATGATTGTGGATCTCACTGTAGGTCATGAATTCTTGTCACTAATGGATGATTTCTCTACATATAATTAGATTCATATAGCAGAGGAAGATCAACATAAGACAACATTTACTACACCTTGGGGCACATTCTGCTACAATATGATGCCATTTGGGCTAACGAATTCTAGAGCAACCTATCAGTGTGCCATGACGGTCATCTTCCATGACCTAATCCATAAGATTCTTGAGGATTACATGGATGATATTTTAGTAAATTCTCTCAATGCTCTTGATCACTTATTTCACCTTCAAGAAGTATTTAATTGATTGGAAAAATATTGTCTCATGCTGAATCTAAAGAAATGTGTCTTAGGTGTCACCTCAGGCAAGCTCCTAGGCTTCATTGTGTCATAGTGTGGTATTGAGATTGACCCTAAGAAGGTCAAAGCCATCATGGATATGGCTCCTCCTAAGACACTCAGGCACCTTCATTCTTTGCAAGGAAAACTCCAATCAGTCTAGTGGTTCATTTCTCAACTTGCTAATAAGTGTCAACCTTTCACTCACTTGCTTAAGAAAGATCAGAATTTCAAATGGGACTCAGCTTGCCAGCACAATTTTGAGCTCATCAAGTAATACTTAGCTAATCGACCTATTTTGGTTCCTCCAGTTGTAGGGCGCCCACTCATATTGTACATCATAGCTACTCCCACAATATTAGGTGCTCTTCTAGCACAACTTGAAAATGAAGGAAAGGAATGAGCTATTTATTACATTAGCTGAACATTAGTGGGCTATGAACTCAACTACACGCCAATGGAGAAGGCATGCTTAGTATTGGTGTTTGCCACCTAGAAGCTACGTCATTACATGTTGAGTCATATTGTGCAATTGATATCAAATATTGATCCATTGAAATATATGCTCTCTCGTACAGTACTCATTAGACGCCTGGCAAAATGGGTTATGCTTCTCAGCGAGTTTGACATTCAATATGTTGATAGAAAGGCCATTAAAGGCCAGGCTATTGTAGATCACTTGGTTAATGCACTCTTAGTTGCAAATCACCCAATCATCATCGAATTTCCAGATGAATACCTCTATTTGATAGAAGAACAATCACTTTGGAAGCTATATTTTGATGGCTCCTATACATCTCATGGCTTTGGCACGAGCATACTCTTGGTTACACCTCAAGGTGATTATATTCCTAAATCTTTCAAGCTACAATTTTAGTGTACCAATAACATTATAGAGTATGCGGCCCTTATTGCAAGACTCAAAATTGCCATTGAATGGAATATCACATAGCTTTAGGTCTATGGTGATTCTCAACTTATCATCAAACAAGCATTGAATGAATATCAGACCAAGGATGACAAGCTACTACCTTACAAAGATCTGGTTGGTCAATTAAAAGAGCATTTTACTTAGATCCAATTCATTTAGGTACTTAGACTCCAAAATAAGGTAGCTAATGCTATGGCTACTATTGGTTCTCTCTTAGAAATGCCACACGAAGCTACACAATATGAATTCTTAGTTGAGCAGCTATACAAACCTGCATATGAGAATGATGAATCAACATGGGTTTGTATCTTGGTTGGTCCCCAATCTCCATGGTACCATGAAATCCATGCTTACCTACTAAATGGTATCATATCTCCTCACCTCACATGAACCCAACACCAAAACCTTATATGCAGAGCTTCCCGGTACACTATCATCACCCAAACCCTATATCGTCATGGTTATCATGATACTTTGTCTCAATGTTTAGATCAAAATGAGGCTGTGATGGATCCCAAAGAGGTACATACTGGACTTTTTGGTGCTCACACAAGCAGGATGGTGCTAGCAAAGCAGATCCTTCGGGATGGATACTATTGGCCTACTCTAGAACATGATGCATGTGAATTTGTGAAATGATGTTTACCTTGTCAACAACATGCTAATTTAATCTAATCTCTAGCAAAGGACTTGCAACCCATTGCACCACCATGGCCTTTTTCCTGCTGGGGGTTTGATCTCGTTGGTCTTATTGCACCACTTTCTTTAGAAGGGCACATGTGGATAATCATCGCCACTAATTACTTCACTAAGTGGGTCGAAGTAGTTCCCCTTTTCACTACTATGAGAGTTCAAGTGTCCAAGTTTATCCTATATCATATCATATGTCACTTCAGCATCCTAGCTACCATTTGCATTGACCATGGAGGTAATTTTGAAAACCTAAATATGGAGGAATTGTGCACTTCCCTTCATATCCATCACCATTTTTCTAGCCCATACTTCCCACAAGGTAATGGTCAGGCAGAGGTAACTAATAAAAACCTACTTAGAATCCTCAAGAAAGTTGTCAATGACTCTGGCCATGATTAGCATTTGCAAATTAATCCTGCCCTATGGGCATACCGCACTTCATTTTGCACAGCCATTGGCACAACTCCATACTCCTTGGTTTATGGTACTGAAGTGATCCTACCTATTGAGGTTGAACTCCCATCACTCTGCATTTCTCTACGAGGATAGATATCTAATGAAGAATATAGAGTGGCTCGACTTACTCAACTTGATCTAATTGATGAAAAAAGGAAACAGGCCTATGACCACCTCATGGTCTACCAGAATCACCTCAAGTGCAATTTCAGTAGGAAAGTCCATCTGCATAGTTTTTAGGAAGGTGACATGGTCCTCAAAGAGAATATGAAGGTTCAAGCTAACAGAGAAAATAAAGGAAAGTTTGAGCCCACATGGCTTGGTCCTTATGTGGTCACAACATCTTTTTACTCAAGAGCCTATTAGCTATCTACCCTCGAAGGTGAAGTCTTGAATGATCTTACCAACATTATTCACCTCAAGAAATTCTATGCCTAAGGGCAGAATTTGCAAATAAAAAATAGGCAAAGAAAAATAAAGCATCCAATAGTGAAAACTTGGAAATTTAAGCGCTTTGGATAGGTCCCTGGTGAAAACCTAGCAAATAAGTGCTAGGTGTACTATAGCCTTTACATTATCTATCAATGACCTACGTATCCAATATCACCCCTTTACATAGCATTGTCCATCTCCCCATTTTCCAAAATATTCCAAGAGTTCCCTCCTCTTACTCAAACAAGTCACGACACCAGTTTGGAAAGCCTACCTAGATCAAATATTCTACCATGGTTAGCATATCTATTCCATTCTTGTACCTTACCACATGTATCATATCAGGTGTATTTTATCCTTAAAACCATGCCTTTATATCATAGACCTGTACCAAGCCACAATATTCTATGTACCACATCCTTGTCATGCAACCAATGATTTTGTGTATCATACCCATGTAACAATAACCATATTGCATCAATGCTATTGCCTCATCCTGAGCTTTTTCCTATAATATCCACATCCACTACTATATTCTATCTTACATTCCTGAGTCATCCACCCATTCCCTATTCATACTTGTATATTTTTAAGCCTTACAACAAAATCCTACATCACTATCTCACTCACATCCTAGTTCCAGTTCAAAAATTGCCAAAAAATTATTAAAAACATTCATAAATCATTCAAAAAAATTTTTTTTAAAATAAAAAAAGAGATTCCTCCTCTCACAATCCTTTCACACACACCTTACTTTCCACAATAAAGACCTTGACATAAGACAAAAACCTTTCACAAACCCTACACAATGAGAAACCAATAGAATTACAACCCTTTCACATAGACCTCTCAAAGAGAATCTTTTGGAGTTGTAACCATTTGCAAGGCCCATGCCAGTTGCCTCACACCACAAAAGGAGAACCAACCCCATCACTCCTCTACCAACCATTGATACATCTATAAAATGAAGCCAAACTTGCTCTTCAATGTCCTCCATTGGATTGCCAGAGAATTATGCACAAACCACCCCAAAATCAAATCCACAAGGATGGAGGGAAAGACAACACTGATAGCCGACACAAAAATGGGAATCAACAAGGCAATGGCTTGCCTATTTGCGACACATAGAGAAACTACCAAAAAATACCAAAACAATTCATAAATCATCCAAACTTACCAAAAAATTCATAAATCATCCAAATTTACCAAAAAAAATTCATAAACTACCTAAAAATACCAAATAAAATCATAAACTACCCAAATATTCATAAACTACCCAAAAATACCAAAAAAATTCATAAACTACCCAAAAATACCAAAAAAAATCATAAATCATCCAAAAATACCAAAAAAAATCATAAATCATCCAAAAATACCTAAACAAATTCAAAAATTGCCCAAACAATATCAAAAAAATAAAATAAAATTCCAAAGCTTTCAAAAGGGGGTCATAAATGCCAAATATGGCCATAAAAGCTTGAAACATTAAAACACCACCCCCAAAATTCATCTCAATTTTTGATATTAAGAAATTGATATTAAGAAGAAGCGTGGTAATGTCTTGAAACATAATTCCTGGCTTAGGAAAATCTAGCACAACTTGAATAGCGAAAGAGATGCCGCAAAGCCAATTGTCGCCTTCCTTCCATGCAACCATTATTAATGTGAATCAAGATGGATTTTTAGTTTTATTTAAGTTGCAGTGGCCATGATTAGTCTACCCAGTTTCAACAAATATATCAATACTATCTTGAACGTCTAGATATCCATAAGACTCTTTCATCCTATTACAGCTGGGGGCACAAAATAAATAGGTGTTAGCATGAGAATTTGGCTCCCCACTCTAGCACCTTTTTAGGCTTTAAATGCTTTTAAAAGCCCAAGTATCCTTTTTGGACCATGCTAGCGCCTTTTTAGGCCTTAAATAATTTTTCAAGGCCCAAGCGTCCTTTTTGGACCCCTTGAGCACCTTTTTAGGCCTTAAAAGCCTTTTTCCAAGGCCCAAGTGTCCTTTTTGGACCACTTTAGTGCCTTTTTAGGCCTTAAATGATTTTCCAAAACCCAGGTGTCCTTTTTGGACCACTCAAGTGCCTTTGTATGCCCAAGCGCCCTTTTCAAGCCCCCAAAATGCCTTTTTAGGCTCAAAGCGCCTTTTTCAAGGCCCTATTTTGACCTTTTCAAGCCCCAAAAATGCCTTTATAGGCCCAAGCGCCTTTTTCAGGCCCCCAAACTACCTTTTTAGGCCCCAACTCCTTTGTCAAGGCCTTATTTTGACCTTTTCAAGCCCCAAAAATGCCTTTATAGGCCCATGCACCTTTTTCAGGCCCCTAAACTACCTTTTTAGGCCCAAACGCCTTTTTCAAGGCCTTATTTTGACCTTTTTAGGCCCTCGAAATGCCTTTATAGGCCCAAGCACTTTTTTCAAGCCCCTGAACTGCCTTTTTAGGCCCAAATGCCATTTTCAAGGCCCTATTTTGACATTTTCAAGTCCCCGAGATGCCTTTTTAGGCTCAAGTGCCTTTTTCAAGCCCCTAAGACATCTTTTTTGGCCCACACACCTTTTTCAAGGCCCTCTTTTGGCCTTTTCAAGGCCCTTCTTGACCTCTTTTGGCCATCACAAGCCTTGCATAGGTCCTAATGCCTTTTCCATGACTCATAAACATCCATCTCATCACACACCTAGAGAAATATCCCCACATTTTGTCTTATTATTGTCTATCATACTTGCTAAATCTACATAGACATTCTCACCTATGAGTCATGTTTACCCTTACTCTATATACTGTATTGTTCCCACTTTTACAAGAGTCAAACTATTTCATTATTTATCACAAAAACATTCAAATATATATCAAACATCCCAAAAACATTTAAATATTCAACAAAAAACACAAAAAATCCATAAATCTTCCATAAAATCCCAAAAACAAAACATGACATTACATTATGAACAACATCTGTTGTCTCTTTGATTGCCACAATAACAAGCACAAAATTTCTATTCTCTTACGACAACAACAACAACATTCCATTTAACTAATCATGTTTGGCTGATTATTTATTCTGGTCTCCTTGGGGAGTGGCAAGATAGGGTGTCCAATCAATGGCATTCCTTCAGACCCAGTCCCAGATGATGATGCCCCTGGATTCATCCTCACACCTGCCCAAAGTGTATCCATTGGGATCGGGATCTTACCATGCCTCAAGACTGTGTTTATCTACTCCATAAAGTGTTTTTTGAAGTATACAACTCCTCTCCTTTGCTCCAAAGGGACCGCTTGGTGATATAATCCCATGTAGTATGCCGCCTCTTGTGTAACACTCACTAATTGTTCCATGACATCTTTCATTTCTGCACATAGTCTTTCTACTCTTGGAATAGTTGTTATCCTCTGCGCAATATCGTGTTCTCTTTCATATCTATTTGCTAGCATTTTCATTGACTCCCTCTCATATTTCATTGTATTCAACTAATTCTAGTACCACATAATACGCACATTACTTGCATTCAGCTGCTCTTGTGACCTCCACGCTAAACTATTGGTATGCACTACTGACTCCCTAAATGCTTCTACTTATGACCATAGGAGCACTAATTCATTTTCACATCTCTCTATCACTGCTCTCTCAGCTACCAAAGTCACCTCCATAGTCTCCACTCTTGTTTGCTCCATCATTAACATCATCCCTAGGTGCTTAGCTTTCATTTAGTGCACCATCCTCTTGCACTCTTTCAATCAGGCCTTGAAAGAAATTTGCATCTTTCTCCACTTGGTCAGCTCGTTCTTTTTCCATTGCCAATGCTTTCTCCATCACCACTACTACATCATGAGCTACTCGTACTATAGCATCAAATTTTAATGCTTGAAATGGCCGAAAGGAAGACAACACTAGGTCACCCTTTTATTCTCCAGAGCTCTGCATCATATCCCCTAAACTACTTTTTCCCTTCTTCCACAAGATCATTGTTGGTTGCATCATAGATCTTTGTTCCTCTTCTAGAAGAGTCTCTTCTACAGATGGCTGGTCTTTTGCACTTGCTCCCTCTAACAACACTCCCACACTGGGTAAGTTTGTCTCCTTCTCTTTTTCCTTCAACTCTATTTGTTGCATCGCACCTTCTGCTAATAGCTGCAGCAAGGTCAGATCTTCTTCTTCCTCTTCTGGCTAATTTTGAGCTAGATTAATTTTGCTAGCCTCCACCACTCCTCGATCACAATGTCACACACTTTGACATGGAAAATTTTCTCTTCCTTCTTGTTGGCTCCACTTTACGCCTCACTTCTGCCCCCGAAACCATTTCCTTTCTCCTTGGCTTTCATTTTCCTCTTCACTCCACCCCTCATTCCTCCTTCTATCCCCTTTGGCATTTTTTGCCTCTGCTCTTGTGAATTGGCCATTGGTATTTCACTCACAGCTTAGTTCTTCACTCACACTTTTATTATGCTTCAGCTAACACTTCTTGTTGTTGGGCTTTCATCAAATTCACTCATCTTTTATAGAACCAGCACCATTCTCCATCGCTTCCATTACATGCTATCCACATCTTTGGTAACAAGCTTCAATCCCCACCATCATAATAGTCAAGTTGACAACTACCTCCCTCCTTTCCATACCTCCCCTCCCCTATCATAATAGTATGCTATATCCTATTTCTTTCCAGTAGCTTCTCATCTCATGCTTTTGATCACAGTATCTCCTCATCCCTAGATTTTCTTCTACAAATCTTCTCATCTTCATCTTTCCTGCCACTATCCTATCATGCTAAGCTTTTGTATGGTAATACCTTGTAAATACTTTGGTTATTCCACTATACCATCCTTGCATGTCTGTCCTTCACTTGGTATCATTATATATCTCTCCTTTCTTTGTGTCACTTCTTGCCTGATCAAAAAATAAAATACAAAGAAAAATTTGTAGTTCACTTGGTTAGGTGCTTTAGCGAATCCTCGTACGAGATCCCTTGTCATCAAAATGTTGTCCTAAATCATTCTGATTTCCCATTTGATCCTAGTCCTCAATATTACTAATATATCCTTGTAGGATGCATCCTTCCTCTCATTTGATCTTGGTCCCTCAGTATCTAGTCCTACTGATCTCTTTGGCAAAAGGTTACTTTTCCATGGATTTACATTTTCTTTCGATTCATTTTCTTTTCAAGATTTCTAGTTTGGTTCTTAAAAGTATCTCTTCCAAGTGATTTGGGCTATTCCCTCCTCATGGTCACCATGATATTTTATATCATGGTGTGCTATGAATGGGGCAATTCAAGAGCAAGGTTTTGATCAAGTCTTTTTCTTTTTCTTTTCTGCTTGTGAGTCAGTCAGATATGCCCCTTACATAGTCCAAACATGTGATCACTTGTGGTTACATGGTGCACTTGGGACATATTATTTTCTTGTGGGTTACTCGATATCATTTCCACTTTGATTCTTTCGAGATTCATGTGTGATGTTGGGGCAATCCTTACGTGTTTGTTTTGTGTTAGTCCTATGTAATATTGGTAAAAAGGCCTTGATGTTCTTAGTAACCTTGGCATATTCCCAATATTCCTATATCAAAATAAGTGGTCAACTACATGGTGGTGCTCCCCTTTGGAACACCCACATGCTCAAGCTTCAATGGTTTACTTCACACTCCCCTCTTATCAAAACATCCCATCCTATCCAAGCATCCCATCAAATCAGTCTTACAATCATGATCTAACAGTTTTATCCATATCATATTCATAGCTCCTTCATCAATCATAATCTTAGCTCCTTCATCAATCATAATCTTAGCTCCTTCATCAATCTTAATCTTAGCTCCTTTATTAATCATAATCTTGGCTCCTTCATCAATCATAATCATAGCTCCTGCATCACTCATAATCTTAGCTCCTTTATCAATCATAATCATAGCTACTTCATTAATCATAAATCATATCTCCTTCATCACTCATAATCATAGCTCCTGTATCAATCATAATCATAGCTCCTACATCAATCATCTTCTTAGTCATCACCAATCATAAACCCTTGAATCATCATCTCCCCAAATCTCCCATCTTCCCAATCCCTACCCTAGGTTCAAATTTAGAAATCCAATCACCCTCCCCCTTCTCGCTACAGCCAGTGTTCTTACCCATTGGTTATCCTTGCACCCAAGGTTTTTCCTCTATCTCATTCTCCTGTAGTGAGGGTATGTGCTTCCTTGAACCACCTCTCTTCACCCCTCTCAGTCCTCTTGCTCACCCTAGATTCTTCTACCTTTCAAGAAGTTGCCAGGCCTCACCTTCTCTCCCTACCATCTTCTTGATGGGGTATCACATAGTCCACTCTCTCCTCTTCTATTCAAGATTGGGGCAATCATATTGCTTTCAAAGTTTTCTTCATGTCATCTATCTTCAAACTTCTTTGAAATAGTATTGTTCTAACACTATCTCAAAGAGGGGCAAAATGTAGACACCTAAATTTGATTACATCACTTAAGTAATCCTATTTAGTCATCTCCTAAGGCATCATTAATTAAGTATTTAAAATTTAACTATTCTATTGTCATCCCCTAGTTAATTAGTTAATTTAATTAACTATAGTCCAATTGATAAAATTAAAAGATCACCTAAAATCAATTTATCAATTAAATCCCTATTCCTCTATTAAATTGAATAAATCCTCAAATCTATTCAATTTAATTCTATATCCCCATTTTATTAAATAAATCATTTAATAAAATATCTAAAATTTTAAGAGCTTCCCTAAACCCTATCCTAACCCCTAATCCAACCTATTCACACAGACTAACCTCACTTAGCCACCTAGCTAACCCATCCCATCAAATCTAAGCCACTTACCCCCTAATCCCCCTCTAATCCAAGCCTAATACTCTTCTAACCATGTGCACAATAATAAACATGGGTTAAGACTTGCTAACCCAAGCCAAAGTCAACAATCTCATTCTCCCCTCGCCCTCCTCCATTTATGACCCAACCATCCCCATTTATGGCTCAACCTCCCTCATTACTCCTTTGACCAACCCATATCCTACCCTCTCACATGCAATCACCCTGTGACATGTGTCACCTCCTAATTGGCTTCAAACAAGCACAATCCATGTGCTCCCCTTTGAGTGCATCCTAGCCCTCCCTCACCATCTTTCCATCCTTGCATCTTGACCGTCCATCCCTCTACCCCTTGGCCTATAAATAGAAGCCTCTTCCTTCACTAAAATAATCCACTTTTGAAGAAAACTTATAATGCTATTTTGAGAGCCTAAAAACTACCAAAATACTATTATAATGCTAAAATACCTCCATGAATCCATTGTTGAGACCTTGCTTCATCCACTCCATCCATCCATCTAAAAACTTGAGCGTACATGTGAGCATACATATCTTAATCAGGGACAAATCCTTTGTATGATGTGTTATGCCATTAGGAGCCTACCATTCTTGGTTTGCTTCCTTTTGTGGCGATAACCCTCAATCCTATCTTAAGTGTTAGCTTGCTTAGTATTGTTAGTGCTTTCATTTAATAGTTAGTATTCATATTACAACACTAAAATAGGTGATACACTAGGTGCTTTAAAATTGTTATTATTTATAGTGTAATTGTAGTTTACTTATACATAACTCATTTTGGACTGATAATCCCATGCTATTTTTTTGTAGAAAATGATGTTTTCTATGATACTCTTTTTGAAATGACATTGAAGCTATTTGGACCCACCATACATAAAAGGTACGCAGTTTTGTATCATTGCTACAATATTTTTCTTTTCTTCCATTTATTGTACTATATTAAAGTTATTGATCTAAAAAATATTTTTTTTCAAAAATGGTGGAATGAACAGGGTCTTGAATTAAAAAATCAGCTCATTACATCTTTTGAGGACCTCTTTGGAAAAAAACATTTTTAATAGTGCACTACTTCTTAAAGGAGCATCCAAATATAAAGACTATGAGGGACTCATATAGAAGGTCTCTAAAGGTTAACCCAAAGTACAAGCATCCTCTTATGATTCCACTGATGGAATGGAATGAAATAATAGAAGATGCAAAAGAGAAGAGGCTACGGGATAGAGGAATTGAACCAAAAGAGGGGAAATGTACTAATTAGTGATCTTTGTAAACATATAGTCTAACATGTTTAAAACTTTTCAAAGATTACAAGACACATCAAAATCTAGACAAGCGAGAGTACAAAAGGTTGGCCAACACAAACTTGGCTTTGGTGGCTATATGAAACTTCACTCTCAACTTGTAAGTAGTAGCAATGGAATTTCATATAATTTTTTTTACAAAATGTTGGAAAAAAAATTGTTTAATCAAATCATAAATGCAAAATTGTTGTTATTAAGGAAAAATATAGGGCATAGAATTCAATGTAGAGCCCACGAATGAAGATACAAAAATTCCTTGAAAGAAGGCTATAAAGTCATGGTTGCATGCCTATGCCAAGAATCTAAAAGCTATACCCAAGAATTTGGTGCACTAGATAAGACACAAGTAAATTGGTCAAATGAAAAGTAAATCAAATTGAATAGTTGAGAAGTTTCTTTTTTGGTGTTAGTTTCCAACATAAATTGACTATTTATGTTTTTTATATCAAACAATGATAACAATGCACATAACATTTCACTGTAGCCTTCAAATCCTATCATAGAACCTATTCATGATTAAGGCCATGATGTGCATTGTAGTGGTGGAGGCATTAATTTTCTATTGGAAATTTATTATGCAATTATGAATAGAATTTAACATCTTCAATTGTAATGTGTTGTGTAACCTTTTTTTGACTATTTTGGAGCATGTTTGAAGTGTTTAACATGTTGAGGTGGCAGTCAATCAAAATGTAATTGTACATGATGTGGCATTGTTAGGTAAGAAAAATGCATGTTATGTTCTACTAGTTAATGAAATATTTGTAACAGTAAAAAAAAAGAGTATGCCAATTTAACCCATTTACTTGTTATTGCAACAAAGCTCCCTTTAGTGTAGCAGCCTCATGCTCCTCAAAACAAGAGGAGACATCATAATTTGACATTACATGTGTCACAAGAGGAGGAGAATGAGGAAGATACTAATGCTCCTATCATCCTTTTCCTTAAGAAAGCTAAGGAAAACAAAATGAAGAAATGATTTTTAAAAAATGCTCTTTGATAAACCTTGTTTGATAATCTAAGCCACCCATATTAATCCTCCATGATTCTCATGCAACAATAAATTATTTTTTTATTTTATTGTGACACCCTCAAATACTCATGGCAATAGCCCAATGGAATATTCATCTTTGATATTCAAACTTTAGTAGTAGTGCCACAAATGATGACCAGGAGCCACTAGTAAGTTATTGCTTTCTATATATTAGATATAATCTTGGCTGGTAGTGAATATATTGATGATAGAAGATATGTGACTCCTTACTTTTTCTACTGGAATCTGTAGATAAATACTTTCTCAATCATATACCATTGATCTACTCCATTTTTTATTTGGATGATGTTTATTATCCTTTTACTAATCAACATATTGTAACTTATGATAGCGATCAATAATAATGGATGTTATAGTGGTGACATTGATAAGAAGTTGTCTCCATGTATGATTGGTGTTCCAATGCCTTCTAGCACCAACTCCATCCTAGGTCACCTAGTGCACCTAGTGCCTCCACCATGCCAAAACTCCAACTAGAATTCATACCTTGATTCCAACACCATATATCATCTCAACATTGTCTATTTACCATGTTTCAACTTTCCATTCACTCCAATCCACTCAAGTTTCACCATTACTCTTCTTTAGCCTCTAGGTCTATCTAGTAGCCCTTCACACCCTAAAATCAAAAAATCTCTCACAAACTCTCCAAACAACCTAGCAAGGTTTTTACATTTTCTAATAACCTTTTTAAAGTTACTAAATTCATCTCAATCCTAGACCTTCATCATATGACTAGTAAAGACTTCCAACACACTCCACTTCTTCTCCTAGGCCTAATTAGTCCTCTCCTAACAAAGAAACCCCTATATCTTAATGACCCTAAAAAGTCCTCGTAAATGATCAAAGGACACAAATTTTTAACTTATTTTTTCCATACTCATCCTTCTACACTCTCATTCAATAAACCCTCACCTTTTGGGCTTGAAAGAAAGGGTTTTAGAGAAATCACTCTTCCCTATAACTCACAACCACACTATAGGTTCTAACACCTTCCTCTACATTCAAAACCATACATAATACATAGAATTCATCTAAGGCATCTCCCACTAAAACATTATTTAACATAGAGGATGGAGTTCCCTTACATATTGACGGGTTTCAATATTTAACCACTGATATTGCCTACAATGCCAGTTACTGTCTCCAAATACCAATCTAGTTCCTATATCCTAATAGCACTATAAACAATGAAATAATTACACAATCTTGTAAAAAAAGAAAAATTCACTATTTTTATATCATACCCAATCACAATCACATTTTTTCAATCATTTGAAATTATTGGTTTTTCAACTATACCCATAGATAGTATACTCCAAAATTGTAGAGAATTTAGATTTTATTCATGAAAAATATTAAAAACTTGATCTCTTTCATCTCCAAAATACTCTCTCCCTTTCTCTTCTCATGAATCTCCCCAAAACAACCCTTCTTTTCTCAATAACCTGATACCAACCTCCAATCAACTTCTCTAATTGTCCCTAAATAGTCTTAACTAACTATTAAAAATATCTAGTGAGTAGGGACAAATACTTTCTTAATCAATCTTCACCTTTCTGATTTGAAAGGACATGGTCAGCACTGAGTCTAAAGGTTTCATGTATCTAAAAAGAGAAGACATCAAATTCCTTAATCAATTTTCATCTTTGTAAGGATGCCCAACAATGAGACTAGAAGCTTCATGTTTGAAACAAATGTTGGTAATAAATCCACACTAAGGAGTAAAACTTTCACTTGGGATAAAGAAGAATACACCAAAACATTGTGACCATATGTAACTTGATGAAATCACCTTCTCAAGTAACACATTCAAACACCTTCAAGATTCATGAGGTCTTAGGTTCCCAAGGTATATCTGATGCCCTAACCCAAATTTTGGGGGTTTGCTAGGGTTTGACAACAATCTAGACCAATCACAAGAAAATCTACTCTTTCTCCCTCACTGGAGACCTTCAAAACTTCTCCTTACACCCATAGTGCCTTCACTCTATTCTTTCTCCATCCATGACACCCATTCCATTCAAAATGATTCACCCTTGTAAGAAATTACCTTCCTTGTTTCAATTTCTAGTTGAGGACAACACAGTCTCACCTAGGGCTTCCAAGGAAAAGGTTTGGCCACATGCTTCCTACTCCATCCTTTCTATCATAAAAAGTACAATGTGACTACTGCACGGTTCCATAATAGATCAAGATAATCAAACCATTATTCCTCTCTCAAGGATACTATGTCCATTTTTGAGAACTATCTATTCCATCATGAAAAATACACTTGAATTGTCAACCTAGGGATGTAGGCCTTGAAATGGGTCAGCACAATATGTGCACTAAGTTCCTTAAAGAGTCTCAACATCTATGTTGTAGGAAAGTAAAATTCATGAAAGGGATCTACACTACTGATAAAGAATAGTAAAAACACTTAGACTAACAATAGATAACTATAAAAACTTCAGAAAAGGAATTCTAAACTAGTTAAGAATTCAAACATCCACTATGATCATTTTTCACAAGTGTTGTAGGAACTTTCACAATAACTATGCTGCAGGACCAATATAGTAAATCTATTGTAAATAATGAGATTGCAAGAAATGAATCTACTCTACCTAAATCTATTCCACCTCTCAAGTGGGCCCCCTTGGTTGGCTTCAACTAACTAAGAAAATAACAGGTATTCCAAAATCACTCTCATTAGAATTATTCTTTGATTACATGACTGAATAATTCGTGAAGAACATAAAAGAGAAACTTTTGAATCTTAAACTAGTATTGTTTAATTAATTTTTTGCTCCCTTTTTCCCAAGACGATCTCTTCTTCATTAGATATAGAGGATTGGATACTTATTACAAACATAACATAAAAGCTACGAACAAACATTGCTAGAAAAGAATGCAGAATGTCAACCATGACATAGAACATTGATTAAGCAATAGAATAACAACTCACAAGTAATATAGCATCACGGGTCTTCCTCATTTTTCTAGAACAATTATTCTCCTTGTAGACATGGCTTATCATTTAGAACTAATCTTTGCTTCTTTTGCCATGAATGTTCTTCATTACTTCCTCCTTTAATATGGTAATCACCACTCTTTGTGCCACTTCTCCATTTCATGAAAATTAGAAACATTTAGAACATATGCATAACAAAATTTCTACTCTTATTCAAATATTAGAACATAGCTTAAAATATTTGTATAAAATACTACACGTTATGTATAATATTAAGCAAGGTATGTCATATCGACTATCCATAAGTTCAATAAGTTCTAGCCACATTTGACATAAGTTCACAAGATATTTAAAAGAAATGTGTTGGGAATGTTTTTCACAAGGCTTAAAGAGTAGGTTCAAACTACAAAAAAACTATATCAAATTTGAGACATTAATATGCCTCATCATATGCTAACATTTCTTAAGGTTTCAGAAAATTCCAACCACGGGAAATGCTAGTAGACACCATTTTGTAATGTTTTCCCTAGTACTGGCCAACAAATAGGTAGATTACAAAACCATTTATGTCAATCAAAAATAGAGTGCTAGGATATTCAAACCAAAGAAAAAAGAAAGTAATGAATATTTAGAAACCAATTCTAAACATCAAAATACCATATGTATCATGTTGCTACAAATTCATTCCATTTACTCAAAACTGTAAGCACTTTTCATGAATTCATTTGCATTTGTACTCCCAAAAACTTTGAAACTCTACAATGTGACTTAGAGGTATTTAACAACTCATTCTCCAACTAAATAAAACAAATCCTTCTTTTTGGTAACCTCTGTCTACCTTCTAATCACTTTTGCAACTTCTTGGACAAGGAAATTGCAAAATTATCAATATGCATTTTTTGCAAAATTGACAATTTTTGCATTTTTATACTTTAGACTTTATGAGGATAAAAATCATGACTCCAAATAAACCATGGAATTTAATTAGACCATGTTTAGGCCATTTCCATTCCTAACCACCTACCTACACTTAACTAGCCCTCTAAGATAACTTTTAGCACTTTTGGACCTAATTGACAATATTTTGACACCAAGTTGCCTATAATGCATTACATTGTTTCTTTATATGCACAAGGACCCCCAAACTAGTGACCTCATTACTTCTAAGTGTATATGTGAAAATGCGGCCTCTGCTAACACACACACTTACAAAATGGTCTTTATTTATGGATTCATCCCGGAATGAACATTGGACTGTTCATCCAAAAATCAGTCGGCAAGGCGACCTGTTGCCTTCTATCTAAAGGGAATTGCTTATTAGATATCCTCAAATTTGAGGTGTTAAGAAATCAGACCCTCTATGAATGAAGGATTTGAAAGAGAATGCGACTAATCTATATGAAAATGCAAATTAATCTAAAATGGAGTATGCACGTTTAATCTAAGAACATCTAAAAGAAAGCTATGCTAAAATGTATGCATATTAAATCTATATGACAATTAAACTAACAATGAAAATCTTATGAAAATAAGGAGCTAAAATGAATGCACAATCCAGCAGCAATTCAATGCAAATTGTCATCCAACCTCCCTCAAAATGAAGAGATGAGGGTCTCTTAAATAGACTTTCCTGGAATCCATCAACGATTGAGATCGATTTCAATCAACGGTCAGGATTAAAGGTGAAGTTCAGTCATAAAAGAAGATTCCCAAATTAAAGGGAGTTAACTGATTTAATTTGAGTAGAAAAAAGAGTTAACTGATTTAATTTGAGTAGAATAAGGAGTTAACTGATTTAATTCCTTTTTGATCAACAGTGAATTGGAAATTTCTCTTTTTGAACAGAAGAGAGATTTTGGTGAGATAATTAATTTAATAAAATGAGATATACTCTCATAATTACCTTTTCTATTTAATTAAATAATTCTATTTAATTAATTAGGAATGGCTTCCCATTTAATTAAATAACTTTGTTTAATTAATTTATAAGTAAGTTCTCCATTTAATTAAATAATTTCATTTAATTAATTAAAATAGGCATATTTATTAAATTATATAAATTTAATTCCATAGTACATTAGCCTTAGGATATAATTTAATTTAATTGAAGTATAAATACTTAATAATTAAATTAAATATTAATCAATAGGTTTAATGTGACTAATATGATTAAATACTATAGGAATTAAATAATAAGCATGATGAATGCAGATTTAGGTTTTCTGCATTTGACAATTAAGTCAAGTAGCGAGTAGCAGAATGAGAATTGCCTATTAGAATAGGTCTTAGGATTGATCAGAAATAGACCAGAATTGGTATCATGGCAATGAGCCAATTTTGGGGTATTACATTTTGCCCCTTTTTGAATGAATGTGCGAGCAGCACGTTCAATTAAAAAAAAATCAGACAGCATGATGCGAAGATGAGATTGGTTCGAAAGTTGATGACATGGAGACCAATTGATAAACTTTTAAGGACTATTTTTAGAACAGAGCTTAATTCCAAGGAATCCAAGTAGAGCACCTAGATACCTAAGATTGGTAGCATTTAAAAGACTATCTCTAGAACAGAGCGTAATCTTTAAGGATCCAAACAGAACTTCTAGATACCTGAAATTGATAAGCATTTAAAAGGTTTCTTCAGAACAAAGTTTAACCTTTAAGGATCTAGATAGAACATCTAGATACCTGAGAGTAATAGCATTTAGAAGACAATCTCCAAAATAGAGCGTAATCTTCAATGATCCAGATAGAACGCCTAAATACTTGAGATTGAGAGCATTTAGAAGACTATCTCCAGAATGGAGCTTAACCTTCAAGGATCCGTATAGAACACCTAGATACCTAAAATTTGATAAAAGAAAGATAACAAGGTCGAATCATGAGTCATAAAATCATCCCCAGAACAAGGCTTGATCCTCAAGAGTTGGGGTTTAGATTGTCCCAATACCTATCCATGAAACTCTAAGAAAAGTTGTTATAAGTTTGATCAATTGATAAAAAGATAATATAGATGACAAAGATGTCAGATAGAAGAGAACAAGATGCCCCAAGTGACGAGGACATGAGATGGGAACCAGATGCCCCAAGCAATAATTATTCAATGATGTAATCATCCTGCCCCCTCGGGAGCAAGATCGAAAGATGACACACCAAAAATATGAGTTGAAGTAGTATATCATGAGATATAGAAAAAAATCTAAGATTTAGTAGAATATAGAAGAGATTAGAATGATTGAAAGAAGATTCAGGTTTGATTTGAAATGAGTGCAAAGTCACAAAGATCAATTTTGACCAAACGTTGACCATATTTAGCTACAGTTGACTTGAGTTGATTATTTTCAAAATAAATTTTGAAAATATGGAGAACGTAAAGTTGAAAGGATTCCAAGATTTACAAAGTATCAGAAAGATTTGGGCTGCACAAGCATTCGATCACGTCGGTCCCCAAAATTTTAAAATGCATTTTTGAGGCTCTTAGGTGTGTCAAATTTTGAACTTGATCTCGAAAATGGATCCAGAATGGTCCAATTAGCGAGGGGTGTGATTTTTGTGCAAATTCAAGCACTTTGAAAAATTTGGTCAACAGCTATATAAGGGCCCAAGGGGTCATTTTCAATTCATTTGTGCTTTTGTCTTGTAGTGATTTTGAGCTCTGATAGAGACATGACAGTGAACGTGAGATATCATCATTTTGAGTGCTCCAGACGACACAACCAACTAGCAGACTAGGGACCACCAGTGAGTCGTTGGGTTTCCATCTTTGTACTTTCATGTTTACGCATTTCAAGGTCATTTATTACATTTTTAGAATTCTTTTAGGATTTGTTAATCTTTCTTCACGCGAGACCGATCAGATTTTGCATGAAGATCTTCTTTCTTCGCATGAAGAAACAAGGTGCACTGTTTCTTCTCGTGCAACGGTGAGGATCTTTGTGCGGGAGGCATTTGGTTTCCTGCGAAGAAGGAGATTCTTTGCACGAGGCGATTCATTTCTCACGCAATAACATCTTTCTCCGCACGAATAGTTCTTTCTTCATGCGATCAGATCCTTTTTCACACGAAGGCGAGATTCTTTGCACGAAGAAAGAATGGTTTCACGTGAAACTGATAGAATTTTGCACAAGATTTCACGAATTTTGTGCAAAATTCTATGACAGTTATGCTTAAATATTTGATTTTCATGTTTAACAATTGCATATTATTCATTTTGATGCTTTGTTTCTACTTGATATTGATCGTTTGTTTGTCGTTTCTTGTTATGCATGTAGGAGGTCTTTGGAGATGTTGCATTCAGATCTCATTTCCCACCATACGAGGAGCTATTACAGAGTCTTGATGATGCTGATCGAGCACACATTGCCTAATTGGGTTTGTCTTCTTTGTGCCAGATTCTAGCTGTGATGGTGAATCATGGCCTTCTCATTGCCTTGGTAGAGCATTTTCATTCAGAGATGAACACCTTCCACTTGTTGATGGGTGAGATGACCATCACACTAGAGGATATATGGAGGATTTTGTAGATTCCTTTCCATGGCACCTGGGTCATCTATGATACAGTGCCCTGAGAAGGGATAGAGGCATTATCAGTTGTGTTTGGGAGAGAGTTAGACGCTCTGTTCCTGATCTTTGATTTTGATCCCTAGCTATGTATCGATTGGTGTGCTAGCACCACATGTATCATTTTTGATCGATTGTGCTCGAGTAGCACCCATTTTGTATTGACCCATTCTTTTGATATATATATATATATATATATATACGAGATTTTGAGCCAATTTTCTGTGTACATGTCATTATCTATTTTGTTTTACTTTGATGTACATGAGATGTATGCTGTACTTAGATAGAATGCATATGTATGAACTGACATCTCATGTAGTGTTGCATGTTTTTGCTTGACAGTCACAAGTATTCCATTGAGGAGCGTGAATCAACAAACCAAATGCTTGTGCAACCATGGAGGAATCTAATGCATGTGGAGTATGAACAGAATGACCATCGAATTGTGTGGTTATGCAAATGAAGTATGTATGCAACCCTAGGTCTAGTTACCAAGCCTCGACGATTTATCATCACTGGATATAAAATAAAGCTAGTATATTATACAATTCCCATTGACATTGCAATCATGGAAATATTAACATAACATATGTTATTGGTTTGTCGGGATTAAATGTAAGCATTCGAGGCACAAGAAGCCAAGATGACCAGAATATTTGTCCCTTGTAATGTAGCAAGTTAACCTAAGCATCAAAGCATAAACGCTAAGATGACCTGAATGTTGCTTGCATGACAGGCACACCAAACACACGGGAGATCCCTCTTATGCTAAGTATTTAGTATTCATTCTTTTTGCAACAACCCTTACGTTCTTAACCTAAGACAGAAGTGCGCTAGATATACTCGCAGTGACCCGTACGTTCACTTAATAGGACGAGTATTAGTATGTACTATAGCATGAAGATTTCACTCCAACAAACAAGGAGAAGAACTAACGTTATTGGTGTATTCATATAAAAGGAGTCGAGGTACACACAACCATCCAATACAAGATGGAGGCTCTTATAGTGGACCCCCTCTTATAGGTACAAATCAACTTATTGGAACTAAATTGCAAATAAAAAGAAAAGAAAAGATCATGCCCCCAGTCATTACTTCTCTAGTCAAAGATGACATCATCGAGTTGCTCGAGGAGATATGATAAAGCAAAAATAAAGCAAACAAAGAAAAAAGCTCAACATATCCAAACAAGTATATCATTTTCGAGTTCAATGTTTTGGGATTGATGTCAAGTGTCAGTGTCTAGAACATGTTTGAAAGAAATCTCTTTAGTAAGGTGATGATAGTAGGTAGATGTAGTTAGAACGATTGGTGACTGAGGTCAAAGAGGAATCTTCATGATGAAGAACCTAAGAAGGATTGAGCGATAGTAGGGAGACACAGCCAGGATGACTAGTGACTGACGTAAGAGAGATCTTCCATAAAGGAATCTGGAGACATAACCCGAGCAACAGTAGGCAGACATAGCTAAAACAACTGGTGACTGTTGTGAAAGAGATTCTATGAGGAGAATCTCAAAAAAGTGACACTAGCAACAGTAGGCAGAAATAGTGAGAACCACTAGTGATTGTTGTGAAGGAGATTCTATGAGGAGAATCTTGAAAAGAGTGACACTAGTGACAGTAGGCAAACATAGTGAGGACTACTGGTGACTGTCACAAAGAAGATTCTATAAGGAGAATCTCAAAAAGAGTGACACTAGCGATAGTAGGTAGATGCAATGAGGACCACTGGTGATTGTTGTGAAGGAGATTCTATGAGAAGAATCTCAAAAAGAGTGACAGTAGGCAGACACAGTGAGGACCACTGGTGACTATCGTGAAGGAGATTCTATGAGGAGAATCTCAAAAATAGTGACACTAGTGACAGTAGGCAGACATAGTGAGGACCATTGGTGACTGTCGCAAAGGAGATTAGAATCTCAAAAATAGTGACACTAGCGACAGTAGGTAGATGCAGTGAGAACCATTGGTGACTGTCACGAAGGAGATTCTATGAGGAGAATCTCAAAAATAGTGATACTAAGGGGGGATGCCGCTGAGCTATGACAAGACTCAATCCATGGATACATGAGCAGAAAGCATGAAAGCGACTATACAAAATAGCCAAAAGATGCACTGCAAGATGGAGCATTGGGAACAAGAGGCACCCGTTTACTAGGTTTTCACCTTCTTGGCAGGATTCTCTTTTTTTGCTACAATGATGCCTGTTTCCAAGTTTTCATTAATGGCACTATTTTTTTTTATTTTTTTTAAATTAATTTTTTTTCAGGACTTTTTTTGATTTTTAGATTTTTTCAGGACATATAGATATGTACAAAGAGCTTACTAAGATTAAATCAACTGTAAAACCGCTTTAGGTGGAGAGTGTTGATAGGCTCTTTAAGCACTTCTCCTTTAGTTGTGGAAAGCTAATAAGTGCTAGATCCTATACTACAGTAATGATGTACAGACCTAGCTAGTTTGGTTCAAACTTTCCCTTTTACATTCATTTTTGTTGATTCTTAGAGTTTTCTCTCAAGATGAGGTCACCCAGCTGGAAGTCACGTGGCCTGATCCTCCGATTGTAGCTTTGTGCCATTCTTTGTTGATATGCTCGTAGATGATCACATGCCACTTGTCATCATTCATCCAGTAACACAAGCTCTTGGAGCCAAGCTATCCTATAGTCATCATCAGTGATAAGACCTTTCATGATGATTCTCAAGGTAGGAATCTCGACTTCTATTAGAAGCACAACATCCACCCCTTACAGCAATGCAAAAGGAGTCATGCCCATTGGAGTTCTAATGCTTTTCCTATATGCCCACAAGGCTGGGTTGATTTGGAGATGCCAGTCTCTCCCTAACTTACTAACTGTGCGATGAAGAATTTTGAGGATCACCTTATTGGATGCCTCAGCTTGGCCATTACTCTAGGGGTAATAAATGGAAGACCAATGTTGTATGATCTTGAATTTTTTGCACAATTCCTTGAGGTCTTTATTCTTGAACTGTCCTCCATTGTTAGTAATGATTGAGGACGATATACCATATCTATAGATGATGTAGTTTGTGATGAAAAGCACTATAGTTTTTCCATCAACAACTATGAGAGGGACTACCTCTACCCATTTCATGAAATAATCTATAGCCGTAATAATGAACTTATGTCCATTGGAAGAGGTTGGGTGAATCTATCCCACCAAGTTGAAGGCCCATTATTGAAATGGCCATGTTGTAGTTGAGAGAATCAGCTCTCTGGATGGAGTGTGAATGAGATTCCCATGTAACTGACACTGCTTGCAGGACCTAGCATAATTAATAGCTTCTTGCTCCATTTTAGGCCAGTAGTAACCAGCACGAAGGAGTTTGTGAGCTAGTGTCTAGCCATTGGAATGAGATTTGCAAATGCCTTCGTGAATGTCAATTAGTGCACGTTTGGACTCATCAAGTTCTAAACACCTAAGGAGTGTTCCGTTGAGACCTCTCCTATACAAATCATCAGCAATAATGACATAATGTGAAGCATTACAGATTAGGTAACGTTTCTCATTCCGAGTCAAACCATCCGAAATGGTTTGATTATGAAGATAGGAATAGATGTGATGGTAGCGGGATGATTCTTGTCCTATAATAGAACAAATCACCTTGGAATCAGGTGTGTCATAGGCTGGGTAGTGTAACGCTTCCACCAAGAACTCATGTCGAAGATCATTTTTTGGCATTTCCAGAGTGGCCATGGCATCAGCCACTTTATTATCTGTGCGTGGAACTTGCTAGAAGGTGATGTGTGCAAAATACTTCGTCAAGTCATCAAGCATGCATTTGTAAGGAATTAGTTTCTCATCCTTTGTTTGATACACATCATTTACTTGGTTGATAACAAGCTAAGAGTCACCAAAGATGTCTAACTGATCTACTCTCCATTCAGCTGCAATTTTCATACCATTGATTAAAGCTTCATATTCAGAAATGTTATTTGTACAAGGAAACATAATCTTGTATGCTTTGGGAAATGAGTATCTCTACGGTGTAATGAAGAGTAATCCAACACCTGATCCTTGTTGTGTGAAGGACCCATCAAAGAACATAACCCATGTATGGTGAGTGAGTGTCAGAATTGACTCATCTGGGAAATCAATGTTCATTGGTAGAAGACTTTGTGTGGTGCCTTGGCCAGCTAGTCTGTAATTGCCTGTCCCTTTATAGCTTTGCGTTCAACATATTGGATGTCAAACTCACTTAGTATCATGATCCATTTAGCCAATCTTCCTGTTAGAGCTTCCTTACTAAGTAAGTACTTTAATGGATCTATTTTAGCCACAAGTTGTGTAGTGTGGGAAAGGATGTAGTGTCTCAACTTTTGGGAAGCAAAGACAACTGCCAAGAAAGCTTTCTCAATAATGTTGTAGTTTTTCTCATAAGAGACCAATGTTCGGCTCAAGTAATAAATAGCTCTTTCTTTTTTGTCATTGTCTTCCTGAGCTAACAGGATTCCCAAAGATGTTTTCGTGGCTAAAATGTATAAAAGCAAAGGCTTCCCATGCATAGGAGGCACCAGGATTGGTGGATTGACAAGATATTGTTTGATCTGTGTTAAGCTTTGCTCACAATCCTGGCTCCAATTGAATTTCACACCCTTATGTAAGGTCTTTGTGAAGGGTTGTGATTTATCCCCAATTGTGAAATAAACCTGTGAATAGATTGAAGCCTTCCCTGTAGTCCTCTCATCTGACTAATGTTCCGAGGTGGTGGCATGTCCCTTATTGCTTGTACTTTTTCTAGATCTACTTCAATTCCCTTTGCAGAAACAATATATCCCAACAATTTCCCCAATGTGACAAAAAATGCGCATTTCTTAGGATTGAACCAAAGACTGAATTTTTCCATATGATCTAGCATGGGACCCAAATCTTGTAGATGAGTATTGCGTTCAGCACTTTTGACCAAGGTATCATCAAAGTAGTCCTCCATGGTTCTATGCATCATGTCATGGAAAATTGTAGTAACAGCCCACTAATATGTAGCACCAGCATTCTTTAAACCAAATGGCATCACATTCCAACAAAAGGTTCCCCATGTACATGTGAAAGCCATTTTCTCTTGATCTTCTGGCATGATTTTTATCTGATTGTATCCAGAAAAACCATCCATAAGTGAGTACATCTCATAGCCAGCCATCATGTCTATGATCATATCAATATTAGGGAGTTGGAAGTCATCTTTAGGACATGCCAAGTTAAGATCACAAAATTTTGTACAAACCCTAATAGATTTATCATGCTTGGAAATAGGAACAATATTGGATATCCATTCAGCATAATCAATTGCATGGATGAAACCAGCTTTTAGAAGTTTCTCTAACTCTACTTTAACGAGCAATGCAACATGAGGGTGCATTTTTTGAAGCTTCTGTTTAACTGGTTTGATGTCTGGTGCTATGGACAAGTGATGCATGATAAGATTAGGATCCAATCCTGGCATTTTAGAATATGTCCAAGCAAAATTTATTTTCTTTTCCTTGAAAAAGCCAATGAATTGTTCGTTCTCTTTAGGTGATAGTGACTGCGCCAGATGTATCACATGAGGATGTTCTTCTGTGCCCAAGTTAATTGGCTACATCAGCTCTATTAACACTGATGATCTCTCCTAAAAGTGACTGGGAAGGACATCAAATATCTCATCCATGAGCACCTCAGATAGGTTTTCACCCTTGGATACATCTTTGTTTTTACTTTTTTGGGATCCGACACTGCCACAATGTGGTTTTCACCATCGGACCTCTTGTATTTTTTCTTTTTAATTATGTGACTGAGATATTTGATGTCGACCTCAGTCATGTTGATGCTTTTCTCATTGGTGGAAGATGTTATAGGTTCGATAGCATTTAGGTAATAGGCAAGAGCATAGTCATTCTGGAATGTGGGGACTTCGTTAGATGTATTGGGGTTCTAGTCTATAAGCTCAGGATGTGCGAGTGAGAGAGTATTGGCTGGTTCAATTGCATTCACAGTATAGTCATTAAATGCGTAGACCAAAAATTTGAGACCTACGATGACCTCATCCTCAGGTGTATTCAAACGCCTTGGAATACTAATGTCAGGAATTGACGACTCTAGGACACTAGTTGGATCAGACCTTCATGACCTAACCCTAGATGTTTCACTCACTTCGATTTGATTTTCATAGACATGCACTTGGTCAATGTCTTTATCAGTAGTCACTTTTGAAAGATTGTCAAACTCATATTCATGAGAATCGATGCTACATGGTGAGAGACTATAGAACTCCCCAATAGTGATAGGGACATAATCTCCTTTAGCCTCTGGATTCTTACACAAATACTCAATACGGCATGACTGACTAGATTCTCCCTTTTTTGAATGATGTTTGAGTTGCTCAGTATTGTCCTCAAAAGAATCACTAGTATCATCCATAGTGCTAACATGTGGCACAAAGTCATCTGGCTTAGCAATGAATTTAGCAAGATCATAAGGAATAGGATGAGGGTAGGAATCCTCATCATCAGATTCTTCCTCTCGAGCACCTGTCTCAGATTGTGATTCATTTTCAGATGAATTCTCAAGTATAGGTATGAATTTATTGGATCCCAAATGGAAAGGGACCTTCTTAAACCCTAGGCCAGTTGTGTCGCTGTTGCTTTGATAGGATCTATTAGACCATTTTTATTGCACCCAATAGGCCTGGTTCCCTTGTAACCAAAATGCTTCATAAGCTTAAGACCAATTCCATATTTCTTAGGATTGATTTCTCAAGCTTGTTCTGTTAGGTCCACTAGAGATACTTCTTTGTAATGCCATGCAGCAATGGCTCTATTTTCACTTTTGTCTTCTAAGGAAATTGTAGCCTTGACAAAAGAGCAATTAAACTTGGTCTAAGGTGTCAGCACGAATGGCTTCTTAGCTTCTGAGGGCCTCCCATAATGTCGAGGGAACTCTGGAATAGATGTTAATGATAGCACTAGTTTCATGTGGTACTCTCCCATACTATTTTCTTTCAATTTAAATGACTGCTCAATTTGTTTTAGCTTGTTTTTGTGACAATTAGTAGACTCATGGTTAGCAAGGATGAAAGAATTAGCAACTTTGAGCATATTGTAGGTGTAGCTAGCAATGGTAGGAATAGTAACTTCGGAGCCATGAAATGGGAATTTGATGCATTGGTGGTATGTAGATGGTACAACGCACATCTCATGTATCCATGGCCATCCCAACAGAATGTTGTAGGCTAAGGGAATGTCAAGCACTTGATAGGTGACATCTCTTTCAACAGGACTGACACGAATTGGTAAAACCACAAGACCTAGTGACTTTCGTTCCACTTCATCGTATGCTTTAATAGTGATCTTTTGTCAAGGATCAACAGAGTCCTCAGAATAATCCAATTATCTAAGCAGAGTAGTAGAGACAATATTTAGGCTAGCGCCATTAACAATGAGTACCCAATGAACATGTGTCTGGTGGATCATAACCTCAATGTGTAGAGGTTGATTGTGTGGGTGATTCAACGAGTTATCATCCTCCTCGAAGAAGGTCATAAGATAAGGTGAGGTCAAGTGACCTACCATGGATTGAAATCACTCAAGATCAAGATCTTGAGGAACGTTTGCCTCAGTGAGGGCTTTGTCCAGAATTTTCCTGTGAGCAGGCAAGATTTTAAGCAACTCAAAGGTGGAAATCTGAGCATTAGTTCGTTTCAACTGATTGAGAACACTATAACTAGTTGCAGTCAAGTTTGTTGTGTGTTTTGCACCTTTACCAGATGGACCAGTAAGGGCTTTGTCTTTGTGTTGTTCAAGATTTGAAATAGGAGGTGCAGGGCCTTTGAGTACCAACTTTGCATGAGAGCAAGTAACAACATTAGCACAGTGTTGCGAAGATGCATTATCCATCTTATTGGAAATAGGGCCTCTCAAGACAAATGGTGTCTTGGGTTTGTCGTTATCTTGCTTTCCCTTTATGGTAATAACGTTGCAATATTCAAAATTTACAAGTTCAACCATGTGAATGACATTGTCATCATTGGAATATGTATAGTTGACCTTATTGTAGGGTTCTGGTTTTGAAGTCTCTCCTTTTTCATAAGCTGGGAAAGGCTCTTTGAATGCCTTGTGGTTCGAGTTTTTGTTATGTCCATCTACCACAAGATCGCCAGCATCAATCATGTCTTGGACTTTATGATACAAGTTTATACAGTTTCTGGTTTTGTGTCCCTTGTTTTGGTGATACTCACAAAATGAGGTCTCATTCCACCATGGTGGATGGGGTTGTGGATCATAGGGACGAGGGTTATCCATTGGTGAGATAAGCTTGTCTTGTAGTAATGTTTTGTAAACCACATCCAAAGGTTCCCCCAAAGGTGTATACTCTTGCTTGGGTCATGTTGTCCATGAGTTTCTCGGTTTGTTCCCAAACGCCTTATTGTCAAGGGGAGGCTTCTCAACATTTTTGGCCACTTTGAGGTAGTCTATGAGATTAAATGTCATTTTAGCATATTTCGGTGTGACATTGTCAACAACCCCATCATGTACAATTTTTGAGTTCTTGTTGACATGTTTGGTTTTATCCCTATTAGAAGTGGAACCTTGTTTTGTTTCTCTCTGAAGAGTGAGCTCACCTTTCTTGACCAAAATTCTTCGATATGGATAGCCTATGCAATCATGTCTTCAAAGGTACGTGAACCTTGTAGTTGGACTCTATACCCAAAATTAGGTAAGAGGTTATTAGTGAAAATGTCAAGCTTCTCCATTTTTGGGATTTTACGAGAATACTTGGTGTATAGTTGTCTCCACCATTGGAGGAAAGTGAGAAAAGGCTCACCAACCTTCTGTTTAAGGTTGCATAGATCTTGAATATTGACAAGGTGTTGCATATTATGAGAATATTGCTAAACAAATGAATTGGAAATTTCGTCAAACATCTTGATACTAGGGGGTAAATGTGAGAACCACTCCAAAGCCTGACCACCTAGGCTTCTAGGGAATAAATGCATGAGGTATGTTTGCTTCTGTATAAACTCCATAGAAAAAGCACCAAATTCCCACAAGTGATCTTGGGGATCAATAGTACGAAAGTACTTGTCATATTTGGGTAGTTTTACACCTCATGGGAAAGGTGACATGGTTATGCTTTTGTCAAATGGAAATGAACAAAGAGAATCCAATGTGTATGTCTTTCTAGGTTTCTCCTTTTCATGCATCATCTGAGCCAACTGGTCTTGCATAATTTTCAATTGTTTTTGGAGTTTGGAGGTCTCAATTTCTTCTTCATTTTTGACAATGGTTTCTACATTGAAATGAGAAGGAAACTTTGCTCCCTCTTGGGCAAGTTTGAGAAAGTATTTTTCTTTCTCTTCGTTGATTAGGATTGCCATGACCTTCTAAAAGTTTTTGTCTCTTCAACATTTTGCTATCTGTTCAAGAAGGATTTCCACCTCTTCCTATTCCTCATCAGTTTCATATTCTTTCTCTTTCTCTTTGTCATCCCTAGGTGGTTCTTGATATCGACTATGACTACCATGTTCAGGTTCACGATTAGTCATTATAGGAACGTGTTCAGTTTTAGTGTTTTGTGTTTCAAAATTATCTCTGGAGAACAGATCATACATTGTGTTTGGGAATGTAGGACCTCTACTTGTCTCAGTATCCTCTTGGTAAAAAGGATTCCTAATTTGTTGCAAATTATTAAATGTTTGTTGGACTTGAGATGACCTGGCAGGTGAGGAAGATCATGAAGATGCCTCACTAGCCAAACTGGATACAGATTGCATAACGAAAAGTAAGTGACCTCTACCGTGATTATGACCCCTAGCATGACCATGTCTAAGGTTATTGAGATAAAACACATTGCCGCTTCTGGTTGTGATAGTCATAGACAAGGACAAGAAGCTAGAACTTGGACAAGGACTAAACTAAGACTGAGTCTCAAAAAGGACAAGATAATAGTAAGAATATTGTTCACTAAGGCACAAATGGTCTGATTTAAAGGCTAGAACAGCCAAAGATTATGACCACTATGACACAAAGTATGACAAGCATTAAGACAAAGACCAAAAAAAAAAAAATTACTTATGAGACGAGACTAGTCAAGGTATAAGACACAAGTCTTTAGCTAATCGAAGTGTCATTGTTTGAGGACTATTTGCAAATAGAGAGTGATAAATGAATGCAGAAAAGGACAGCGTGCAGGCTGTAGATAGCTAAAACAGACCCAAATTGGTAATATTGATACAAAGTCTCACACGAAAAACCTTTACGGGTCACACAAAAAAGTTTTATAGGCCACGCGATGAAGTTTTTATCTCGCATGAAGGTCAGTGACAATAGTTTAATTTCACATGAAGAATTTCACAGGGCTGCGCGAAGACTCATAACAGGAATTTAATTTCGTGCGAGAAGAATATGCTTTCGCATGAGGAGCATATAATTTCGCGCGAGACCAAAATGATTTCGCATGAGAAGGTAGACCAATTTAACAATAGCAACTAATTTTGACAAGGTTTCTTTTTCATTCCAATAACCAAGCAAATAAATAGGCACGTATAATAGCAAGCAAGTGATTTCAAGCACGTTTGAAAACAATGAGAAAGGGAAAAAGAAACCTTGCGCATTAACAATCAAGTGAGTTAGTTTGTGCTAATTCCTAGGAGAGCTATTTGTGTATGTTTTCAAAAGGTTTTGCAATCACGCATACATCCCTAGAAAATAAAAGTTGGCCACTCTAAGGTTTTTAGTAATGGTTTGACTCTGCAACTTTTATGACTCACAGGGGTGACCTCCAATCCTGGTGCATCGAGGTTTTGACATAGTTTGAGAACTTAATCTTCAAGAGCTACTGGTGAGATCTGATAACCCACATTGAACCACACCCGTGGAGATTTCTTCCACAAGGACATTTATATAGCGGTTGTCACTACCACGTCAAAAATGGCTATTACTGCTCGAGGTTTCGTCAACACAATTTTTCTTGTAGAGTGATTGTGTGCTATGATTAACCCTCTCTAAAGATGACCGACTCACAAAAGTGTACCACAAGGGGACTTAGCTTCTAGATTCAAGGTTTTGACACCTTTTCACTTTTATCCCAATCAAAGCAGACAGATTAATTTGACACACTAAACTAAGAGTATCTCTTAAAGATCTATGATATCAACTCCCAGTGATCTATCAACCTCTCCAGAGAAAGGATGCCTTAATCAACAAGTTGAAGATTCATCTATCTCCGAGATGCTCAAAGTATGCTCCCCACCTACAAGCAATCCATCTTAGAGAGGAGTTTCACTATGAACCCACTCCCCCAAGATCCATGAATAGTGTTCATGGGGGCTTAATTACTATGTGTGTACAGATGTTACTTCCCAAAAGAAAATCTATCCAAAAGTAATCAAAAAGCATAAGGTGGTACACTTAACGCTTTAACTAATGCAAGGTGAGTCCAAAGATGTGGAAAATTTAACCCCTCACACAAGCCAAAACAAGTCTACAACTCAAAAACTAGTGAGTTCTAGAAAGCACAAAAGGGTTGCCTTGTGGAGCCTTTAACGCTTCTGTCCTGTAGACCCTTCCCCTTTAACATAGTGCTAATCTTGCAACCATAGGGTAGAACGAGGGGCCGGTGGATTAGCAAGTCCAATAACCCAAAATAGCTATCTAAATCTATCACTAGTACCTAAGCCTGCTAAATGAATACTAACGGAGATTACACCCTAGTATCAAATTATGCATGTATTGTAAAATGAAAACATGGAAGGAAACACACACAAGCTTGACATGAGAGATGTTTTTTTTAGATCCAAATGAAGTGTTATCAGTTGAGGAAGGTTACCTGGTGATCCTCACAACGTGCTTAGTAGATTTTACCTATTTTTAGTAACTTTATCATGCTTTTCCAATTGTCTCACAAACCGCTGTTATGTTGTTCCAAAAAAATTAGAAAACACAGAAATACTAGAAACCGTGAGCAGTTAGTAGAAAAACCAAAAAACATGAAAATCAATGCAAAAAATTGCCTCTATCAGCATAGTCTCGCACAAAATTCCTGACAGTTTGCGCAAAGAAGTTTTACGACCTGCACAAAATTATATTTAGCCCGCGTGAAGAAACAGATGACGTGTGAAGTTTCGCATGCCCAAGAACTTTCTCGCGCAATATGGAAAGAATCTTTGCATGAAGATTATAGATCCTCATGCGAAAATGAACAGTCTCGCATGAAGATTCCTGAATCTGTATGGAATAGTATGGACAGAGAATGAAAAAATGATTTAAAAATGCAAAAAGAGGCCAAAAAAATTGATTTTCTCTGCCCTGTGGTGGGCGCTAGAAATGTATATGTGAAAATGCGGCCTTTGTTAACACACACACTTCAACACGGTCTTTGTTTGCAGATTCATCCCAGAATGAACATTGGATTGTTCATCCAAAAATTAGCCGGCAAGGTGACCTATTGCCTTCTATCTAAAGGGAATTACTTGTTAGATATCCTCAGATTTGAGGTGTTAAGCAACCATACCCTCTACGAATGAAGGATTTGAAAGAGAATGTGACTAATCTATATGAGAATGCAGATTAATCTAAAATGGAGTATGCACATTTAATCTAAGAACATGTAAAAGAAAGCTATGCTAAAATATATGCATATTAAATCTCTATGAGAATTAAACTAACAATGAAAATCTTATGAAAATAAGGAGCTCAAATGAATGCACAATCCAGCAGCAATTCAATGCAAATACTCATTCAATCTCCCTCAAAATGAAGAGATGAGGGTCTCTTAAATAGACTTTCCTAAAATCCATCAATGGTTGAGATCGATTTCAATCAATGGTCAGGATTAAAGGTGAAGTTCAGTCATAAAGGAAGATTCCCAAATTAAAGGGAGTTAATTGATTTAATTTGAGTAGAAAAAGGAGTTAACTGATTTAATTTGAGTAGAATAAGGAGTTAACTGATTTAATTCCTTTTTGATCAACAGTGAACTGAAAATTTCCCTTTTTGAACTGAAGAGATATTTTGGTGAGATAATTAATTTAATAAAATGAGATATACTCTCATAATTACCTTTTCTATTTAATTAATTAGAGACACTTTTCTTATTTAATTAAATAACTTCATTTAATTAATTAGGAATGGCTTCCCATTTAATTAAATAACTTTGTTTGATTAATTTAGAAGTAAGTTCTCCATTTAATTAAATAATTTTGTTTAATTAATTAAAATAGTCACATTTATTAAATTAAATAAATTTAATTCCATAGTACATTAGCCTTAGGATATAATTTAATTTAATTAAAGTATAAATACTTAATAATTAAATTAAATATTAATGAATAGGTTTAATGTGACTAATATGAGTAAATACTATAGGAATTAAATAATAAGCATGATGAATGCAGATTTAGGTTTTCTGCATTTGACAATTAAGTCAAGTAGTGAGTAGTAGAATGAGAATTGCCAATTAGAATAGGTCTTAGGATTGATCAGAAATAGACCAGAATTGGTATCATGGCAATAAGCCAATTTTGCGGTATTACACTAAGTCTTTCCAAGAAACTTATTTTGTTTCTAACCACCTATCCTAGGTGCTCTTGCAACACTCATTTAATTGCCAAAACCTTCTTATGATTACCTCACTCTCGAAGACTAGATAGAGTTTTATGCCATTAGGAAAGAGTTGAAGTGAAGCTTTAGCAAATTGTAAGGCCTTTTCCAAGGAAGAAATATAGGGAAGATAATTCCAAGGTAGAGATCATATTCCATGGTACATGTATTTGATTCCTCAAAAAGAGATAGTAGCAATTTAATCCTTCTTACTAAAGTTAAACAATCCTTCTTCTAAGTTAAGCAATCTAAACGATTTCACTTACTAATTTTATCAATGATTGCTATCTTGGTTTTGGAGCATGTTCACATTGAAGTTATGATTTGTAAATTCTAATGTCACATTTTCTAATGAAGAAGAAAAATGAGAGGAATCAACCATTTTAGGTTCATCAACTGTCTTCCAAAAAGATACTCATTTTTATTGGTTCGTTCATATTCCAAAATGTTTCAACTCCTTGTTGCAAACCTTTACCTCTTTCATATGATAATATTTTTTAAGTGCATGATTTATATAGAACTTAACAAACCTTACCACTTGGTATTAGACTCAAATCAAATGTATTAAGCATATTTGTGTAATGATATGGGAAGTCAAGTTTAGAGCTCAATAGCTCACCTAGATAGTCAATATTATGAGTGTAGTTATAATGTTTTCAAATTCCAATTGACTTAACAAAATTGGGACAATGTTTTGGTATATAATGTATGACATTACATTCATTTTGATTGTTAGGAACAAATATAGTTCAATTTTCCTTGTTGTCCAAAAATTTGTAGACATTAATCTACTTACTTTTACTATTCTTAGTAACGTTATGCTAACTTATACATTCTTAAAAAGATTCATGAATTCAAGGGTTAATCATTTGGTTGAGCTAACTATTCTATTCACATAATTGTTAAATAAGGATGTTCACTTCAAATGGGGAAGTGAATGCTAGGGGGATTTTGATTACATTAAAAAAAAAACTTGCTAATCCTTCCATGTTAATGCGCAATATGTAAGATAGGCCCTTTATGTTTTCAGAATTGCACAATGCTTTAGCAACTTTATTAGCTTAGTATGATGACAAGGGAAAATAAATTTTATTATTATATTAGTCATGTTATTGTAAAGTATAACTCTCATAACTTTTCTATGGAAAAAAATGTCTTGCTATAGTTTTCAAACACAGAAGTTGAGGCACCACCTTCAACATACAAAAACTTGAGTCCTCACTAAGAAAAATTTACTTATGATTCATTTTCTAAAGCTGATATTTGAGGGATATTAACAAAGTGAGTGATGTGTCTTTTTGGGATCAACCTCAAGTTTGCAACATAGAATTCATTCAAAGGATTACTGATTAATTAAAGAAGCTCTCTCACATAAAACATTGCCCATATTCGATTTGTTTTTTATTGAGAACTTTCTCACAATCAATTATGACCCTATTTAGGATATGTATTTCAATGAATGAAAGTGTTAAATTATTTTTGGAGTAGGTGCTATCTCAATCTCACCTAAAGGAAAATTAGTTCTTTGTTTCTTTTGTCTTGATTTTTATGAATATATGTGGGTGTGAGGGAGCTAAGCATCAATAGGATAAGGTTAACTCACATGCCTAATGTACATGATGTGCTCCAACATCCACGCCTAATATATTTGGTAAGTTTTGATTTTGGTACTCATGGTGTATGTAGAAATTGAGATTGTGTATAGGTGGGCCAACATGCTACAACCCCAACATATATTTTCTATGTCTCCATTGTCTAGATGTTGGGAATGAGGAACCCTAATAGATGGGAACCTCATCCATCTATAGTCACTTGTAGTGTGAATGTGGTCATCAAAATTTATCACATTAATAGAATCTAGCACCATCTTCACTCAAGCAACCACAAATAGAGATGTCCTTTATCATCCACTAACCTACCATAACCTTATAGATGCATGACTCATAGATGTCAGCTATAAGGGGTTTATCTATCATAACTTGTTCCCCATGTATGAGAATATATAGGATCTGATAGATGTTTAATAATTTAATGACCAACTCCCAACATCTCCCAATTAGGAGATGGAAGGATGTCATACTAGAATCGCATCTCTCTATGAGTGCCATCAATACAAGTCTATGAAATATCATCTCAAGGTGGTAGTAGACCCACCAAAGACCTGAAGATAAATATCCAAAATAATCACTGACCAGGTTGCTATCGATGATTACTTTGAATATTTATCATCATGTAATTATTTTTTTTAATAAACCATGTTGGTCAAACTTTCAACAAAAATTTCCAAAACTTTTGACCAAGTTTGGTTGAACTTTCAACCAAAGCATCAACTAGGATGACATCATGAGTTTGGCATCCTGGTCAATCAAGGGATCACCATTGGTCAAACTTTCAAATAAAGCATCAACAAGGATTCCATCGTGGGTTTGGCATCTTGGTTGATTCTTTGGTTGAAAGTTCTAGTTGATTGAGGGTCAACATTGGTCAAACTTTCAACCAAGCTTTGGTCTTCGACCAAAACATTGACCAAGATGTCATTGTGGGCTTGGCATCTTGGTCAATGCTTTGGTAAAGAGTTTGATGGATGTTCTCACAAATAAGGGAGGCCATTTTTTAGCAAATTGTATGTCAAAATTTTGATGTTGACAAGGATTAGTTGAAGTTTCAAGAAGGAAAATAGAGAAAAAACATTTTGTAGATAATTCAACCAACATGAGTAGAAAATTTGACCAATTTTAATCAAAAAATGAGGCCAATTCTACTAGTGTAAGCATTAATCATATAAATAATAGTCTCTCATATATATATATATATATATATATCATCAAAATTTGGCATACATGGAGGCATTATATAAAATATTCTTTTAATATATCATACACCTATATATTTCTACCTATCGTAGTGCTCTATTGGGTGATGACTCCCTAATCTCTCTCATCTATAGTGAGAGGAGGATGGCCTTTGGGATGCAGTATTGCATGTATACCTCCTAGATATGATACACTTAATCATGTGCTCTCACATCACTCGTAGCTCAATCTCTAGCTCCACTATGTGATGCTCGAGTCTCTCCTTGTTCTCATTTCTTAGCCTCATCTCTAGAGTAATGGATGCAAAGATATCAACATTCTTGCTTGAATCTCTTTGTCCTATGACCTCGTGATGATGGGTTGATGGTGTCCTCAACTCTATAGTCAAGTCCTCCGGGACCCTTCACTCTCTCTCTATCACTAAAATCATAACATACATCATATCATTAGTATGGTTTTTTCCTTTCTTCAAATATAATTCTAATGTGTAATTTATTTCTAAACCCTACCTAGATATCCCTCAAAGTACTATGTGTCTCTCTTTGATGTTGAAGGTGGGGGCATGGACTAACTTCTCTCTCCATGTTCTCATGTTTTTGGTCCTAGGAGTGAAGTATCTCTCTAGGACCATGGTTTTTAAGATCAAAATATTGTAGTATGTACAGTAAACTCTAGCTCCTCATCCATAACATGATTTGGTAGGGGAATCTCCTTTGCAGCTACCTCCTCTACTGTGGGAATTATCTCTCATCTCATCTCTCCTATGGATTAGGTATCTTGTCATCTCTCATCTCATGTGTTGGATGATACTTTTCCTCCATCTCCTTATCCTCTCTCATGAATTTGTTCTCCTCTCTGTCAGTTCCTCTTTAAACTTTATGGAATAGACTTGGATCTCTTATGGGGTAGTCCAATGAGAAGATGGGCCTCAATCCATGAATCATCCAGTAGAGAATGTACTCCTATGTAAAATTGACATATAATTCTATTTTCATTGGGGCATTTTCTCCCTCCTTTGTATCAATGAGGTGATATTAGCTATTGTAGGTCAATGTATGGCTCTGCCTCTATGAATATATCTCTGAGGATGGGCATATAGTGGTACTCATCTTGGTACACCCTATTGCAAGCTAAATTATCTTAATACTCAGTCATAGTAGTATGATGTGATCACATCACTCTACCATCCCTCTATAAATATCATCCTCTGTGAGTATCTCATTTTGTATGCATTATTAGGCCACTACACCATTTAGAGGTATGGTCTTCGTATTATCCCATCTCCTCACATGCAATCAATTCTAACTCTCTAAAATGGTATGTCTCTAAACTACCACATCTTAGCAAGAGATATGCATATACTTTTGGAACACTCTAATATAGTGCTACAAGAACTCCTTCTATCCTAGTGCAAGTAAATTACTCAAACAACTACACATGCAAGAGTGTACATATTGGCAAGCTATCTCTCTGGTAACTAGTGAGTCTACTTAACTCTAAATTTATGGTAGCTAGCATACTCCTACCCCATGCAAAAAATGCTCAATATCTCTCCACCATTCATACCAAATATCTAAAAGGTGATAGAAATATTTTTCCCTTACCATTTGGGGTATGACACATCTTAGTATGAATCAACAAGGTAGTATCACCTAAAATCATATCATGTAGATCCATCTAGTCTACCCTAGATCTCATCAATGATCTTTATCTTGTACAATACTCCTCATCTGTAAATATTTTCTCTACATCTCTACAAGCATGAGGCCTTACTCAAAGCCCTCTAATAGGTAGATGAAGTATCTAGTATACATTGTCTAAGTTCATAGTGATCTCTCCAATGGGAAGATGGAATTTGAAAGTGGCCTTGTTTGAATGCTCTATTAGTGCCTGAATCATGCATCGATGAAATCTCAAGTTTAGAATTTGGCCTACCTAATATGGGCCTAAATCTCTAAGACTTTGGATTTCCTCTACACTCATGTCCTTCATATTATCCTGAATCAAGTTTATCGCCTGTGACATCTTATGCTCTTGTAGAGACACAAGAACCTGTAAATTACATCAAATCAGATGTCAGTATCATATTGAGGGAAAGTCTGATAATTTTGGATAGGGTTGATTTCTTCCTAATCAGGGTCATAATCTTCCTCATCAAGGTTGACTTTATCTGATATGGGTTGACTTCCCCTTTATTAGGGTTGACCTACATCATCAAGGTTGACTTGGTTGATCAAAGGTAGCATCTGCCAATCCTAATAGTCAAAGTCCCCTTTAAACATGAATATACATTATAAAAGGTAAAAATATGTATCAAAATAGTTAGAAACATGTATATCAAGACAAAAATCCCTCTGTAGTAGCACTTACATTAGGTAGCAGGTCATTGGCTACGATGAATACTCTCGTAACATCCATCCGCATTGGCTCTAGCTCCTTCTTCATCATCTTCAACTTCTTCAAGCTAAAAAGGTAACAAATGAATGGTAATAAATTTTATTTATAAAATTTTCCAACATAAATTAGGGTTACAAGTAGGGTTTCCTTTCTATGAATTTAGAATAGGCAATCATTATTTTCATCATAACTTGAGCTAGATAACTTTGATTTTATCACTATCAAAAATGTTGAAATTGTGATTCAGTTAACTTCCATTCGAAGTTGACCAAGATATACTTTGATAACTTCCTCACTAATGTTGAAGGTATTTTTCATCAATTTGCATTTATGGTTCCTAGGGTTAGCTATATCAACCTATTTCACCTTTGTGAAAAGAGCAACCTAAAATAGGGGGCATATGGGAACCTATGAACCTCATAGAATAATTTTCAGTAAGTTCTAGGTGATTTCGATTTTCACTAACATGTGTTTGTAGGATATTGGTATTAACACTTTCTTGGAGGATTATGGCTTTTAGACTTTGCTATATCCTTTTTCCTTTAAATTTTTTTATTTACTTTAGCTTGCATATTCACATAATGTGATATCCAACTAAAGTGGGGGATAAATGTACCATATTAAATTTGAATCACTTCAATTTATGGTTGTTTAGCACCTGTTCAATGTAATTTAATGGAAAACTTGCATTTAAGATGTATTCATACCTCTCTCCTATCCCCTTCTTAAATGGGATCTAGGTAGGACCTAATAAGTCATCCTTGGAATTCCTATTCTATAACACAAAACTTAAGGTAGGAGCCCTTTATATAAGTCCTCCTCTTTATTTTTTTCAATCAATATAACACTTTTTTTGAACCAAATTTGGATTTCCTCATAATCTAGACCTAATTTTTGAATTTTGGGACCTGTTCTAGAGTCCCAAGACTATCTCAGGGGTTTTTGTACTTAGTTGTCAGGGGTGAAGTACACCCCTAATCAAGTCCCATTTTGGAACCTATTAGTTGGTCCCTTCTTAGGGTTTGGTCTAGAGTTATGTTTTTGAGTCTGATTAGCTTGTGGGAGAAAGATAATTTGGATCCTATAAAAACACCCTCAATAGATTCATTTGGCATAGGTGTAAATCAAGCAACAAAGCATACATATAGTCAAGCAAGATCAAGAAAGCATATTTCATGTAGAAAAGCCATTATAGACATCCCAAATTTTCTTAGAACATTTGAAAGGTGGAAGCAAGGAAGCTTGGAAGCATCCTTTGAAGAAAGAGAGTTCTTCATCTTCTTCTCATTCTATCATTCGAGAATTTAAGATTCAATCATGGAGTAAAAAATATGGATCATGAGTATGGACTAGAGTACTCTATCCTTGGTGACTTAGTGTACTTTATAGGTTAGGTTATCCTTGAATCTATTCATTGTTATTATATCCATATTCAAGCACACCATTTCATGCTAGGGTTTTAGATCTAGAGATTTTGATCCTTAGATTGCACATTCAAAGCTCATACATGAGCATCACACACATTACATTAGATATATTGACTATCTATGGAGGTAGAAATCACCAAAAGGAGGGCTTAACTAAGGAAATTCCCTACATAGCCACCCAAAACACCAAAATTTAGATATTAGTGGATCTCAGAAGGAAAAATTGGTCATGGATAAAGGTACCCTTCTGATCATTGATCAAAACTATAAAATCAAAATCAGCATCACAAACATTTTATCAGGGTTGAATGGGCCATGTCTGATGTGTTAACAAGTTATGGGTTGCCCATGATCACCTAGTTCACATCTGATAGATTGTCAAATGATTTCTAGGTTTTGTCTAACTCATAGTTTCAAGCCCAAACCTAGCTCTTCTCATCTCTTGAAGTAGAACAACACACAAAAATCAAGATTTGAGTTTCTAAGGTAAGTATCTATATCTCTCCTAGTCAATTCAACATTTTATTCAACATCCATATCTTGTATAGAACTTGAAATAATGAATTAAGATCTCAGGGGCATGTTGTGTTCTTTTACCTACCTTCATAGTTGTTAGATCTAGGCTTGTTTTGATTTTCCTTTTATCCCTTGGATTGCATTAACCTACTAGGATTTAACACCTTTGAGGGTTGGTTTGAAATAAAATCTTTCCTAACACTTCATACTTTTGAGGTGTGTGTGGCTATGTGATGAACTTAGGACTAGTTTTTCTTGATTCACATCCCCCTCCTACACATATGCTAAAATAGTTAGAGAGTAATAGTGAAATGATCTAATAAAAATGCAATTCACTTTTCTTGTTTAGTTCACCATTTTTCCCATATCTCTTACTCGTTGGCTGGCCATCACATCAACATCAACAAACTTCCTCTCTTCACACTTCATATTTTCTCAATATGATCAAATTCATTTAGTGACTTTATCACAACCTTATTAGAAATTAGACCAACAACATTTACCTTCTTTTCTCTTCCTTATAGACATAGTTTTCCTACTTCATCACATTCATCAGATCTTACTGCTTAATCACAATAATTGATCAATCTTTCTATCTTAGATACAATGAATCTAGACACTTGGGAAAATGTTTTAACCTAAAACTGTGTGCCTCATTGTGGATCACTAAACATGTTTTCTAAGATCTTCACCATTTGATCTTCCCTTGTCAATATCCTTCTTTGATCTTGCTAACTATCTTTCTCTTTATCTTAGAATCTTCTCGAATAGTCCATATCTTCATTCAATTTCATCCTTTACTCAATCTTTCACAAACTATTCATCTTTTATTGAATTGTGTTCAAGATTCTCTGAACACCTCCATCACTTGATTAATATTGCACTCGATTATCATTGTCCTTGCTCAATAACATCTATAATTGTTGAGTTAACAATCACTTCATTTCTCAACCTTCTCACTTCTTCTTTTATCGACCTCCATTACTAGCTTAGTGTACCTTACTAATTACTTATCTTTCCACTTTAAAACTTCATTCCTTACTTCATTGACCATAAAAATTGTGTGTGCATCATCCTAACACTCCATTAGATCATGTAGAACAATAAAATCAATATTATCTTTACATAGACCAATCCATTAATTGACCAGTTAACATCACATACTCAACATGACTTCTACATGTAAAATTTTAACTTTATAATTGATTTCTCCATACAAACTCAAATCCTTTAGATGATTGAAACTTACATAAATTAGTAAAGTCAATCAGGTTGACATCAATGACAATATAAAAACTGATCTAACTCATCTACATACAATATATAGCTTGGCTTTGACCTTGTTCCTAGTCAACATCACTTATGCCTAACAATCTCTCCTTTATTTCATCATCATCAAATTTCTCTAACAAATCACTTGTAATAACTCCAAGCCAATTACATAATTTCAAGTCTTCAATCAATATCAACCTTAAAACCAATAATGTTACTAAATTAAATATTTACAAAAAGAATCATAAGACACATGACAATGTTATGCAAAATTCAAATTTTTCTTAAGTTTTAAATTAAAAAGCATAAATATATACAAGTTATAGCTATTTAGCCTCATTTTGCATATTATGGAAGATATTGTTTCTCTATAGAAACCCCAATAGACTATGGAAAACCTTTGGTTTTATTAATGTCTTAGTTGCTTGCCAACAATAATGAGTTTTTTAATTTTCCATAATTTTTTCTATTGATATCTAGCATTGATTGGTTAGTTCAAGGGAAAAATATTTTTTTATCTAAAATTTTATAGTCCATGAGATGTTTTACAAAATTTCATGATTGCTTTCAGAAGAAATCCATTCCAGCATTAACATCATCTATCCAACCTACACTATAAGGGTATTCAAATGCCAATGGGTTCCTCCTCTTACAAGAAAGATAAATTATCTAGTTTTATTTTCTTAAGAATTACTGAATTTATTCTTTTTTACACTATTTATTTTTTAACCATTTTTCAAGATATTAATACATTATTTCTATGCATCAAATATTTCTAATAAGAGCAATATTTTTATGCTATCAGTGAAGTGACAAAAAGATAATTTATGCTAGCCATCTCCTTACAAATCCTAATTGATATGGTATAAATTTGATATCTACCTTGTAAATATTTGTACTGATGATTTAGACTAGCATAAAATTAATGAGATTCACTAGGACTAAAAAGTATATGGTAATCACATTGATGGATATAATAGTTTATGAAGAGTCTCAAATATTCTCATAGAATTTAGCATAGATAGTCATCTCACATTATGTACACTGCTTATATGATTTAACCAGTTTAGAGAAAGATGTTGATATATAGTGAAAATATCTAGTCATTACATGTTCACCATCTTGGGGATAGCATCACATTAGATGAATTCATAGAGTACAAAGTGATCAAAGAATCTAGAGAATAATCTAAACTTTCTATTGGATCTAGTCTTTTGTGTTGGTTGTTTGTTTCTATTGCACAAATTTTTGGACCTTTCCAAAACCATTTCTAACTTAGAGGAATAGAATTCATCTAATAAAAATTATTATCATTTAAATATATAGTGTGAGACTACCAAATCCAAAACTAGTTGTGGCCCTTTAGATGAAGAAAGAGCACAAGTCATATGCTAAAAAAATTCTATTTAATGCAGGGATGTAGTGGATGAGGGGCTCCTAGTGAACTATTCTAAAGTGAGTTTTAAGGTGATAGAATAATGTTATAATAAGAATAGATTTTTTAAAAGGAGTAATGGATTTTTTAGAGAGAGTAATAATTTCTCAATAATATTATATAGAGGCATATGTACAAGCAGATCTATTAGTGGATCAAGATCAACAAATATTTTCCATTTCCTAACAGTATTTTTGAGGTTTAAAATCTTCTTTGTGGAACCATATAGCCTTAGTTGATGAAGGAAGTGTTGGACTAGTGGGTGGTTTGATTTGGCTTTCAATTGAATCTAGTTTGAATTTTTGAGGTGATTTTAGACTCAAGTTATAGTAGTTTTTGTGTTAGTGGATCTGGATTAGGTTTATACCTAGGGTTTGTTCAATAAAGTGGCCATAACTTGAAATTCCTTTGATGGTTCTAAATGAACATGAGATGTTTTCAAGCCTTGACCATGCTCTTTAAGATTTCTAGGGTTTTAGGTTTTTATCTATAAGAAGATGGAAGATCAATGATGCCTTAGAGTGAATATCCTCATACATTCACCTAGATACACATAAAAGAAGTCCATTTTTAAGCAATAAGTGATGATTCAAGAGTTGTGATTTTGGATTTGGAAATTTTTTAACACCCCCTAAGCATTCCAATTGGTTTGAATTGTGTGTGAGATGCCTAGATATTAGTTTCTATGTAACCTAAGGCCTAGTTGGGCTATTAGGTCTCTCATCCCATAGGAGATTAGTGTATCACTTGATGTCTTGAAGGATTTTAACTTTGGGTTCTTATGTAACTTCAAAAAGGGTATCAGTATTACTAATCTTAGATTCCTTTGGAAAGTGTAGGAGAAAATGGGTAAAATAGAGTTCAAAGGACTATAAACATTGAGCCTTGAATGGTGGAACCATGCCCTATGTAGTTAGAGATGTTTAACTAATACCAAATTCTTGTTATTAATCTCATTAAAAAGTGCTTCTCACAATTTGGAGGTTTTATGCAAGGAGTGGGGTAGAGTGGCTGAAAAAGAAGAATGGGTAGTTGGTTGGGGTATGGAAAAGAAACTTGATTGGGATATGGAATTTATTTAGGACATTGTAAGGCTTGGTTTGTGGAATTTTTCTAAAAGTTAGTCTTGATTGAGGTAGAATGCTTTGACGAATCTTAGTTGAGTTGAATTTTCCTCCTAGGATTTCCAAAGTTGCCTCTACATCATGAGGGAATCAAGCAAGATAGAATTAAATACCAATAAGAAGAACAGAGATCCAGTTATTCATATAGCTAATCTAAATAAAAATAACACAATTCACCTCAAAGGTTTCCTTAGTTATTAAGGGACATTAATAACATAAGATTACACTTACAAAAGAAAGTATAAATAATTTGAATCAAACACAACACTTAATCTCTACCTTTACCAATAAACTTACAAAAATTATTTGTAGAAGTCTTAGAATATAAAAATATCTTGATAATATTATGAGGAATTTTTGTCTTGGATATATTGTTGCATTCCCATGAAAGTGAGTTTTCTCTTCAATTCTTTACTAATATTCAAAGCCAAAACACCATTATGTATCATTCAAAACCAATTTCATAAACAGCTATATGATTATCATTATATGTATTCCAATGTAAAAATAATAAAAAATGGCTTTCTCTCCACCCTACCATAATGGCATCATGAAGTCATAGAGGCTTTAGCCATATCCCTAAGCAAGGAAACTATTAAACACAACTGAAGATTTATAGGTATTTCATAGATCCTAATTGATCCAAACAAATTTAAACACCAAGTTTTTAAATGACCTCTACTAGGTTCATATTAAACTATGTATAAACCACTCTTTTAAAATCATATATCAAATTTTGCTACTATCAAATTAGATATGAGCCTTGCCAAACTATCTAAATATCACAAGACATAAACAAGAAAGGTAAATGAAGTAGACAAGACTTATCTCTCTAAACTTATAAATGGTTGTCCTCCTCTATAATTATTGAGATCACAATCCATGTATTCAAGTACTAAATAGATGAAGAGTTTGGCATTGTTGCATTTCATGTGATGAGCATCAAGTAACTTGCATAATTTCTTTGATTAGGCCTAATGAGAAAAAAAATGCATGCAATTCAAATAAATACAAAGGAATTGGAATTGAGATAAAATGTCTTCCTTACTTTACAATGTTAAGGTTTTGAGATAACATCCTTAGAATAGATATTTCATGGAGGGTAGTAGCAACAATTCCATCTTCATCACCCTCAAGCTTGACTTTCTTAATGGATTTAGTCTACCGTTTATTTTTCACCTTGGCTTTGTACACCTTACCCTAAGTTTTGTTTATTATTTGTCCAATATCTATTGGAATTGAATCACTTGGTGAAACTATGATAGTTTACAATAGGTATAAGGAATTGGTTTGGTAAATTAATTTGATTCTTTCATATTCCAATGAAGTAAGAGGAGTAAGGTATTATATCCTTAGTGGGATATGTGTGGAATAATATTGGGACATCCTTCTAATATCAAGTTCTTTTGAACTTTACAGCTCCTAGTATAAGTCAGACTCAATCCATGTGACATGCTTCTTCTATTAGTCATTTAGATCCCTTCATTGCCCAAAATATTTTGTGGCTTCTCAACTTTAGTAAATTTTTATTTCATTTTGTGTTTATTGAGAGGACCTATCCAATTCTATCTTTGAGGAGAAGTGGATGAATGCAATCTTTATCACAATATTCTCTCTAAGAGTATTTTTTTTAATCTTTATCAAATTAGGTTTAATAAGAATTTGAAAAGTGGAAATAGATTGGTTGGATAAAATTTGATGTATTTTTAAGGTTTCATAAGCCATTTGGTTTCAGACTGTCAAAGTTTATCAAATATTATCAAAGACGTTCCTCGAGGGATTACAATTGCAACCAAATCTATCCTCGCGGTTGACCATCTTCACAACTAATTGAAATAAAATATTAGAATGAATTTAATTATTCTAAAAAAATAGAGAAAAGAGAGGACAACTACTATATTATATCATCGTTTATATTGTATTCTATGTCATAGGTCTTGATAATATTTTTCTTCAAATATTGTTCTAGAGTTGGTAATTATGCAAATTTTAATATTTTCCTAAAAAATCCCAAGAGAAAAATTTACAAACCTTATTTCAACAAATTTCTTCATTTAGATATCAATTTTTTTGAGACATAAAATATAGAAAAAATGCCAGAAAACCTTTACTTGATCTTGCCTTCAAAAATGAGTTTGTAGAAAGCTTTTCAAACACATTACCTTTAAAATAGCCACTTCACATGTCCTTAATTTACTACATTGAAATTGAAAGAACACAATAACAAAGTAACAAAAGAAAATTCTTGCACCAATGCTAAATGCTTCATGGTTCTCTTCATATTTTAAATTCTAGATTCTAACATGATATCAATGAATAAACTAAACAAAATATGAAGAACATTACATCTACCTTGTCTAGCATTTGATCACTACACAAAATAGCTTGTCAGTTAGGGGTATGCCACATCACATAGATGATATAGACATTGAAACATTATCTCAAGCTATTTACATATATTGTCTATAATTTTGTAATTTTGGACATTTTGACACATTCACATTACAATCACCTTTTCAAATAAAATTGGCCTTATAGCCTTATGAAATAGACTCAAATGATTATGAAAAAAGATAACTAGACTAAAAAATAATAAGAGTATTCTTTCCTTGGCATAACTAAATTCTTTGAAAAAGAATTGGTCCTAGTTTCTATGTGTTCTCAAAACTTTGATAATAGAATGAGGAACTATGGCCAATTCTTGACTATAAGGCCATTTTATAAAGATATAAGGCCAATAAGACCAATTTTCTTTGTTATTTGAATCAATTTTGTAAGTCGATTAGCACATTTTTTGTAATTCCAATTAGGACTTAGAGGATCAAATTTGATCAAACTAGTTGAATGTGGTAGACCAACATAGGAATGATGTTTTTTAGTTACTTGAGCCATATTTGGAACATCCATGAAGTTGTATGGGTCATTGTAATGTCACTGTGTCAAAATGTCCAAAATTAAAAAATGTTCATTTCAAGAACATTTCAAATTCATTTGAATCTCTATTAGCCTTTGAGTGAAGCAAAAATCTCAACAATTGTCATATATTCATTGACAAGACTCAACAGAATAACCTTAATCCAACAACCTCTTAAGGTATTTTAACATATCCACTATCAAATTAGTAATCCACCATAGCTAAGTTCAAGAATTAAATTCAAATTAGAATATCCACTCCATAATATGTTCCCTTGTTGTCCAGAATGATGCAAAGATCCCACTATCTACAAGAAACAACACTAATAAACTTGTCTCTTTCTAAAACCAAAATTATTAGACAAGAATTTTGATCAAAATTTGAGGAGAACGAAAACTAATCCTTAAACCAAATGTCAACCCAAATCAACTCAAATACAATATGCAAATGTCCCTTCAAACCATAATCATAAAATTTAGATGTTAAATATTTTTTTTGACAAATAGAAGCTCAAATCTACTATTACAGTTTCAATAGTATGAATGTTGGTTGGGTGTAGGCTTAACAACAACTTGAAATCCTTGTGCTCCTCATTATAAATGTATTGGATGAATGAATATCCATTTTAAATATTAATATTAACCAATAAAATAAACAAGATTATTTATTACAGTTATTGTCATTGCCATGATGATTTCAATTGTATTTGAGTAAGAGAACTGTTAAATCACCATTATGAATATGATGCGTAAATGGTGTCTAAGGGAGTTTATTGTGAGTGGAATAATATGTTGTGCTTAGGTAAAAATAATCTCTATGTTGAATGTTCTCAATTATTCATGTTTTCATCAACCTCCATTGCTTATGAAGCTTCTATTGATTGATGAAAGTATAAATAGGATAACAAGATACTAAGAGGTGAGGGGTGAATCAGAATCTTAAACACTTCCACTTTTCGGTAATTTATTAACAATTCACTATTTGTCTTATGCATGTAAAAATCGTAAGATTAAACTTTTTATAGCATGCAGATCTAATCTATCACATGCATAAAAATAAACACATAACACAATATTTGATTGCCCAGAAATCCTCCAAGAAGGTTAAACTTTAAGAAAGCCGCCTCCAAAAAAAGATATAAAATATTGGCGAATCTTTCATTATTTTGAAAAAACAAAATTATTTCTATTGGCGAATCTCTCAATTTTTTATTCTAAATATGATTAATATTGGTGATTATTTTTGAATCATAATTTTTTTTGTATAAAATATTGATGAATCTCAATAATAATAGGAAGTTCATTAATCATCATGCAATATTACAAATCAAAATTGAATTTTTTTTTTGCCTCGTGGAATATTATGAGGATCGTCACATATACTTTAAATCAATAGTGAAAACTAAATATTGGTGATATATCCCTAAAGTAACTAATAATTATGATAGTTCAATTTAATTTCTCTAATAATATATTATATTTAGGTGACTCAAATCTAATCATGTAAAGAATATTGTGGCTAATGTTTGAGTTTAAATTTTTTTAATAAAATAAATCATTAAGCGATTTTAATTATTCTAGAACTATTTTTTATAAAACTATGGCGATTTAGGTTGTATCAAATCTTAAATTATTAGCCAAATTACTAGCCAATTTTTTTTAAAATTAGCTAATTTGTGAATATTAGCCACTAAAAAATACCTTACCTCTAAGGTGAAGGTAAAACTGGGGTGGGGATGACACCCACAAATCTTCACTACTATAGTAATAAAGTTAACCTATTAGGGTTAAAATGTTTGACCATAATATATAATCTACCTTGTGAGGGGTCTACCCTATTAAAAGCTTTTGAGACTATTAGGTCTCATTTTATTAGAAGATTTAACACTTACAATAAAGTAAGGACTTTGTTAGGATATTTATATAGATCTATTAAGACCACTCTATTTAGAGATTTACTCTAATTCAAGTTGACTAGAACCAATTTAGTACCTAACTCTCAATTTTCTCTCGAAGCTAATTTTGAGTCTTCTCTTTGGAAACTGATCTTCTCTTCTAATCTGATAAAGTTTTTCTTCCCTTCACTGCACTGATTAGGTCACTTATTCTACTAAGAAATAAAATATTACTTCTTCTTGACTTCTAAACTAACCTTGATCCTTCACTTCACCATTTGCATATTACTCCTCTCTTCATATCATTTGTCACACCATAGCTCATCTATGTCATCCACATCTCACTCAATCTAGGTTAACATCTTCTCTATTTAAAGAGTTCTACAAAAAAATTTCTATATGCTTCCATATTTTGCCTCTTCATTTGAGTTGTTCCTTTCATGACATCTTGAAAATGGTTTATCTCAAGATTGTATCATTTATGAATTTTATGTAAACTTTGCATTTCTCAAAACTTGCTATCTTTGATACTTGGCATGTTGTCAATGCTTGGCCTATATTATACTCGACACTTACTATGTAACTCGCCACTTGTATGCTTGAACTTCTTAGTAGGTGTTGAACTCGTCTTGTATAGAAAATACTCGATGACCACATACTTTCTCAGCTCCTATAGAGCTCAGTATATATAAGTTTATATACATGACTTGGCCTATATAAAGTAGCTTGTTGATAGTGATGACCATTTGACTCAGCCTAGTAAATGACTAAGTGTTTGACACTAGTAGACAATAATAGTTAGAGATACCAACAATCTTCCCCTTTGACATTAGTGACAAAAACACTTTGTCATAATTACATTGTTACAAATATAATCTAATATGAGTACTCCCCCTAAGGCTTATGACTTAGTTTAAAATAAAACTTCAAAATTGTGACTCGTGTTGAATAAATAATGTATAAACAGATACTAATCCATATACTCTGAATAGTTTGGTATCATAGTGACATGCCATGGTTGTCTACTACTACTAAACTCTACACTTTATTAACCATTTATTTGTTGATTCCTCCTTTATTAACTTTTCTACTGCATGAGAATCATTCCCCCTTGTTTTTGACACTTATGTCAAGACTATTGGGGTTTAATGGGTGGAAGAAGACCATATTTGTCAATGAATGTTTGATGAGCTTGGGTGATCTTGGAAAGTGCATGATTCCAAGTGGTTCTTGTTGCCTCCAAAATGTGATTCTGCAACTGTAACCATACTGCTAAATCAATAAATCTATCAATCACTAAAAGATTGTGATTTTCTTTGATAAGATCATGTGCTAATTGCATTTCCCTTTGCAAACCATCTATATCAATGAATGTTTGATGAACTTGGGTGATCATGGAAAGTGCATGATCCCAAGTGGTTCTTTTTACCTCCAACATATGATTATGCAATTTTAGTCATGCTGCTAAATAAATCAAACTATCAACCACTAAAAGATTGTAATCTTCTTTAATAAGATCATGTGTTGATTGCATTGTCCTTTGCATTTCTCTTTCCAAATGAGGTATTAACATAGCTTGAATAGATATCAATTTGGATCTCATGATGTTGCCATCTGCCTAAAGCTTGACTAGTTTTCCTTGAGCATTCAATAACTTATTGTAGTGTTCAATATTGGATTTTGCTGACTATGAAATAATATTGTTGGATATCTGCATCTTGGCTTGAATCTATTGAATTTGTGCCTAAATGTCAATTGTAAATCTTGGCACATCTGAAAAAATATTTTACAAATGGTGTACCGTCTATATAAGTTTTGTCATATTCTCTACATGCTCTTGTAACTGAATTTTTAGCTCGACAATCATTGTAGAAACTTTATCCACAATCTTATTCTCAAATTTTCTTGCTAACCAATCCATTAGCTTCTCATTAGATTCTATGTCACCCACATTTACGTGTTCAAAAATATTTACAAGCTTAGTAATTATTGGGGCTTCATCATCAAAATTTGGAATATCAAAAGCATCAACAAAAAATGTTTTTAGCATCATATAATGTTTAAGTTTATGAAAGATCAACCCCACAACTCCCAAGGATCACCTGCATGCAAATACTTGTCACAAGAAGAGAGAAACAAAAGCTTTGGAGGCTAGAATTCTCAAATCCTCAAATGACACATTCTTGATGGGTAAAAAGAGAAATTTCAAAGGTGAATTAATAATTACAAAGAGATCAATCCTTATAAAAGTAGATCAAAACCCTAACAGATAAAAACTAGGTTGCATTATAATAATTAATAAAATAATTATTTATTATATGCCCAAAGTTTAACTTAAGTAAACTAGAGATAATAAGTGACTTAATAATTAAATAAATATGATTTAATTAATAAGAAAATACTTTATTACTCTAACCCCCCCTTAAGATAAACTTAGGAAGTAGCTAAAAACTTAGAAACTACTACTAAAAGTAGAATTTGGATCCTGACAACAAAACCTGATGAAGTATCCAAGCACAACCAAATCTTTGAAAAAGAGGAGAAATAGAGAAAACCACATGGGAAAAAACCCTACTCCAAAAAGAGATGAAAATAATGTTGAAAAGAAACTAGTGAGGGATTGAAGAAGCCTCCAAACTAGGGAATGTCCCAAAAGATAATCATAAAGAACACAACTAAAGCATGCAGTAGTTGTAAAGCTCTGTCAAAAGTAACTATTGGTCTAACGAATCTCCACTGAAATAGAACCTGACCAAGTAGAGAAGACTATAATCTACATCAAATTAGGAGGCACACAAAGGCAAACAAATAAACTCGAAGATATAGATGGTATGAAACACAAAAGCCTGAAGAGTTGATTAATCAAACATGGAAGGTTGCAACCAAAGTAAGAATGAAAAAAAGAGTGTCTATATGGTAAATAATCAATCTTATCAAAATGCATAGGTACCCAGCTATTGCAGCCACCTAGTACATAGGAATAAATACTAAATACATAGCTCACTCCATTAAGCCAAGAAAGCATGATAAACAATAGAAGAACCCCCCTAATGCAGACAAGGTGATGTGACAAGCAATTGGAAAGGTGGGCCAAATGAATTGCATGTCAAGGAACCATGATCAAGATGCATAAAAGAGTACATATGTGTGTACTAAAGTGATCAATCTTAGACACGTCATAAAGATAATGTCATGGAAGGGAAACTCAATAGACAAAGGAATATGACAAACAAAGGAAAAATATTAAACCCCCATGGCACATTAATCAGAGTAGTGCATTTAGAAAAATACACAAGATATGGTGAATCCCAAGAGTATAGTAATCTGTATGAGTATCCTCATATGCTTCTACTCAAATTAGAAGGAAAAACAACTGAAACAAAAATATAGATGCAATATGGCACTTTATCTTAGTGTGTTTGCAAGAATGCATACAAATGATGTCTAAATAGACCAAAAGAGGCATAACGCTGATACAAAATATAGTACAACCCATGAGAAATCATCTAAAGCAATGAAATCAATCCCCAAACCTAAAACAACCAAGATATCCACCAAAATACAAAAATGCAAAAGAATGAATAGAATGTGCCTGGAGAAGAATCTGTAAAAAAACCAAGCATCACTAGAAAGATCTTAGAAAAACCTTTCTAATGATATAAATAATTCCCAAATTGAAGAGCAGATGCTCAAGCTATGCCTCCTAGAATGCAAAATAGAACCCCTGACTTTGACAACACTAACAACCATAAAAAAGGCACCAAAACTAAAACTAACCTACACTAATGGAATAGGCTCCAAACCAGCTTTCTAACAATATCTCATTTGCAAAAATTGGAGTCTAGATGAGCAAGTTATGACCAAAAAAATGTAGGTCAAAAAAGACCTAGAAGGGTAAAATAAAAAAATACTGCCTTAAGATTTGCGCCAAAATGCCTAAGGAAATCTCAATTTTCAATTTGAAAAATCTCAAATTCACTGTCTCAATTTTTGTACCAAAAATCTTGATTTGTGCACAAAAATTCTCAATTTCTATGGCAAAAAATCTCAATTTCCATGTCAAAATACCTTGATTTTAGTACCAAAAAAACTTTAAATTACTACCTCGAGAAATGTGCCCAATTTGGGAGCAATGTTGTTTTGGCTTAGATTCTAATTGCATCTACATCAGACAAATTTTATATGAAAATATGGGTGACTCTAAGCTCAATGGTGAGGTCTGTTTGGGCTCAAGGTGCACAAAAAATTAGTGAACCCCTAGATCCAATACAAAAATCCTTTGAAAAATGAAACCCTTTGAAAAAAGGCATAGATCTGAAAGCCAAGCCAAACCTCTCATAAACATAATAGGGGCATGAAGATCTGGAGCTTTGATACCATGTTGAAATTGATGAAAGTTCAACCACACAACTTCTAAGAGTCACATGCATGCAAACACCTATCACAGAAAGAGAGAAGAAAAAGCTATGGAGGCTGGAATTCTCATATCCATAGATGAGACATTCTTTATGAGCAAAAAGAGAAGTTTTTATAATCAAAAGTGAATTAATAATTACAAAGAGATCAATCCTTATAAAAGGAGATCAAAACCCTAACAGGTAAAGCCTAGGTGGCATGATAATAATTAATAAAAGAATTAATTATTATATGCCCTAAGCTTAACTTAAGTAAACTAGAGATAATAAGTGACTTAATAATTAAATCAATATGACTTAATTAATAAGAAAATACTTTAATACTTTTTGAGAATTTCCATTTTTTATCTTCTCTTCTAATTTTTTTCTTTCTACAGTTGCATATTTTGTTTTATCATTCTAGCTAGATTATTTATTGGTTAAGCTAAAATGTTACATGGCCACTAGAAAGGAGAATGATTTTTTTCACTGTAGGTATTGAAGAAACTTAGAGATTTTGAAGAATAGAGTTTTCTACCTTTTCTTGCTTGAAGCTTTATTACTATTTTAAATGAAAGCCAGAGATTCTGCTTTAGCTCAGAAGTAGATACTTGCATGGAATAGTAATTACAACAAATAATCTAGTTAGAATGATAGAACAAAATATGCAATTGCAGAAAGAAAGAATTCAAATAGAAGATGAAAATGGAATTTCTTGTTAATTAAAATGAAGGAATTACAATAATATAGGCTTCCTCAAAGCATAAAGAAAAGGAAATATGGGAATAAAATTGAGAAAATCAGAATTATTCCTTAATTAGCTTACACATTAAGAAAATAAGCTTTATCCAAAACAAAAAGGATAAAAAAAAAATGCTAAGTTTTATTTTCTAACACCCCCCCACCCTTAAGTCTAACTAAGGAGACAAAATCCTAAGAAAAGGAAAGAGGAAAGAGGGAAAACCTAGTAGGAACAAACACCGTCACCACACCCACCACCCACCCCCCCCCCCCCCACTCAAAATATGCACTAGAAAAGTGTCTTTTGATAGACAAGAAAAGTGAGGACTACCAAATGATAATTGTCATAGTGTTGAATGAAAAATCTCCTTTGAAACTAGGATGAAAATCAGGATCAATTTGCATGAGTGCCGCCAATGACACTACTCGAACAATGAGAAGATGGTAAATTAGGCAAAACATCTATCAATTGAAGATACATAAGATAAAAATCTGCATAAAAACCCCCAAACAATGAATAGATGGAAAAAAAAGGAAAATCATCTATTAGTTAAGGATGGAGATGAAAAATAAATTTGTATGAGTGACCGAAATGATACTACTCAACAATGCAAAAATAAATTTCTAGTTGAAAATATAGGTGCTAATTGTCTACAAAACTAATCAACTATGGAACCAAGGAAGCATCAACACTAACAATAGAAAACCCTCCAAATTTTTGAAATGAAAGGCATAACAGGTCCACTAATATTGTGTATCACTAAGAAGAAGTTGAAGGAAAAACCGATGCAAAAAGAGCATGATCTTGGCTTATTTGTGATGGACTAATGGAATTCAGTTCGACCTTTGTTGTCATTCCTATTCCATGCAAGTCTCTACTTCTAAGCTAAAGAAGAATTTTTGGCTTCCATTTAAAATAGAAATATAGCTTCAAGTATGCAAAGGTTGAAATATAGCTTCAAGTATGCAAAGGTTGAAAACTCTATTCTTCAAAATCTCTGAGTTTCTTCAATACCTGTAGAAAAAAAAAATCATTCTTCTTTCTAGTAGCCATGAGCTCTGATACCATGTAAAATTTTAGCTTAACCAAAAAATAATCTAGCTAGAATGATAAAACAAAATATGCTATTGTAGAAAGAAAAAATTCAAAAGAGAAGATGAAAATTTTTGAATATCAAAAGCGTCAAAAAAAATGTTTTCAACATCATATAGCACCTTCTTTTGTTTATGCTCTCTCCTTAGCTCTTCTTTCTTCTTGTTCTTCACCAAAATTTCTTGTAATAAAATTGTTTGCTCCAATTTAAGATTTTCCAAATCTAATTGTGGAATTTCAATTACTTTGTCCTGAATAACTTCAATATCTAGTGAGGCATCTTTTATTGATTGACCTTTTCTTAGTGAAGGAATGTTGTTTCTCATAAATGCTTTGGGAGTTGGTGAGGGAGTTTTACCACTCAATCATTTTGGTGCATCGGTGCTCGAGACAACAATAGTTGCACTTGGCTCAGCTTTACTTACTTTTACCTCAATGTGAGGTGTTGGCATAGTTTGGATCTCTACACTTGTGTCCTTTATCTCTATCTCTACCTCTTTGACTATCTCCATGAGCCTTGATCATTTGGCCTCTAGAGTGTCAAGGTTGTTGGTGTAGACACCTAAATTTGATTACATTGCTTTGGTAATCCTATTTAGTTATCTCTAAAGGCATCATTAATTAAATTCCTATTTAATTAATCCTTTGCCATCCCCTAGCTGATTAATTTAATTAATCATCTATAGTCCTAATTGATAAATCAAATAATCTATTATTTATCAATTAAATCCTACTCTTCTATCTAAATCCAAAATCCCCATTTATTAAATAAACCTATTTGATAAATAAAACCCTCAAATCTAATAACCCCTAACCTATCCTAAATCCCCTTTTTAGCCTAATCCACCCCATCCACCCATACTAACCAAGCTTAGCCACTAACTCACCCACCCTTATGAATGCCATCCACTTGCAAATCTCTAACATCCCTAATCTAATCCTAAACCCAAGCCTAATCCATCCCCTAATGTTGTCACATTCCCTAAGCAAGCTTAAGGCTTTCTTAAGCCAAAGAAAGTCAACAATCTCAACTCCTTCCAAAATATCCCAACCACCCAACAATGAATGCTCTTACAAAAGCCATAAAGACTCTTACAAGCTCTTACAAGCCATAATGAAGGGTCTTTGTGAAGATATTATCCTTTGAGCCTCCTTTGTTGACTCATCCTTCCCCTTTCCTCCATCCACTCACCTTGTGACATGTGTCACTCCCTGATTGGTGTTAAACAAGCACAATCCATGTGCTCCCTTTTGAGTGCATCCTAGCCCTCCTTAAGCTTTCATCTTTCCTTCCATCTTAGCCCTCCATCCCTCAAGCTCTTAGCCTATAAATTGAATCCCCTCCCAAGCCATTTCAATCACAATCCATCAAGTAAAGTTATACTACCATTTTGAAGCCAAATCCATACTTTTGCATGCATCCACACAAAAAGTCCCAAAAATCTCTATTGAAGCTAGTTTGAAGCTTGAGCATACATCCCAAAACCCTATCAAATAGACTCATCCCTAAATCAAGTGACCATCCTCATTGGGAGAACCATTCCATGGCTCATATTCTCATTTGAGGGTTTCACTTTGTCTCTCATATATGTTATGTCTTTTATGCTAGTTAATGCTTTGTTTTATTGATAGATTAGTATTACTTGCTAACATATTTCTCATATACAGTTGGCATGTACTAGTGACATGTTGCCTTGTGGACTTGGCATACCTAAACTTTCTCAACTACTATGATCATCTTCGACGGTCACTATCTCAATTCCTTTCTATGTATCTGTTGCCTTGGTGGATAAACCAAAAATGCTTTTCCAGAGAAACTCATCTTGTTGTGATACAATTTCAATTTTATTTTGTAATATCATAAAAAATCTATACTAAGGAATAAATTTGTTCCTTTACTTCTCCAAAAATTTTTCCTTATGATCTTGTGACAAATTAGGCATAACCTTGACTAGAGTGTTAGCTCTTATCTTTTTTTGTTCTACTTATGTTTTTTGCCACCTTCTTTCAGTTCTATCACACAAATTTGTGGTTATATTCCACTCAACTTCATTTGGAACTAACTTATGATTATAAATCATATCTATCATAGCCTCCTCAACTTTGGTTCTATCAGTATTATCCAATGTGTCATATTTTACAAATCTAAAGCTGGATAATCTTGAAGGTCTTCTAAGATATTCACATACCTCATCAATGGATTTTGTTCGCCCTATGGGTATTCCTTTGACCAATCTTCTTCTCTTTGGTTTAGATACATTAGGCTCAGTAGTCTCTACTACTCTTTATTTTGTAATATTCTCAATGCCAGTAGTTGTCCTAGTCCTTGGCTTAGTTGGTGGTGGAGGAGAGAGAGGTGTCACCATTGGCTTATTTTCATTTCTTTTATCCTTCTTGCTAGGTTGAGTGGAAGCAATTGGGGCTTTACCCTTGTTTCCTTCTTATTCTTCCTCTTCCTCATCATCACTACCCTTTTCTTCATCTTCTCCAAGACCTTGTGTGATCTGTAGTGGTTCCTTGCCTTTGCCTAGGGTGTCTAGTTTTCCTCTAGGTCTTCAATCATTCTCATCCTTTTCTTCTCCTTATAAGCTATCTTAATATTCACAGTTGTTTTGTCCTTAGCTTCCTCATATTTTCCAAAATATTTAGCCTTTATGCCTATTTATTCTTTCAATAGTGCAACAATGTTTGCATTCACTAAGTCATTGTCAATTTCATAACCAAAGCCTTGTAACTAAGCCTTCCTCAGCTCTATCAAATGTACAAATTTATTATCCATATCTATAAGAAAACCTATATCATTGTAATACCTAGTTACCAATTCTTTAGGTATTCTCATCCTCATTTTCATTCTTTGCTTGAATTCCTCAAAAGAAGTGTTCATGACATTCTCAAAATTTGCTCCTAATTGAGTAATGTGTTCACTTAGTTGTCTTGTCACTTGTTTTTTTTTTCCCAAATAATATCACCAATGCCAAGAAAATATTTTTGTATATAAAATAAAATACACATAGCGAGGGATCCAAACTTACACATTGAATTCTTTTCTTTTATGATGGATGATAGGTTTTCTACCAACTGCAATTTTTAAAGCTCGACAAGATTATATTCATGATCTTTGCTTGATCCACTACCATACACGACACATTCTTCAGTCTTCTTGACTGGTAATACTTGTGAGCTATAACCCTCACTACAAAATTTGATTAATGGATCAAAAAAAAATGTGATTGACAAACCTTTTCCATTCTACTCAACACTTGTATTTCCCCTAATATCTACTTGACTCAGGCATTACATGGTTTTCTTCTTGTCTAGGGTTGGATAACCTATAACCTTGTGAATCATTTTCTTCATGATATCTATGGGTCCATTATGTAACCAAAACTTCATGTCATGAGTCTTTCTTAGAATTATTTTGATCCATTCATCTTGAAATTCCTTGGGAACTCTAGGGCACGGGTTAACCCTTTCTTTTCAACAACTTTGAATTCATACTTCAAGATTCCTTCATTACATAACTTTTCATATGTTTCTATTATTTCATAATTTCCTACTTCTCTAATCTTACACATATAACAACTCCTTACATCATGAATCATAATAACCTTGGGTGGTATTGAGAATAGCACACCCATTGAATCTCCTTTCATTGCAATTTTTGGAATTGTAAAAAACTTCGGTGGAGGAAAAGTGTCACTCTTCACCAATTCAATTTTACTAACCTCTTGGCTTACTCTAGTGGTGGATGAAGCTATAATTTTCTCTTTGTTAGGGTTCAAAAACTTTTCTTTCTTTTGAATTACTTAGCCCATCTCATATCTTGACTCAATCAATCTTCTCATCTCAGATTTCCTCCAAATCACCTTAAAATCCTTTTTGCTAGGCACTCAAATTTCCAAATCTCTCTGTGCTCTTAAAATTTGTATGTAAGGTGTGAAATAATGTCTTCAAATTTTGATATATACCTTCTTTTTCTTGATTTAGGGTCTCCATTAATGTTGTATACTTAGGTAGGTGGAATCTAGCTATCTTAGTCAACATTAGTGCCTTTGAACTAGGTCTTTACTATAAAACTCTTTCACTTCCATCTGACTTGGCCTATACACCACTTTTACTCTGAAGCACTGGGTCCATGTTGCAATGCTCGGTTCAACATAGATAATTTTACTGATGTTCGACACTGACTATATAAATGACTCTTTCATACTAATCCTTTCACAAATCTATTCTTATGCATCTTTACATATACAAATATGAACTTTGGTACATTTCATGTTAGGAACTAATGTATGATATATCAATTAAATATAAAATTTCATACATACCTCTCTTGCTTAGTTTGAGATGAAATGATCACCTTCTCCATTGGATTGGGTGACCTCAACTCCATTTTTTCCACTATTTCCATCTTCTACTTTCTTTCTCCATGTTTGATTTATCTCTTTCTTAAATTTTTCAATGTCTAGTTTACCTTTCCCTTTGTCTTTGATGTGATTTTTTGATTGTACTTGAGTCTTTCAATTCTTTCTTGAATGTCCAAACTTGTGACACTTGGAACATGCATTGTTAGGTGCATAATTCTTCCTTTGATTTTTCCAATAGGATTTTGTCTATGATCTACATTCATATGCTCTATGCCCATACTTCTAACAATTATGGCAATAACATTCCAATCTAGGTGTGGGAGGTGTTTTCCTCACTCTTGATTTACATTCATGTATTTGATGTTCTTATTTCTTGTAGTAAAAACAATAACCAACAAATTTGGGTTTAGGATTTTTCATACCATGTCTACTTTGATAGATGTTTTTAGTATGACCAAGTTTTCCATAGTGATAGAATGTGGATTTTCCCATTGACTTTGCATTACTCATTTCTCCATTCCTAGATTATTCTCCTTGCTTGGTACATGAATGACCTGAGCCATCAGTACTACCAAATGACTTCATAAGTTCTTTAAAGTATTTCATTGCTTCATTTTGTTTGTTGAATATTTCCATAAATTATTTTTCATTTTTCAGTTCATTCTTTAGTATGTCCTTCTATGAAGAAATATTTTCTATTTACACAACCTTTCTGTTTAATTCTTGATTTGCAAGCGTCAGTTGATTCATCATGTCTAGTTGAGTGTTTGTGAGCATTTGCACAACTTATATCCTTTCTTCAAGTTTGGTGGCCATTACCCTTTTGTCTTCCTCAGCCATAGCCTTTTTTTCTTCAACTTTCTTCTTTTGCTTGGTCACTTCACATAGTCTTATAGATTGGATTCCATGTTCCCTTTTCAGTCCTCTTATTTCTTTGTTCAAGAATTTTTTCTTTTCAAGTAGATCTACAGATTCTTTTTCATTTGGATTGATTGGTTCAAATAGTCCTTCAATCTCAACTTCTTCATAGGAAAATTGGTTATCCTAGATAGCCAATTCCTTTCTTCTTTTTAGGGATTTCTTTAGATCTTGTCTTGCATTCTCAAGTTTTTGCACTGTGAGTTAGATATCAATCACCTAAATGTCAATAACCTTGTCTAGTTTATAAGCCTCCACCTCCAAAATCTAATCTCCAAGTGATTAAGCTTCTCTAAGAGAACCAATGCTCAGATACCAATTGTTGACTAATGGAAGTATAAATAAGGTAAAAAGATATTCAAAGGGGGTGAATCATAATATTAAACACTTTCACTTTCTAGTAATTCATTAACACATCCACTAGTTTTTGTATTCATGTAAAAATTGTAAGAGTAAACTTGTTGTAACACATAGATCTAATCTATCACATGCATGGAAATAAACACATAACACAATATTTTATTACCTAGAAACCCTCCAAGGTGAAGGTAAAACTGGGGTGGGGATGACACCCAAAAATCTTCACTATTGTAGTAATAAAGTTAACCTATTAGGGTTATAATGTTTGACCATGATATATGATCTAGCCTATGAGGGATCTTCCTTTTTAAAATATTTTGATACTATTAGGTCTCACAATGTTAGAGGATTTAACATTTACAATAAATTAAAGAATCTATTAAGAGATATGCATATATTTGTTAATACCACTCTGTTAAGAGATTTACTCTGATTCAAGTTGACTAGAACTAATTTAGTACTTGACTCTTAGTTTTCTCTATAAGCTAATTTTGAGTCTTCTATTTGCAAACTGATCCTCTCTTTTGATTTGATAAATCTTTTCTTCCCTTCACTACACTGATTAGGTCACTTGTTATGCTAAGAGATAACATAACACTTCTTGACTTCTGATCTAATCTTGATCCTTCACTTCACCATTTACATATTACTTCTCTCTTCATATCATCTATCACATTGTAGCTCATCTATGTCATTCACATCTCACTCAATATAGGTTAACATCTTCTATATTTAAAGAGTTTCATAAAGAGTTTTCTAGATGCTTCCATATTTTGCCTCTTCATCTAAGTTGTTGATCATAAAACATAGGGATCTATGATCCACATCATAAAATTTGTAATCTATTCTGTAACAACATCTACAAATATTAAATGTTTCTTCCATTTCAACTTGAATTTTTTTACCTCAAGTTTGTATCATTTCTAACTTTTATGTAAACTATGCATTGCTCAGCACTTATTGTCTTTAATACTTGACATGTTTTTGATGCTCGATATGTACTATGCTCAACACTTACTATGTAACTCAGTGCTTTAATTATTAAACTACTTGGTAGATGTTGAACTCAGCTTGTATAGAAAAATACTCGGTGACCACATACTTTCTCAACTCCTGTAGAGCTCTATATATACAAGTTTATATACATGACTCAACCTATATAGAGTAGCTTGGTCATAGTGATGATCATCTAACTCTACCTAGTAAATGACTAAGTGTTTGACACTAATGAGAAACAATAGCTTGATATACCAATGGCCTCTTATCATAAACATAATTTTAAACCTATGATCATTTCTTCTTCTTTTTCAAACACATTTTGTGTAAGAAAAATCTCAAAACATTTAAAAATACAACAATACCATACTCCTCAAATTGTTCAAATACCATATATTGTGACTCTATAATTAATCCTATATCATAAACAAAGTTTGAAGATTCCAATAATTACTAATTTCATTAATATTGTCCATGAAAATTAACATATCCAAATATGCATCAAAATACAAAGCATAGATATGAAATGTTCAAATATTCCATATTTTGTAACTCTAAAAGTGGTCATATATTATACATTTTTCTAACTTTGAACCCCTTCTTATAAACTAGACTTAGTTGTAAATCTAAAATCATTCACAGACATTTCACTTACTACCATACCAATTAAGAAAAAGAACACTCAATTAGTTGAACTAATAATTTAAGTTACTTCAAGACATCGATACTTTCATGACATGTTAAGAAAAGATAGAGTATGCAAGATAGGGACAAAGGTTGATGGAGGTATACAGTCCTCAAGTATTCCAAGATCTTTTGTGCACTATACAGTTGCAACTTGTGGTATTTGAATAAGTTAATGGCTATTCTTATTTTTTAAACCTTACTCTGAGATATTTTTTCTCATGGCCAATGTTATTGCAAATTGAAATGATTGGAGGCTTATGATTGTGCTTATCATATGGGGCCAGTTATAGTACTGCTTATATGTGAGTGATTTAAGAGCTATGAAAATGTTTACATTTACTAAAACTTACATATAAATGATATTAATCATGGATGCATAATATTTAAATGATTGGAGGGGCACAATTGTGTTCATGATTGTGAAAAATAAATAATTCATTTGCACCTTGTTGGATTTTGTTGATACATGAAATAAGGGTCAACAACTTAATCAACCCAATGCTTGTTCATTAAATGTAACCAAACTCCACCAAAAATCACATTATATTCAATTAGAAATTTTGTAAACAATAAGGTCTCCTTCCATTTCTGATGCAATGTTTAATAGCCAAATTAAGAAAGGAGAAAAAACTCATATTTAACCTAACATATAGAGTTGTCTTTAAATAGTTTAACAAATAATTGTGCATTCACTATGAGGGTAAAGTGGCCATATTGAGAAAAAAAATTCAAGCTAAATTTGGGCTAGAGATTCTAGTATTATGTTTGTACATAAAGGCCAAGTTGTCTTGAAACAATCAAGTGGGGTGTGGGAGAAGTTTTATGATCTTCTATGATCCATCATTTTCATCACAACACTACTTGCATTCAAAATGTAAAAATATATGGGCCAATCTATTTTCTATATCTGTGTGTTGTTTGGCTTCAAGGAAACTTCAACATTTGTTTTGGCTTATGTTATGTGAAGATGGTTCATTTAATATAGTAGGGTTTACTTCTAAACTCTGATCAAATAATTGAAGAAGACATATTTCTAAGGAAATTTCAAAATATATTTTTTCTCTTGCATTTCTTATGGTGTTTTCATAAAATAAAACAATCTATAAAACCATAAATTAAAAATGGGAACATAAATGGGCAAATGATGGATGAACATTAAAAATAAATGCAAATAACTATAACTAAAATACTAAAATTATTTTTTCCCACTACTAAGTTACTCTACAAATTTAATTCTTAATAGTCTTTGTCTTTTTTTGGGTATGGACTTTCTTGGGTTGATGACAACAACAATCTTCATTGGGTGGATGGTGGGTAGTGCGTGCTTGCGAGATTTCATGGGGTCAAACTATTGTAAACAAGATTTGGTTTTTAAATTTTTTTTTAAAAAAGTACATGTGCCAAATTCTAACAACAAACATTATGTTTTAGTTAGAATTTTGACTAACACAAGCTCCATTTTTCAAAAAACTACAGAATCATCACAAACTACTCCATCAGAAATGGTCGTAATAAATTGCCCTAGTGACCATCAAAATTCTGACAGTGTTTCAGACATTGTTCAAATTTTAATGAACATGGGGACCATTTAAAAAAATGAAAATTCATACACAAATTTATTTTTTTCAACTACCCTCACAAATGGCCTAGAAATGTATTAGTAAACCCAAACCTCCACTAAGACATGGGGAGAAAACCACACCTTAAAAAAAAGTTGGACTAGAGAGAACCCCACATGCCACTACTGGAAAGAGAAGAAAAGATAAAAAGCACAACAGGTTGCAAACAAGAGACTCCCACCACACTAAAGTAACATAAAAATCTCTAAAAGACTGCAACAAAAGCGAGAGGAGAGTAGCCACTCACAACACTCTCCATGATAATCACAATAGAGCATAGGGAAATAACTCAAAACCCATGAACAAAAAATTAGATAGTAGGCCCAAAGCACAAAAGAGTCTCTTACTAACCACTTTGTGGAAAACAAAGCACATCCCCCAGCACCCAAAAGAAAAGGGTAACATAGAAAGCCCCCAAACCTAGCAGAGAAAGACATTGCTACATCTAAAACAAGAATATGCGAAGTACAAACAACTCCCCATCAATATCATCTCCTCTATAACCTCCCTTTCCTTCACCATCAGTCATTGAAACTCTAGTAGAACTCTCCATTATAGTCTTTTTCAACTTATTTATACATAAGTTAATAATAACTAATTATTTCTATTTTTAAAAAATTATTTAATGTATTTTAATTACAATATCCATTAAGTCTATCATATTCCCACAATCCATATTATTGCATATAGTCTTTCTAGATTAGATTGTGTAGATTATTGAGGTGGAGAATGCAGTTCAATTGTTACCCACTACAATGGCTCAGGAAGTTAGGCAGGATTATGTAGTTGCACTTAGGAGAGCATGACCGCCTATGGGAGACATTCCCAAAGCTAATTTTTTAGCCTTCAAGAATCTTATATGCAATCATGATCCCATTATCTCCAAGGCAGATAAAGGAAATGCTATTATGATTTTGATCAAGTCGGACTAAATTTTTAAGATGCTTGGCTTTCTTTCGGACACCCAAGGCTACAATGGTGTCTCTCACAATCCTTGTGTGAGGATTGCAAAAAAATGTCAGAGTGACTATTTCCTCATCCTATTTTAATGATGCCACAAAAAAAAATCATACCAAAGAGTTAACCAGTCACATTTATGGGGTTCACAAAATCCACAAAACCAAAATTTCCTTGAGACCCATTGTGGATACCATCGGTTCCTCTACATACAAGTTTGCTTCATTCTCGGTGAAGGTTTTACCTCTTCTAGTAGGTAATGTTGACTCTCATGTCATGAATTCTAACCATTTTGTTAAATTCATCAAGGACACTACGTGTGACGGTAATGAAATTATAGCCAACTTAATGTGGTGTCCCTTTTCATCAAGGTTCCCATTTTGAACTCCATTGAGTTAGTCAAGCAAAAAGTCAATCAAGAGATAGCCTCTTTGGTTGAGTTATGCCTTTGGTCCACCTTTTTTTCCTTCTTAAGGGTTATTTATAAGAAATTTGATGGTATGGCCATGGGTTCATCCCTCTCTCCCCTTATTACCAATTTATACATGGAGCACTTTAAGGATATCACATTGCATTCTTTCCCTCTTAAGCCTAGGTGGTGGAAATCCTATGTAGATGATACTAATGTTTGTTGGCCTCATTGTCAAGATATTCTTGAAGAGTTTCATATGTACCTTAACATTATTTCTCCATGCATTTCCTTTATGAAAGAGATTGAACCTAAAAAATTGTTTTCCATTCCTTGATATCTTAATCCACATAAAATTGGATGGCTCTTTAGGGTCAGGGGTTTTCTCCAAAGCAATGTACACTAACCTTCATCTTCATGCATCATCTCACCATCATGCTAGCCAAAAAATGGGGGCCCTCAAGGCCATTTCTTTGAGAGATTGTTGGATTTTTGATGACGATAACTTAGATCTCAAACTCTTCTATATTTGACATATTTTCAAGTGTACTGACTAATCTAATAAGAAAATCTCTAGGGCCTTCTATTAGGATATATCCTTCTTTATTTCTTCCTCCAGACTTGTTCCTTCTCTCCTAGATAGTGACATGTTCATCTCCCTATCGTATGTGGTTGGCATCTCTAATAAAATATCTAATATTTTGATCAAAAAAGGTATTAGGGTTTCCTTCAAGCCACTTCTCACCTTAAAGAACTATTTTCTCAATCTCAAAGACTCTAGGGATGTCCTTTTGCAGTCTTAGGTCTACTTATATTAGTGAAAGAGGCCACTCCTTCAATACTAGAATCAAGGAGCACACAAAAAATATCAAGCATAATTGTATTCTTAATTCAACCCTGGTTGAGCATTCATCTTCTACCAAGCACTGCATTTTCCTTGAGAATACTCATGTGTTTTCAAAGAGAACAAATTCTTCAAAAGAAAGCTCAAAGAGGCGATTGAAATAAGAAATAACCCCTCTAACTTTACTAGATATGATGGGTGGACCTTGAGTAATGTCCTTTTGTAGTCTGAGGTCTACTTATATTAGTGAAAGAGGCCACTCCTTCAATACTAGAATCAAGGAGCACACAGAAAATATCAAGCATGATTGTATTCTTAATTTAGTTTAGCATTCATCTTCTACCAAGCACTACATTTTCCTTGAGAATACTCACGTGTTTTCAAAGATAACAAATTCTTCAAAAGAAAGCTCAAAGAGGCAATTGAAATAAGAAATAACCCCTCTAACTTTACTAGATATGATGGGTGGACCTTGAGTAATTCCTATCATCCTTTGTTGTCTCGCTTGAGATAGTATTTTCATCTTGACCCTTCTACCTTGCCACTTCTCATGCTTCCATCTTCTTCTCCCTTTCTCCCATGCTTTCCTCTTGGTTCTTATGTCCTCCTTGGGTTGTGATCTCTCTCTCTCTCTCTCTCTCTCTCTCTCTCTCTCTCTCTCTCTCTCTCTCTAGTGTTTTCTTCATCTTTCTTTAGTAATTTTTTTCCTTCATTTTTTTAGGATAGGGAATAGTTTTGGTTAGGAGGCATTAGTGTATGAATTAATTATCAATTCATACATCAATTCCTTTTTTTCTTATCCCTTCCACATTTTTGTCTTTCTAGTGTGGCTTCCATTTTCTTAGCTTAGTTTTAATCTTGTTTGTCTTTTTCTCCATTTATGTGGTTGATTTATTTTCTCTTCAAGTTTGATTCTTTCGCTCATATTTAGTGTGTCCTATTATTTCCAATTATTTTATTTCTCAATTCTTCTCTTGTTGTATCTTTCTTTCTTTTTTCTTTTTATTCTTTTCTTTAGTCCTATATTTTCTTTTCTTTGATTTTTTGGTTTATTTTAAGGTTGTTGGTTGTTTTATTCTTGGTGGGTAATTCTATTCTTTTGATCCCTAAAATAATTGTGTTCCCCTCTCAAAAACTCTAGGGATGTCCTTTTGGAGTTTGAGGTCTACAAAGTGGTGTGCTCTTGTGGCACTCCTTATATTGGTGAATGGGGTCACTCATTCAATACTAGAATCAAGGAGAATGCAAAAAATATCAAGCATGAATGTATTCTTAAGTCAGCCTTGGCTGAGCATTCATCTTCAAGGATAACTTTAGTGGCTAATATTCACCAATTGGCTAATACCACTCATTGGGGACCTTAGATTTGGCTCTTCTTTTGCACTTTTGGCATTTCCATTTTGCCTACACTTTATCGAAATTGGGTTCCATGCTTAGGCTAATCGCCAATAATAATAAAGTATTTATATTTTAGTGATGACTTCACCAATGGAATCTAATTTTTCTATCTAGTATATTAAATATTTTTGCCTATAATTTTCAAGGCTTGTCTTAATTGATGGTCATATTTGCTAATATTTGGTAAAAGTTTAAGTTACAATACTTATTAAGTATGTAGATTTGACATGTGTCTCTATTCAGAAGACTTTCATGAAGCATTTTATCCTTTCTCACTTTGCCACAAAATAGATTTGATTAGGGACACATGTCTTTACTTTAGGAACTTTGTTTAAAACTTGGTATCATTTTAAAAGTTTGGGTTGAAATAGGATTTAGGCCATTGATTTAGGATCATTCAACAATTAAAAATAATAGGGGTGCTTCCTCCAAACCACCATTCAATAATTTCGAAGGAAACTGTAATGATAAAAGTGGGCTAAATTTAACCTTAATGTTTGATAACTATTTAGGCTCCATATAATAATAATAAAATCATTATTTTTTGGTATGTGTAATTTTTTTGGACTTTCATAAAATATGAAAGATTCACCAATATTTTATGGAATTTTCATATGATTGAAAAACAATCACCAATATAATTTAAAAATTTCCTACTTAAAAATAAAAATTTGCCAATAGAAATTAATTTTTTTCACTGAATTAACATTTGATTCGCCAAAATTTTATACTTTTTCTAAGGGGGGGTTTCTTAAAGTTATCCATATTCATCTTCTATCACGCACCACATCTTCCTTGAGAACACTCAAGTTTTTTTTAAAGAGGACAACTTCTTCAAAAGGAATCTCAAAGAGGCATTTGAAATTGGCAATAACCCTTCTAACCTTACCAGAGATGATGGTTGGACTTTGAGTAATTCCTAGCATCCTTTGTTGTCTTGCTTGAGATGGTCTCCGCATCTTGACCCGTCTACCTTGTCCGTCTTCTTGCTTCACTCTTCTTCTCCAATGATCCTCTGCTTGCCTCCTAGTCTTTGTGTCCCCCTTCTTAGCTCTCTCTCTCTCTCTCTCTCTCTCTCTCTCTGGTATTTTCTTTAGCTTTCTTTAGTAATTGTTTCTCTTTTTTTTTAGGGTAGGGAATAGTTTGGATTAGGAGGCATCAATCTATTAATTATTTTCAATTCATACATTTATTCCTCCTTTTCTTAGCCCTTCCAAGTCTTTGTCTTTCTAGTGTGGCTTCTGTTTTCTTAGATTAGTTTTAGTCTTATTTTCCTTTTTCTCTATTTATGTGGTTGGTTGGTTTTCTCTTATGTGCATGTGTGTGTGTGTGTGTGTGTGTGTATACATATACACACACACACATATATAGATATATATGTACATATGTATGTATGTACATAGATATATGTAGATATGTACATATATGTACGTATGTACATACATATATACACACACACACACACACACACATACATACATATATGTATACACACACACACACACATACATATATGTATATATACGTGTGTGTGTGTGTGTGTGTGTGTGGTTTATTTTAGGGCCATTGGTTGTTTATTTCTTGGTGGGTAATTCTATTCCTTTGGATTCATTTTCTTAATCTTGTCAGTTTATGCTCTTTTTCACTTGTATTTGTTCTCATCCTTATATAGAACATATATATAGATACATATATAGATACATATAGAGAGATACATACATATGTGTGTGTGTGTGTGTGTGTGTGTGTGTGTGTGTGTGTGTGTGTGTGTGTGTTTGTGTGTGTACATATATACATATCCATGTGTGTATATATATAACTATATATGTACATATAAATATGTACATATATATATATTTATATATATATATATATATATATATATATATGTATATATATATATATATGTATATATATATATGTATATATATATATATATATATATGTATATATATATATATATGTATATATATATATGTATATATATATATATATATATGTATATATATATATATGTGTGTGTGTGTGTGTGTGTGTGTGTGTGTGTGCATACATATTTGTACATACATACATACATATGTATGTATGTACACACACACACACACACATATATGAATTGTTTTAGGGTCATTGGTTATTTATTTCTTGGTGGATAATTCTATTCTTTTGGGTTCATTTTCTTAATCTTGTCATTTTATTCTCTCTTTCACTTATATTTGTTCTCATCCTTATATACATACATATATATTACATATATATGTATATATATCTATATCTATATGTGTGTGTGTGTGTGTGTGTGTGTGTGTGTGTGTGTATAAATGTATATTATATATGTGTATATATACATATACATATATAGATGTATGTATATAGATGTATATATGTATTTATATTATGTGTGTGTATGTATAAAAATAGATATATACATATATATACATACATATATACATATACGTATACATATACATATTTATATACTTATATGTTAGACTGAGAGGGGAGCCGAATTGGAATCTATAAAAAAATTCTCTACTTGAACAATATAACAAATTAACTGCATTCACTCCTAATCCATCTCATATCTTAGATATCATACTATATGATCATAAACTATAAAACTAAAATGTAATCTAGGTAAGCATAACATCCATCAACATGAAAATGTAAACTCATAACACAAAGATTTTGGTAACCCAAAAACCCTCCAAGGTGAAGGTAAAACTGGGATGGGGATGAAACCCACAAATCTTTACTGTTGCAACAACAAATTTTTCTTGTTAGGGGTACAATTTTATCACTTCTGATGATCTACCATGTGAGGGGATTTCTTGGTTAAAATAAATATAAGACTCTTAAGTGTACCTTGATTAAAGGATTTAAAATTACAATGAAGTAAGTACTTTGTTAGTAGATTTGAACAAGGTCTGTTAAAACCACTCTGTTAAGATATTTTCCCTAATTCACTAGTTAGAATGTATTAGTACCCCATCCTTTAGTTTTCTCTAGAAGCTTTTTATGGATCTCCTCTCTTCAATATCTAAATCTTATCTCCTTTTTTGATCTTCTTTGTTCTACCCTTCAATGCTAGGTTACCCTGTCTGATATCCTTTTCAAGCTTAGCCTTCCTTGATCTATCCTTAGCTTGTTCATAGCTTCATGCTTTCATCTTTATTTCTTAATGATCTAGGGTTAGATACCTTATTAAATAGATAATCATAGAAACTTATAGATCATAATCAATGATCCATAATTCATCTTTTTTTCATTTTACCCTTTTAATTTTATGATTGGTTAATCTACTTTTTTTTGGATTAATGTCTTCAAACAAAATGTGTAATTTTCTCCTTAACTATATCTACAATCTTTAAATGTCCCATAGAATTTTGATAAAATGATCTACATAAGCATTTGTTCCATTAAAAACACATATTCCAAAACTAGTTTACTCATCAATTGAATGTTCTGACACTTAGTCATAACTAACATTTATGTTGTCTCTCAACTTCTATAGGGTTGGCATATATTGATTCACTTAACATAAGTTAACTTTACATCACTTGGTCTCCATTTTTTTACTTGGCATGTATGTTGGCTTGATCTCTACTAGGGTGCTCAACAACCTTTGACTTCCTCGGCATGTAATGAAATATAAAGAAGTCTATGTAGCTTGGCCTTCTCTCTATGGTTCAATCATAGTGATGACTGAACAACATTTCCTAGAAAATGACTAAGTGTTGGACACTAATAGGAATCAAGGCTTAAAGATAAAATAAACCTTCCCCTTTGAAATTAGTGAAAAAAACACTTTGTCATGGCTTAGCAATCCATACAAAATAAAAAATAGAACTCCCCCTGAGATTGTGATTCAGTATTCAAAAACTTTAATTCTGTTATGCAATATATACATGTATGTGAACTCTGATGCTAACTCATCTTTTGATCTAATCTATTGACATTTCCATAAAATGATTTCCCCCTTTATATTGCAATGACAAAAAGTTCCTCCTTGTTTTCATATGAGTAGATTTCCCCCTTATTTTTGGCACTTATGGCTTGGGGCTTTTAGGGGTCAATTAATATTTATCCAAAAATGATTTTTGAGAAGCTAAAATTTCTTCAATTCCTTAATGCCCTCTAGATTTCACTAATTTCATGACTTGAATGTGAATTTCTAGTGAGATGCTATATTAATTAGGCTCTCTATTGTTGAAAGATGTGAATCTCTCCTTATTAGATTCTGAGCCACAAATAATTCCTTTTGAATTATCTCTAAATGAGGTAATAGCATGAATTTAATTGAAATTAATAGTTGTCATCTACAATTATCCTTAGTCATCAACTCAGTGAGTCTTCCCTGATCATATGCCAATTTATTAAAATACTGCGAGCTTGAACGTGCATTCTTGCCCAAAGAAATCATACAAGTCTTCAGGTATTTTATCAATAGAGTGTTGATTCTCTAATGTGAATAAATCAACATCACAAATTTTCATATAAAAATAATGAATAACTAACAAAATACCTTCCAAACTTGTTACAAGGTTAGAAATCTCAACCTACCTAACTGCAAGTTTAGTTGAGACCCTCTCTAAAACTTTGTGCTCAAATATCTTCTCAAACCATCTTAACAATTTATCACTTGTCATTATATCCTCTTTATGAACCTTATCAACAATATACATGAGTTATAGGTGGGAAGTTATGCCTGGGGGAGCAAACACAGGTGTGGGTACATTTGCTTGATTGCCTGGTTATCAGATTAAGCGACCACAACATAAATTATAGGAAGACAAATTTCAATAGTATTGTCATGACAAGGGGATAGTAGGCCATTGGCATCGATAGGGTTCTAGACATCAAATATATACATAGAGGAAAATGTTTGAGTAGATCTGTCAAGATAATGGAAAGTAGCAGATGTTTAGATCTACACCATAGCAAAATCCCATCACCTATATTTTCTCTTCCATGCCAATGGTCCAGCTGGCTAGGCAAAATGACATCACCCATATTTTCTCTTGTACGTTAGTGGTCCAACCGGCTAAATTTGATCAACGTGGCTTATATTTTCAAAAATCTTCTTTTGTAGCAAGAAACTTAACCAAGGATAGACTAGAACACAGAGATTGCAAATCAATTTTTAAGGGTAAAGTGATAATTCAACTATCAAATCCCTTTTTCCTAAATCCACGATTTCATGATCTTTGTTTTGGAATGAAACCTCAAGTTGAAGTTAGTAAGAAAATTGGAGGTAGCAAGTCCTAGAATGTCACATCGACATTTGAAATAGGTGAATCATTAAAAAAAAACCCTAATCATTTCATGTATTGCTCGCAAATTCAAAAAAAAATTGGGCAAGAGAATATATGTTTCAATAATTTGGTTTGGGATCCGGAAGTGGCAATTAGAGGAGGGCCTCGACCAAAAGGGAAAAAAAAATTAGGACATAGGGAAGTACCCTTCATGGGCCTCTCCATAAACAACCCATTTTTTATATTTGTGAGGGTGCACTTTCTGGTTCACCACCACAAATTCATGGCATTTTGTTGCCTGCTCACAACAAGGAGGCTAATGGTGGGCCAAAGATTCCAATTATTTCAGATTTTACAAGAGCCCCCTTCATTCCAAAATAGATTTGATGAAAGAAAGATAAAGTTACTGTAAATCCATTGCAAAATCAAAGGCATGAACCAAATCAATTGCAAGTTAGTCTTCCATGTCATCTGCTACAACATTCGATTGGCCTACTTTATCAATCAACCCTTATAGGTAAGTTCTCTTCATCTTTCCTATCTTTTTTGGATATTAAGAATTGGGCATTTTCCACTTGGGCTAGGTTAAAGGATATTTTCTTCATTGACCTGGAATCCAAATTCTTTGTTTCCATGTTTGTGACTAAGGAAGAAAGGAATGTTGTTCACAACCAGAAAGGTTGGTTCTACCAAGGGTCAAGTTTGCACACTATGATCTAGGTTCCTAATTTTAATCCTCGTGATTCATTTATTCAATTTTTTCCTCATTGGATCTCTTTTCCTCTTTTTCCACTTGAGTATTGTGATCCAAAGATAATTGAAATTTTAGCTAACAAGTTGGGAATTTTCTTAAAGCATGATCTCATTCCCTTTGAGTTCTCACAATTGGAAGCTAGAGTTTTTTTGTTGATTGATAAGCGTAAACCTTTCCATAATTCAATATCTCTCACATCTCAGTAGGGAAAATGGTGTCAGTTAATCAAGATACAAGATGCAGCCACAATTAATGAATTTCAACATAGACTTGGTCATTTTGATACCCATTTCCAAACAAGTGGTCTTGATGCATGATAATCTACCTCGATCATTATTCTGATCCAATGAAATGTTCTTGAAAACTCAAAGCATATGAACATGCAACTCAATATACCTTTGTGCAAACTAACAAGCAAGAATTAATGTCCTTTGTAATAGCTAATCAAATGACAATGTCAAAATTTTTGCACATTCTCAGATGGATTATGGCATTTCTCTAGTAGTTGTATGTTCACCCAAAATTATTCTTAACAATATCACTTGATTCTCAAACAATTTCGGTTTCATGCTCAATTCAACCAATCATTCTCCATAATAGGACCTTTACACTACCTATATCCCCCATTTAGCATTTGGCTTTTAATCCAACATCTGTAGAATTAAAGACTCACCAAGTAGGAGATAAAATTATCTCAGAGATAGCCACTTCTATCATTTTTGGAATTGCAAGAGTAGGTATTATAGATGATGAGTACAATTTTCTTGTGATTGATAATTTTCTTAGAGAATTTTAGTATTGGAATATTCTAATTCACGTTTAGCCTCCTATTGACAAAATGACTATTGATGAGGTTGATGATTCAATTGTGGATGTGCAAAAGTAATTATACACATGAATACCACTCAATGGGTGTGATAAGATATTTCAAAAGTCTATGAATTTTTATCTTTGGAGGATTTCTTGGGGTTGGAGAATTGTTTTTATTAGCAAGTATAGAAATCAGTTGATTACTTGCTTCCTCAATTTCCCTGCTGTCAGGTTGAGAATTCATATATATCAAAGGATTTTGAATCCATTAATGAAGGTTGAGGTGTCAACAAGCAGTAGACACTATCAATAATGAAAACCCCATCACAAGCCACTCATATCCCCAAAATACCAAAGTCTAGAGGTAGGCCAAAGGGCTCTAAGACTAGGATAGAAATAGCAGCTAGAATACAAACCACTTTGGATGACAGATTTGTTGTTGCCAAAAGATCAAAAAGGAGAACAAGGTATTCTCCTTATCCACAATGAAAATAAATTCATGGAATGTTAGAGGTATTAATGACTCTGACAAGAGACATAGAATCAAACAAGTTATTTATTCTATGTAGGAAGATATAGTCATGCTATAAGAGACCAAGTTATCTTAGGATACATTTGAAAAAATGATTGCTAAATGGCATAAGTGGAAGTCTCTGCATGTTCTAGGAATTGAAGCCTCTAGTGGTCTAGAAATTTTATGGAATTCCCTAACAATTAATGGACAACTCATCCATCAAGACAATGATTGGAAGATGCTAAAAAATTATACTTTTGACATGTCCTTTATCTTTGTTAATGTTTATGGCCCATCTTTACCATAGGACAAAGCTAATTTGTGGGATAACATTACATGCTTCATCCAGATTTAAGATTCTCAATCTGTTATTCTTGGAGGTGACTTCAATGAATTGTTGTTTTAGGAGGAGAAAATAAGGGTTATTGTTCCTCCTCTTAAAACTCTACAAGATTTTAATTTCTTTGTGGATAACAATAATCTCATGGATATTTTTTTGACAAATGGATCTTTCACTTGGAAAAATAAAAGATTTGGGTTTGCACATATTGCTACTCATTTGAATAGGTTTCTTTTATCACAAGAATATAAATTGAAGAGCATGGATATTACATTAGATATTCTTTCACTTCCAGGCTCAGACCACTTCCCTATATCAACTATCACACAAAGAAACAAAGGCATTGCTACTCATTTCCATTCTTCTTTCAAGCTTGAAAGAATGTGGCTATGTCACTCATAGTTCTTGCTTCATGTTTAGCAATGGTGGAACGAGGCACCATATGTTCAAGGATCCAAGATGCACCAATTTTCTATGAAAATAAAATTTGCTAAAACCCAAATCAAATAATGGAATCAACAAGTGTTCAAGAATATCTTTACACAAAAAACAAAAGTTAAACATCAATCAGAAGAAGTTTATAATTGTATCATTCGGAATGGTATGAAGGAAGATACTTATGTAAAATAGAAAAATCTTCAAGAAGAATGAGAGGAACTATGCAGTAGAGAGGAAACTTACTGGAGACAAAACTCAAGAGAGTTATGGCTTCAAGATGGAGACAAAAACACAAAATATTTTCATGCATCAGCCAAAAAAAAGAGAGTTTCTAAAATGATTTTTCAAATCAAAGATGCTATTACAAGAAATCTTATCACAAATGAAAACCTCATTCGAAATGAAGGGGTAAAATTCTTTAAGAATCTTCTTGCACCTAATATATCGCCTTCTCCTAGTGATTCACAAGTCAATAAGATTCTAGAGTCCATACCAAATATGGTATCATCTCAATAAAATGCCATGTTGATGACACCTTTCACCATCCAAGAAATTTGTAAGGTGGTTTTTTCCTTTCCTCCAAATAAAGCAATCAGGTTAGATGGATTTTCTCCTCTATTTTATCAAATTTGTTGGGATATCATTGGTTGGGATCTATTAGCTGTTATGGAGGGGTCTAGAAAGAGCAAGAGTATGCTTTAGTATTTCAATACTAAAAATATCTCAATAATCCCAAAGATCAAGGATCCACAAAAATTTGTTGACTTTAGGCCAATCTCTTTATGTAATCTGACATATAAGATCATAACTAAGGCTATAAGATTGCAACATCTTATCCCATTCATCATTTCATCAGAGCAAGGTGGATTTGTCCTGGGAAGAGAAACTATGGAAGGAGCAGTAGTGGCTCATGAGGTTCTTCATTCAATAAATTCAAATCAATCATCAAATTTTGTAATCAAACTAGATATGATGAAAGCTTATGACAGAGTTTGTTGGAAGTTTTTGTTTCAAGTGTTAAATAAAATGGTTTTTTCTAAACGATGGTGTAAGTGGATTAAAAGTATGTATTTTGGGTGCTTGGTTCTCAGTCTTAGTAAATGGAAAACTAGCAGGCTTTTTTTCATCAAACCAAGGAGTTAGGCAGGCATATACACTATCTCTAGTACTTTTCATCATCATGGCTGAAGCATGTAGTAGAACTATTAAACATCAACATGAGATAAGTGGCATGGTAAAAATATATCTATCACTCACTCCTTATTTGCAGATAATACATTGCTATTTGGATTGTCAAAAGTTCAAAAGGTCCAACAAATAAAACATGTTTTGCAACTTTATTCAGAGGTGTCAGGGCAAGCTATCAATGTGCAAAAATCAATATTTTATTACTTTAATACCAATAAAGTGATATCTAACAAAATAATTTGGACTTTAGGCTTCACAGTGGATTTCTTACCATCCATATACTTCAGAATCCCTTTTTTATGGGGTCAAATAAATCAAGTTATTGGTCTTCATTCCTTCAATGTATTCAGAGTAGAATAGTTGCTTGGAAAGCTAGATGGTTGTCATTGGCATGTAGAATTTTGATGATTAAGTCAGTATTAGTAGCAATTCCAAATTATTTTCTTGCAGTCCTAAAAGCCCCTCCTAAAATATTACTTCAAACTCAAAAGAAAGGGTTTCCTTTGGACAGGTAATATGAATGATTCAAGAAAAATTCCACTTATTTCCCTTCAAGATATGGCACATATCCTGGCATTTGAAGGGTAGGAAATTATGATTTAAGTAAAAGAAATGAAGCTTTTGGTGGAAAACTAGTTTGGAAAATGTACAATAAGCCTCATTCCACATGGTGCAAGATTAAGCAACAAAAATATCTAGACAATAATGATACTACATGAGTTATCTCTATCTTGGATCCTCCAAAAAGCTTTTCCATTTGGGATTTTATGATGGCTTCATGACATATTATAGTAAAATATGTTACTTGGGAAGTTAATAATGGTAGTAGGGTAAGTTTTTGGAGGGATTCTTGGAATGGTAAACCTCCTTTATCAAAAAGAATGGTACCTCAGAACATCGTCATCATTTCAGAAAATCATTGGGGTACACAACTTAATCAATATGTAGTTGATGTATGTGAAAATTTAGGTAAGTGAATTGGAAAAGATTGGATGAGATACCATTGATATCTTAGGAAATTACTCAATTCAAAGAAATTTTGGCCTCTAAACAAGTCTTCATATCCAGATTTGTAGATAAGATCATTTGGGCTCTAGCTAAGGATGGCCCCTATTTAGTAAAAGAAGGATATAAAATCTTGTAGCAAAATTAAATGGATAAAGTTTCTTGTAGAGCATTTTCATTTTGTTCGAATCATGGTGTGCTTCCAAAGGTAGGTTGCTTCGCATGGCTTGTATTAAAGCATAGTATCTTTACTAGTGACAGATTGAGCAGATTGCACATTGCCCCATCATTTAACTGCATTTTTTGTAATGAGTGTGAAGAAATAGTGGATCAAATCCTTCTTAAATTTCCATTTGCTAGTCAATGTTGGAGTTACATAATGAATAAGTTAAATTATAGTACTCCACTCCAAAATAATAAATGGGACTTGTTTCAAGCTTGGCCATTCCTTTACCCAAATTCATTATTGGCAAATCTTTGGAAGTGTATATTGGCATTTGTTGTGTGGCTATATGTTGGGAATGAAACAAGCACATTTTCAAAAAAGAAGTATCTACAATAGATAAAGTTGAGGAGGTAATTGAGAGAGCAATATCAGAAGTGACTAATACGAGTTTGAGAAATTGTAAATTTAATCCTATTGTTACTTCATGGGATTCTAAAGTGATTTAGAAATTGAGGTAGTTAATCATTCCTAGTGGTTGGAAAATTAATAACATAAAATCCTCTTCTATGTCCTGAATGAAGGTTTATTGGAGATCTCCATCTGAGGGATTTTGGAAATTAAATTTCAATGGGGCATCTAGAGGAAACACAGGAAGTTCGGGTTTGGGGACATGTATCAAGGATTCTCGTGGAATAGTAGTGGCTATTACAACATCCCCTTTACCTATTGGTACAAATAACATGGAAAAAGTTCAAGCTCTACTTGTTGGCCTCATTCTAGCTAAGCAAGGTAATTATCGAATGTTGCATATTGAAGGAGACTCATTAGTTATTATAGATGCTTGTATACATAGAAAAGCATATTCATGGAAACTAAAGTATATCTTCAATCAATTCCAAAGGCTTTAGATGAATGTCAAGATGTTTTCATTTCTCATACATTTTAGGAAGGTAACCAAGTAGTCGATTATCTCTCAATTTTGGGTTGTGATAGGTTGTTATTTTCATCATTATACCCATTATCTATGATTGAAAAGTATGGTGTTCTTAAAATATTAATTGAAATTGACAAGACTACTTGCTATCATGAGCATGATTTGGTATAGACAACATATGTTGAAATAATTAATCAATTGGAGTATCGCTAGTGTACCATGTGGAATATTTGGCCACTAACGTTTACGTCTAGTTGTACTAGTTCTAGAGTTTTTGAAGGATATATTTCATGCAATATTCACATAGTTTCTCAGGCTATTTATCTATTTCTAGTCTACACTTTACCCTTTTTTAATAAAAATGTTGAAAGCAATAGATGTTTTTGCTTCCTACGAAGTTTGTCACAAACAACATTGTGTATTGTTTCCAAAGAACTATTGCATATGGATTCCTCTAAGACTTGATGAAAGTGTGTTTTCATCTGATGCGGATGATTTATCACCCATTCTCCTACAATTAGGAGAGATATTAGATAAGTAATTGGAGAAGAATTCATGGTTTCTTTGGCGCCACATTTCTTGTATCCTTCAAACATGGTATCCATCTTCCTCTCTAGTGCAATGGATATAATCCAATCTCCTCTACTTCTTTAGTCACTGGCTCACAAGGTAATATGGCCCCATTTTATTGTTGATAATGTGGCTATGCAAAACTATGATCTTTGGAGTGGAATGGCTCTTGTGGGGGGTTTATTTTTGCACTCACAATTGCTTCATAAATATGAATGTGTCATTATGTTTGAAGCCCTTAAAAAGGCAATTGACAAGCATAGCTCTTCCCAAATGAAATTTGTGTTGTAGGTCACTTCCCATGCATTAGGATTTCAATTAGAAGAAAGAGTAAAGAAATTTGGGTATGCTCTTTTAGATTTGAAAAGATTTTCCAATATGCTTCACAATCAAGGTCCAAATATGGGGATATTGAATTATTAGGCTAATGAATGGAATGCTTGGGACTCTCTAGTTGCACTAGAAATACTGCCATCACTTAAAATTGTACAAGATGGGTCTGGATGGTCCCCTAATTTATCAGAGGTGGTGTGTTCTAGCCAGGACTCCAAGGGTGCTCATGGTTGGGGCTAGACATCTATAGAATGCACAAATTCAAGCGTGCAAGGTGTCACAGATTGTGGATGAAACTAAGACAGGGTGGACATGAATGCCAAGGTAAATAGGGGTGTTCATGCTTGTGATGATATGGAGTGAAGAGTGAAAAGAGTTTTGGATTTTTTTTTTTTGTTTGATAATGTGTAAATTTGAACATTGAATGTGATGGTAATTAGTTTTTGTAAATTGAAAGCATACTCTTGGGAGGTAGTTGATACTCCTTATTGTATTCATGATACACTTTTAATGTTGCTAAAAAATGTAACTATGGAAACTATATTGATGTAATTAAAAGGGATGATGATGGGTTTTCTTACTGATTCTTTCCTAGCTAACCTATTTTGAATCAAATTTATATATAAATATTATAGTGGCTTGCCACTTTTGCCTAAAAAAAAAAAAAAACTATATACACAAGTTGATCCAAAATTTGATGTTGCTCATTGAAATCATGAATCTCAAAAGAATCAACAAATATTTCCTTAATATCATGCAATACCTAATTTTTCTTGAGTTCTCTCCTCAATTTCTCTTACTTTGTCTTGTGACTCTGCAAAGTTTGTAAATTTTGCATCTTCTCTAGAGTCATATTGTTTAGGTCATACATGGGAAATATGATGACCTCATCCAAACTTATTGTCTCCTCTCATGTATCATCTTTATGTACTACTATCTATGACCGAGAGGTGCTATCACTGGATAGTGATACATGTTTTTGTTTTCCCTTTACACTCAGTCTAAGTGTCTGTCTAGGCTCCCATGGAGTTGATATAACCTATTGTATAGTTGTAACAGTTAATGTATCTATTGACATGACACTTGGAGGCTGTATAAGAGATTGAATAGCATCTTGTTCTTTTTGTTTCTTTGGCTCAGCTGACTCTTTCTTCTCTTGTGCCTCTTCCTCATCTATTGTTTCATCTGTGACATGAGTGAACTGTGGAAAAAGAATAATTGCCTTGCCCTACCACTCGACACTCATATATGGAATAACAGTAACAAATATTACTTGAAAATCATCAGTTTGTACACTTTCAATCTATGGATAGTCTTTTATTTGTAACAAAACTATATTGGTGCATGGTAGAGAGGTGTCTAAGGCATCAAATTTTTAATTTTTTAAATATTACTTAGTTAGTACATTCTGATTCAGTGGTGATGAATGGGGAATATCCTCACTAGTGACAATATCTTTTTGTTCACTCCCCTCTATCAACTATCTCACTTCATATTCTAATTTAGCAATTTATTTTTCATCATCTTGACCTTCTAATTCTACTGCATCTCTTCCTGCTTCTTCTTCATTAGTCGATGGAACAAGCAATCCAAATGTTTTCTTCCATATGATTATGCTCTATTTTTTTACTTCATGAAATTTATTCTTCAAAATTTTGTATGTCCTCTGTTTAGGTGAAAATTTATGTACAAAATCTTATAGGGTTATAGACATATGTGTCTTCCCTAACTTAGGCATTGTTTTTGCTAAGGTAGTCTCCCTTATTTTTCTTTCAGTGGATAATGCTCACTTCTATTTAGCATCTAATTTTTTATATAAATATTCAAGAATGCCTTCACCTAATTCTATAGGTGTATACCTAAATTGTATCATCATATCCATCATAGTTTTTTCAAGCTTCTCTTGATCATCTTTATCTAAAGAATCATAATTAATCTTCTTAAAAGCTTTTATACCAGTTGATTCTCGAATATTCTCACATATATGATCAATGGTCATTGGAGGCATTCTACGTACAATTTGAAATTTTATCAAATCATGAGACTCTATTTCTTCTTCATCTTCTTCCTCTTCATCAGGTGTAACAACTAGTTTTCTTCTCAACTTCTTATGTAAGCTTTGCTTTGTTGCTTTAGTTGGATTCCTCTTTTTTTGGACTTCATTTTTCCTTTGTAGCTAGGGATTGAGTTACCTTGGATCTTGTGATCATTCTCCTCTTTGGCTGAAGCTTTGGAAGTGTGAGTGCTTTCTTCACATTTTTCTTCAAATCATCCTTCACCTTAGGATCGACACTAACCACTTTCTCTTTTTTTTAGTTTCCTTGGGCTTGACAATAACTAGCTCTTTGCCTTTTGACTCTTTGTCTTCTTCTCCTTCATCAAATTCTTCATCATCTCCTTTTCCCTCATTTATCTATATTTTTCATGTCCCAAGCTTTCCCTCAATTCAGTCATCTTCTTTTATTTCCTATCTATCTTTGGCACTTTAGTTTGCATTAGCTATTTAATCTTGGCTGACTTGTAAATTTTGAAGGACTCGCCATTCTTGTTTATCTCCTCATATGAGAATTTAGTAACTACTACAATAACCTCATCTACATGAACTTCATATTGCATTGGCCTTATCCATGCAACACTTGGTAGTATTTCTTGGGCATAGGTGAAAGTGGCATCAGCCATGAAGAATATATCATCAAAATAGTGATCTACTATTGCTTTTGGTATTCTCATCCTCAAAATTTTCTCCCAATTTTTTGATAAGACCATTTATTTTCTTGATAGTCAGTCTACTCCTATCCCATGCAATTGTGTTGACAATAGGAAATGAATTTTATATATAGAAAAATATACAAACAAGTAAAGATTGAAACTTACAAGAAGTGTTATTCACCTTTCTTATTTCTCCAATATATTCTAATAGTTGTTGTAATTTCAGCTCGGATAGATCATAGTTGTGATCTTACATGCATAGTTCATTCAATACCATTTAGTTCATTGAAGATCATAGTTCATTCAATACCATTTAGTTCAACCAATACATTAGCTCAGTTGATGTAAGCTCTCAGTCTATATTACAATGCTTGGTCAATACAAACAATATTATTGATGCTCGACACTTATAATTTATCTCATTGCCCAATTCTTTTCTCAGATTTGTCCTAGTGCATCTTGATTCATGTTGATATGGACTTTTAATCACATTTATTGTTAGGAACTGGTGTATAATGCATCATTAAAATATACAATCTATTACATACCTTCTTTGCTTAGTTGGATGTAGTGTGATCACCCGATCCATTAGATTGGGTGATCTCAACTCCACTTGATCCACTATCTCCAACTTCTACTACCTTTTTCCATGATTGTTTCATCTCAACTTTTCCTTTTCCATTTTTATTTTCATTATTTGGTGTTGGTGCTTAGGTCCTGCAGTTCTTACTAACATGTCCAACCTTGAGACAACTAAAAAGACTAGGTTTCCAGTCAACCATTTCTTATAATTGCCTCTAAAATGTGTCTTAATGCAATTTTCTATAATGTGTCCATACCCTCCATAGTAATGATAGTTATACCATGTGTTTTAATCCCAATTGTGGGAGTTACCTTTCTTAGTGCATGAACTTGCCTTTTAGTTGTCCAGTTGGATTTTTCTTTGGATCTGCATTCTTGAACTCTATGTCCATATTTCTAATAGATGTAATAATGTCATTCAAATCTAGGTATAGTAGGTGCATCATTTTCCTTTGACCTACATTCATGTGCTCAGTGTCCTTGTTTATTACAATTAAAATAGTTCCCAGTAAACTTAAGTTTAGGATTTTGCATAGCTTTCTTGCTTCTACAATTTTTTGTTGTATGTCAAAATTTACCATAATGATGACATGTAGGTTTGCCTTTAGATTTTGCATTTCTTTTTTGTCCACTCTTTGATGACTCTCCTTCCTCATTAGATGAAGAGTTCTTGATATGTCCTAGACTAGAAGTATCTTTGGATGACCTTGGTGATCTCATCAGTTCCTCAAAGTATCTTATAGCTTTAATTGTTTTATTCATTCTTTCTAGAAGTTATTCTTCATATCTCAACTCATTCCTTAGTTGGTCACTCTATGATCTCAGATTTGTAATTTCCATGTCCTTTCTATTCAACTTCTTATTTGCAAGTAATAATTAATTCATCATGTCTAGTTGATTGTTTGTAATCTTCTACACATCAAATAATCTTTCTTCAAGTCTAGTAGTCATTTATCTTTTGTCTTCTTCAACCATAATCTTATCTTCTTTATCTTTCTTCATTTTCTTGGTTATTTAACATAATCTTACTAATTGAATTCCATCTTCTCTCTTTAGTCCTTTAACTTCTTCACTTAGAATGTCATTCTTCTCAAATAGATCTATTATTGATGCATCACTATCATGAGAATTCCCATTGTTAAGCAATTCTTTGGTGTAAACTTCCTTATATAGAGTGTCATTCTATTGAATAGCCATATATTTCCTTTTCTTTAAGGATTTCCTCAACTCTTCTTTTGTTGCTTCAAGTTCTTGCAATCTGATCTAGATTTCTGTTATCTAATTCTCAATTTGATGTAGAAGTATCTTGGGTTGTCTTGCTATCTTGCTCATCATTTTTCATTATCCTTGTTAGAGATAATTGTTGGTGGTTTCCAAGTTGTTGTTGATGTCGAGTTGTTTAGTGTTGGCTGAGTTATTATAGCTACTAAGTTATTGTAGCTATCTAGTGTTGGTCGAGTCTTCCTTCATATACCAAGTGAGCCTGATATTTATTGATGCTCAATTCCTTATTTGACTAAGTTTGTTTGTGATTGGTTCTTAGTTTGAGCTAACTTATGTAATTGATTTGGGTCATGAATTTAATGTTTGAATCTTATCTTGGGATGTGTGCAGACCATTTTAAGATTAACCTTTCTATTATGTAATGATCTAGAATCTTTTATAAGCCATTTTAGAAAGTATAAATAAGGGTGTTTATGTTTACCTTAGGTATCACTTAGAGAGTTGAGAGTAGATGTTCCTAGAATAGAAAATTTGAAGTTTGATCATCAATTTTGAACTTGTATTTTATCAGTCGTAACCTAGAAGGCCTTAAATTTGGACATGTATGAAAATAATTCGATGAATTAATAAAGAATTTCAAATTTCCTTCTCTCCTTGGTGTTGTTCTCTATATTTTTTTTATTTCATTGTGTTACACAAAAAAGTGATTGGATAGTTAGGTATGCCTCTAGCCCTAAATCTTCAACTTTGCCTTGTGTCAGGTGGTATTAGAGCTTGAGGTTCATCCGTGTGGAGATTGGATCATGTAGAACCCTAAGTTGGATTTAGTTGTAGGGTGGAAGATCTTCATATTCAACCTATAACTTAAAAAGGGTTATGATCTTGCAAGAACATGTTTGTAAAGATGGTTCATGGCAGAGGAAATGCTGACACAACTACCATAGACATGTTGAGACAAATTGCAGCCATATTATATGTTGTAGAGGTAGCCCAAAGGAGAGGAGACCATCTTGATGATGTGATTAATGATGAAGTAATGGAACCAAACCCTAATACAAAACTTGGGGAAGATCAGGATGAGGAAAGATTGTTGAGAGTATTGTCTAGGTCATATTCCAAGCATGTTGTGGAAGTTTCTCCTTATGATGGAAAATCAAATACCAACATTATGTTCAATTAGGTCTCTGATATGGAGAATTTATTTGAGTTTTAAGGCACTCCTAATAATAAGAAGGTAAAAATTGTAGTCACTAGGTTGAAGGGTCATGCCTCATTGTTGTGGGAGCATTTACAAAATGATAGATGAAGAAGGAGAAAAGAGAAGATCAGGATCTAGCTAAAAATGGTGAACAAAGTGAAGAGGAAGTTCCTTCCTACTAATTACCAAGTTATCTTATTAGAAAGATAAAAAATTTGAGACAAAAGGACATGACTGTGAAGGAGTATACTGAGGAATTGTATAGATTGGACATCATATCTGGACATGTGGATGATGAGGTTGAGAAAGTTGAAAGGTACCTAAATGGACTAAAATCTAGAATTCAAGATGAGATAAGTTTTGTGAACTTAGAAAGTGTCGAAGAAGCATGACAATGTCTTGAAGGATGAGGACATCTTGACAAAGAAGCATGAACAAAGGTAAAGAGGTAGAGGTGATAGATTCTTGAGAGGTAGAGGTAGATCTTATGGAGAAGGTGGTAGATCTAACAATTTTGTGCAAGATAAGGACAAATATGAATGGAAAAATGATGACAAAGGAAATACCAAATAGAAAGGTGGTGATTCTTATTGAGGAGATAGTAGTTCTAACCCAGGAAGAGGTAATTCTTATTCTAGAGGTGGTTTTTGTAGTAATTATTTTAGATGTGGCAAAGAAGGGCATAGATGCTTTAAGTGTGGCTATTCTAGTGGTAATGAACAAGGTAATAAAAATGTTGTGATTCAAGAAGATATTGAGGGTTCATCGAGTGGAGTCGAGGTTGGAGAAAATATGATGGTAAGGAGAACTTTTTTTAATAAGGTAATTGATGAGGAACCTCTCTTGAGGAGAAGTCTTTTCAAGACCAAATGTAAGATGCCTGGAAAATGTTGCAAAGTGATTATTGATAGTGGAAGTTTAGCAAATTTAGCATCAGAGGAGTTGGCTAAAAAGTTCCAATTGTAGAGGTTGAGATACCCTAAACTCTATCATGTTTCATGTATCAAGGATGCGCATAAGTTGTTGGTAAGTGAACAATGTGTGGTGAAGTTCAAGACTACAAATTACTTTGATGAAGTTCTGCGTGATGTCATGCCTATGGATTGTTGTCATTTTCTATTGTGTAGACCTTGGAAATATTATAGATATGTTATGCATGATGGAAGATTGAATCAATATACTCTTTGGGTAAATGGAAAAAATCAAGTATTATTGTCTTTGATTGAAAGTCTAGATGAGGTTAATTGTACTTCTATTTGAGTTTGTGTGTTCAATGGGAAACAATTTGAAAGGGGGTTGAAGAAGAACCAAGTATGTTTTTTTGTAATTCTTAAGGGATCGAGTTGTAGTAGTATCGACTGCATGATAGAAAATAGTGATGACCGAGTGATAGAAGCTAATGGAGGCCGAGTGACAACAAAAGCTAACAGTGCTATCCGAGTGCCAAAAAAAATTGAAAGGTTGTTGAATGAGTACAAGGAGATTATTGTTAAGATATACCCAATGGTTTATAACCAGTAAGAAGTATAAGGCATTTTAAGGACCTAATTCCTAGAGCCAGTTTACCAAACAAAGAAATATATAGATTGACACCTACATAAAATGAAGAACTTAATGTAAGGAAACTTGCAAGAAAGAATATCATCATTTCCACATAACCCATAATATATCTAAAATAAATATGTAATTGAAATCCAAATGCAAGAGAATAAACAACATACCCACAAAAAATGTGACACAAGATATACCTTGGGAAACCCTCATTGAGGGAAAAAAACTTAGCCTCCAAAAGCATCCATCACCACATATTATTCAACAAAAATACCATTGCAATACAACCATCAAAGCCTTCAAATCCATAGCTACTACCAAGAAATCCATGTGAACAAGCATGAATCCGCACATCCCATGCCATGCTTCTAACCTTCACAAATGCTCCCTTGTCTAACCTATGTCCCCTTTTGCCTTGTTCTTACCCCAACAACTACCCTTGTGGCTGCTTATATAGTAGCAGGTCCCACAAAAACACCAAGTGGTATTACATAAACCATGTGCTACCTAACCCATCGACCCTACATTTAATATTGGAAATTTAATTCTTTTTTCCAATATTAAATATTACATGAAATATTATCACAATGTTACAATACAACTCATCAAGAATATCCCGTGGGAATCTTTACACATTGCACTTCCATCTAGGTACAACATTACATAACAAAATAAAATAATACAATTTAATAGTATTATGCAATGTGTGCAACATACATTATCTCAACAATCTCCCACTTGTTGTATACATTGCATAGAGTCAATCTATAGCCACATAAATGAACAAGGGAATAATCCCTTCCAGCACATCCACCATCATGGGTCAAAGTACATGAAGTGCTCCATCCTACTATTTGCAAAAAAATCAAAGTATCCAGCATCTCAAACATGAATGATCTCACCTCCTATTATGCCACTACCACTAGACATACATAGAAGCCATCCAAAGAGAAAGCCACCCAACCTATCGCATTAGAAGATCATAAAATCTTGTACCAACTAAAATGCCAAGCACAAAAAATCTGATCCAAAGGTAATCACATGTATTTGTACTTGTCAAAATATCCATAGCTAAAATAGCACCCACAGCAAGTGCCAACCCAACCAACTATCCATACCTCCAAAGGTATACCAAGTGAATCTCACAATCATCAACATATCCAATCTATAACCTGCAATCAAAATCCTCAAGAGTAATACTTGCCACATATATACCAAGAAGCTCCCAGTGCAAAAGATAATGTCAAATCTATAACCAATCCACTCTCAACATCTCAAAGAAGTTAATCCATGTAGTCTCAAGGACACCCACAGCACATAAACTGATAATCTGCAAGAACAACTCTCATAACAAGTCTCCAACACTCTCCCAAGTTCTCCACAACCAAAAGAGGAAAGAGATAAAGAAATAATCATGTCATCTCTCACATGACATACATGAGCATAAACAAGTGATCGTAATCTCTAACTAATCTCAAATCCAATGTTAGAAAAATTAAATAGCTAGGAAGAAAACCAAGACCAAAGAGTAACCATCCAAATCATAACCTGTATCATGTCCTTCTACACACACCTCTAGATGTAAACTATGCAAGTATGATTTCCTCCATGAAAACCCAACAAGAAGCCACAACACCCAAACCACACCATATAACTAATCATGGATGTAAGCCTCTCACAAGAAGATCAAACTCATAAACCATTCCTAATCCAAGGAATATGCCCAATATAAAACCATCTCCCAAACTAAACTAGCATAACAACATATGCAAATGAAGATAACCAATGCTAAACCATCTCTCAAATGAACCCTCCAAAACTAACTCATGTACCATAGCTCAAGATCCATATCTATGAAAGACAAGCATAAACATAATGCATTTGAGAGAAATAATGGGCTATACCTCTCAAATAGCAAACTACCGAGTAGACCAAGAGTGGGGAATGAGAATGTTCCTTTAGTTATCCAAGTCTTCAACCAAGACTCATCTAAGAACAATCTCCTCTCAAGTCCATATCAGGTGATTGCCCTTGGACTTCCTGCTAAAACCAAACAACTATCCCAACAAATAATTCTCTAATCTAAGAGAAATCAGCATCACCATTGTCTCTAAGTATCATGAGCACCTATAACAAATCAATCCATGCCAACTCCAAATGCAACATAGCAATATCATGAAGGATCCAACTTATGATCAATGTACTCAATACCAAGATTATTGTCAAAGTTCCAACCATGGCCTCAAGAACATAAACATGACAATATGATCTAACCATATCAACCAAAGAGATAACATGTTCCATATGAACATACTATAACATGTCAAAACTCTAAATATGTATCAATAGTATACCATGACATAATACTAAAGCCATTCTCACACCAAGGATAACATGTCAAATAAAACCATAAACCACACCTTTACCAAGAACCCTGTGAGTCCTCAAGATGCAACTATCTCCACACATCATGAAGAAAAACCATCTCCACATACCATGAAGATCCATCTCCACACACCATGAAGATAACAAGTGCTTCATGCAAATGTGAAAGATGCTTATGTAGCAATAGGATCTAAGACAAGCCTCCAACATTTGCAAACACTCAATAAATATATCAATGCCAATAACTCCCACTCAACCATTATACCAAGTCACCTATGGCATCATAAAATCCATCTCCTACATGAAGATCCTCCAAATCTACACTCACACACAAAAGTGTTAGCACCAAGTGAAATCGATACAAACCAAACTAGGAACTAATCCTACACTATCACATCATCACTACCACAAGCTCCCACTAAACCATGTATGCTATCCATGACATCATAATGAAAAAACTATCCTATAACCATGAGAGTCAACTAAGGAATCAAACCATCAAAGAACTCAAAATACACATCATGAGCTCCTCAAAAAAAACTAAATACTAAAACCATTCTCACACCAAGGATAACATGTCAAATAAAACCATAAACCACACCTTTACCAAGAACCCTGTGAGTCCTCAAGATGCAACTATCTCTACACATAATGAAAAAAAACCATCTCCACATACCATGAAGATCCATCTCTACACACCATGAAGATAACAAGTGCTTCATGCAAATGTGAAAGATGCTTATGTAGCAATAGGATCTAAGACAAGCCTCCAACATTTGCAAACACTCAATAAATATATCAATGCCAATAACTTCCACTCAACCATTGTACCAAGTCACCTATGGCATCATAAAATCCATCTCCTATATGAAGATCCTCCAAATCTACACTCACACACAAAAGTGTTAGCGCCAAGTGAAACCAAGATCTCCAAACCCAAGAAGATACAAACCAAACTAGGAACTAATCCTACACTATCACATCATCACTACCACAAGCTCCCACTAAACCATGTATCTAAACTATCTGTGACATCATAATGAAAAAACCATCCTCTAACCATGAGAGTCAACCAAGGAATCAAACCATCAAAGAACTCAAAATACACATCATAAGCTCCTCAAAAGAAACCAAATAACCATGATCCTCAACCAAGAAGATGTACCACCATAACCAAATTAGGAATCCAAACCAATGAACATCAACGGTGTACATGTATATCTAATCATGTCATGCTAAAATCCATGGCACCATGATCACATCCCTAAACCAAGAATCTGACCCTCAATGTGTCCAACTTGTCAGCATAAAATAGTCAACCATAATTCTCCACCATGACTATACCTGGTAACAACATCTCATCCCTTTTACATGAAGAAAAATCATCAAATCATGTGACCTAGGGCATTGACAATCCAAATCCAAGCCACCAATTTGAATATGCATCAATAATGAAAGAACAATGGGTAAAGACAACCCATAACCAAGCTATAAATACAACCTATAAGTATAGACCGCTTACAACATTACACAAATTATAGACCCAACAAGTCATCATAAATATTCAAATCCAAATACTGATAACCATATCATCCTGAGACAAATCTGAAATATGAACTGAGTATATAATGACATCAAATCTTAAATCTCCAAACATACAATGTCATAAATTCACAATGCTACCATAATCAATATATACCATAAACTGTCCAGATTAATATATCATCAAATAAATCATGCAAGACCTGCACCAAATCTAAACCAATGTGTAGAGCTCTCTAAGAGCTTTCTATTGACTACTCAAAGTCCAAAATCCAACTCTATATGTCCAAGTTATGCCCTAATCTGTACTCAAAATAAATAACATCTGACTTTCGAGATCTTAAAACCTAACAAAATTTCAAAATAACAGAACCAAACCTACACTAATGCTTTGAATTAGCTTTCCAATGTGTGTAAGAACTCTAAAATCTAATATCTTGAGAGAAAGTTATGGTCATTTTACTAAGATAGTCTTTTTACCATTTCCATTGTGATTTTTTTTTGTGTGATAAAAATTTTGATGGGATTAAATTTGACGACCATCACAGCCTAAAACTAAAAAAACTCTTTCATTTCCTCTAAACATGGCCAAACTAGGGCATATTATATATCAAAACTTATCGAAATATCAACCCAAATCCAATGGTGAGATCTTTTTTTACCTAGGAGGTCATTTCTACAAGCTCCCCCTAAAATCCTCATTTAAATGAAACATCCAAAAAACCCTTTTGTGTAACAATTTCACATGCCCAAAATCTACCAATATCCCATCATAACAGAAAATCCAAAAACCATCAGATCTACAATAAAAACTCATATATCTTGCCCTTTCTTTTATCCTCTCATGCATTTTCATGGATTCAATCTAGGGTTACAACAATAAAATCATATCTCTGATACCACTTGTAAGGAAAGTTGAAAGAAAGAATATAACCATTTCCACATAACCCATAATATATCTAAAATAAATATGTAATTAAAATCAAAAATCAAGAGAATAGACAACATACCCACACAAAATGTGACTCAAGATATACCTTGGGAAACTCTCATTGAGGGAAAAAAAAACTTAGCCTCCAAAAGCATCCCTCACCATATATTATTCAACAAAAGTACCATTGCAATACAACCATGGAAGTCTTTAAATCCATAGCTACTACCAAGAAATCCATGTGAACAAGCATGAATCCACACATCCCATCTCATGCTTCTAACCTTCACAAATGCTCCCTTGGCTAACCTATCAAGCCTTGTCTCGCTCGACTCTTTCCCTTTTTGCTTTCTTCTTCTCACTCCGACAACTACCCTTGTGGTTGCTTATATAGTAGCAGGTCCGACAAAAACACCAAGTGGTATTACATAAACCATGTGCTACCTAACCCATTGACCCCACATTTAATATTAGAAATTTAATTCTTTTCCCCAATATTAAATAATTACATAAAATATTATAACAATGTTACAATAAAACTCATCAAGAATATCTCATGGAAATCTTTACATGTTGCACATCCATCTAGGTGCAACATTACATAAAAAAATGAAATAATACAATGTAACAATATTATGCAATGTGTGCAACACCCATTCTCTCAACACTAAACGGACAAGTGCAAGAGTTGTTGCAGAAAAAGGTTTGAGCAAAGAAAGTTTGAGTTTGTGTGTTGTACCTATTGTATTGGCACCTAAGAAGAATGGAGAATGGAGAATGGAGAATGTGTACTGATTCTAGAGCTATTAAGAAGATCACAGTGAAATATAGGTTTCCTATGCTGATAATGGATGGTATAATGGATTGTTTGAGTGGAGCAAAGTATTTTACCAAGATTGATTTAAAGAGTGGTTATCATCAAATCAAAATTAGAGAAGGTGATGAATAGAAGATTGCTTATAAGACAAAATATGGTTTGTATGAATGGTCGGTTATTCCTTTTGGTTTGACTAATGCACCTAGTATTTTCATGAGGCTGATGAATGAAGTTCTAAAGAGACTTTTGGGTAAGTTTTTTATTATTTATTTGGATGATATTCTAATATTCAATAAGACTAAGGAAGAACATATTGATCATGTTAGGAAAGTATTGCAGAGATTGAAAGAGGAGAAGTTGTTGATTAATTTGAACAAGTGTTCATTTATGCAAGGGGAAATTGTGTATTTCGAATTTGTAATTTCAATTGATGGTTTGCGAATGGATCTTAAGAAGGTTAAAGAAATTTTGGAATCGCCTACACCTGAGAATGTCAGTGAGGTATGATCATTTAATGGTTTGGCTAGTTTCTACAAAAAGTTAAACAAGAATTTCAATTTTGTTTGTAATGCTATGACAGAGACAATGAAAGGAGATAAAAAAAGATTTTAAGTGGACACATGGGGCTAACAAATGTTTTGAGACTTTGAAACAAAGGTTATTGAGTTACATGTATTGGCTTTACCTAATTTCAATAAGGTATTTCAAGTTGAATGTGATGCAAGTGGTAGTGCAATAGGAGCTGTATTGAGTCAAGAAGGTAAACCTATTGCTTTCTTTAGTGAGAAGTTGAATGATGGTAAAAGGAAGTATTATGTGTATGATCAAGAGTTTTATGTTATTGTTCAAGGGTCGAAGAAGTGGAGACATTATTTTATTCCTAAGGAGTTTGTGTTGTCTACTAATCATAAAGCTTTGCAATATTTGGGAAGTCAACATGAGTTGAATCAAAGACATATGAAGTGGGTTGACTACTTGAAGAGTTTCACATTTGTGATCAAGCATAAAAGTGGAATTACCAACCAATTTGTTGATGCATTGAGTAGACGATGTTCTTTGTTGCCCAAGATGAAGGTTGAAGTTCTTGGTTTTGATGAGATGAAGGAATTATATGATATTGACCCTAATTCTTTTTAGGCATGGATAGATTTTAGAGCACCAAATCTATCAGATCAAATGAGTAAATTTCATGATTATTACACTCAAGAAAGTATGTTGTTGAAAGGAATTCAATTGTGTATACCAAAAATTTATATGAGAGTTAATTTGATTAAGAAAAAGCATTTTGGTGGTTTGGCTCTACATTTTGGAATTCATAAGACCTTGAGTTCACTTAAAGATAAGTATTATTAGCCACAAATGTATAAGGATGTTCAAAATTTTGTAAGGAGCTGTAGAATTTGTCAAGTTGCAAAAGGAGTAAGTCAGAATATTGGATTGTATATACCTATTTCTATTCTTGAGAAACCTTGGAGTGACATTAGTATGGATTTTGTTCTTCAATTTCCTAAGATAGCAAGATGGTATGATTCCATATTTGTTGTTGTGGATAGATTTTCTAGGATGGAACATTTCATACCATGTAATAAGACATTAGATGTTGTGCACGTTGCTGAGATATTCTTCAAAGAGATTATTAGATTGCATGGATTACGAAAACATATTATTTATGACAAAGACAATAGGTCTGTTGGTTATTTTTGGAGGACTTTGTGTAAGAGGATGGGTAGTGAGTTGAGATTTAGCTCTACATGTTGGAAATACATGTGATAGGCTAAGTTACTGAAATGGGAGGGGTGAATCAATAACTAATAAAACTTTAATCCTTAATTAGCAATTAATCCTTCATGTGTATTTCGATCTAATTGCATGCACGAGAAACTAAAAATATTAAAGCATTCATAACACTTTTGACACACAATTTGGTGACCTAGAAACCTTCCAAATAGAAAGTAAAATTGGGGTAGGGATGATACCCACAAGCTTTAGTACTGCAGTATGAAGTTGGCCTGTTAAGGCTTACAATGATCACTTCTTATGATCTGCCTTGTTAGGAGCAATAAAGGCTGCTAGTTTCACCTTGCAAAAGGATTTACAAACATACAATGAATTATGCACTTGGCAAAGAGATTTACAAAAGATTGTTAAGTCTACCTTGTGAAAGGATTTAGTTGATCCACCTATCAGGGTGAAACAGTAGTTGGTCTCTGATCTACAACTTGGTTTACTGAGTGAGATTTCTTTGCATGTAGTAATCACCTTGCTGTAATAGATAATCATTTATGTTCCTTATACTATTGTAGCTTTTGTAATTCACTCTTTTTCTTCTCTCTACTTATTACATTACTTCCACATACTCACATTGGATGAGATACAATACATTACATATATACCAATCCAAATTACAAATTACAAAGTTGGCTATAATACAAGTTTACACAAAATACAAAAAGTTGGCCCAACTGTAGGAATTTGAGTTCATAAGATTGGCTCAGTGAGGTTCTGATACTCGGCATCCACTATCAATGCTCAGCATCATCATGCACTCGGTAGACATAGAATCTTAGTCCATACTGATCACTTCCAAGTAGTCTTCAACTTGGTCTGCATAGGTAACTTGATGAATGCTATGAAACTCGACATATAAACTAAATCATTTGATTCACACTCCATAGCTCAGTCAATGCTATCACAAAAAGCTCAATATAAACTGAATCATTTGGTTTACACTTGTATATGAGCAATGTTAGTATGCTAATAGAAACCAAATTTAAATAAAGCTTCTACAAACTAAACAAAATTCATAAACTTCAAGATAGACTAAGATGAGATCTCAATTGAAAATATGAGCCATTAATGGGCTCTCTCAATGAGAAGCTCTCTTGTTGAGTAGCTTTGTCTAAAAAGATAGGATGTATGCTCAATATGCTTCCAAAGGCTTCAATGGATGATTGTGGATTTTTGGTGTGGATAGATGGCTTTAGTATGGATTTGGCTCTCAAAATAGCATTATAACTTTACTTCATGGATTGTGTTATTTTGCAAAGGGAAAGGATCCAATTTATAGGCAAGAGGCTTGAGGGATTGAGGGCTAAGATGCAAGGATGGGAAAAAGCTTATGGAAGGCTCAGATTGCATGAGAGGAGAGCACATGGATTGTGCTTCCTTACAACCAATCAAAGAGTGACACATGTCACATGGTGAGAGGATGGAGGAAAGGGGAAGGATGAGTCAAAAAAGGAGGCTCAAGGGATAAAATCTTCATAAAGACCCTCATAATGACTTGTAAGAGCAATAAAAGGGCTTGTAAGAGTCATTTATGGCCTAGTGGGCTTCATAAAGTTTTATGGTTGAGATTTTTTGAAGGTGATGAGAGCAAATTCGACTTGGACTTGATTAGGAAGGTTCTAAGCTTGCTTAGGCTTGTGAAAATGATTAGAGGATGGATTAGGATGGTTTAGGATTAGCTTAGGGATAGGCAAGTGGATGGCATTTAATGAGGGTGGGTGAAGGAGGAGATATTTGTTAACTTTGGCTTGGGTTAGTAAGTTTTAACCCATGTTTAGGGAATGTGACAAGGTTAGGAGGGGATTACGATTAGGTTTAAAGACATCTTCTAGAAGAGTCTAGACTTTGGATGAGGATAAAGACTTTCTAGAATAGTCTAGAATTTCCTAGGATAAGGATGAAGACTTTCTAGAAGAGTCTAGAACTTCTTAGGATGAGGATAAATTAGATTTTTAGGAAATAAATAAAGTTTTATTTATTTCAAGGGTTTGGGTTGAGGAGATATTTATTAAAACTTTTTTAATAAACATGAGGATTAATATTTAATCTTAATTAAATATTTTGAGTTGGGATTAGGGGTAGGAAATGATGAGATTAGCCTTTAATCAAAATTAAAGAAGGATTAGAAGATTTTGGAAGAGGTTATTGGTCATAAGGAAATTGGCCAAGTTTTGGGCAAAAAATAAATTTTTTATTTATTTTAGGATTTTTGGTCAATTTATTAATTAAATAATTAATAAATAAGAAAATAATGTTTAAATAAGATTTAAACATTTTTGGGAGGGATTCCTTAATTAAATATTTTTAATTAAGATAAAGGGATTTAATGGCATAAAAATTAATTAATTAATTAATTAATTAATTAAATAATTAATTAATAAATGATGATGTCATCAGGACTTTTTCAGAAAATAAAAATACTTTATTTTCTAAAGGTTTTTAGGTGTCTACAACACTAAGTGGCTCGGGTAATACTAGACTCACATCATTGTAATTGCAAACTTGGTAGGCATAGCATGACTCAATCTACATTGAGTAACTCAGCATACACTGAGATGCTCAGGTTACACTATTGATCAACAACTTGGTAGAAACTACTCGGTGCAAACTAAATACTATCCCTTGGACTTGGTAGCAACTATAGAACTTAGTAGAGATATAGATGCTTGGTTAACTCTGTAGACTATGCAATACACTCGATAAATACTTACAATCTGAATAAGTGTGTGTTACTAATAAAAAACATGATTGTAATGTCAACAATCTCCCCCTTTGGAATTAGTGACAAAAAAAACACTTATCAATCAAAAGTTGAATTCAAAAAGTCCAAGAACACCTTGTATCCATCACCTTGTGTCTCCAACTCAGTAGAGTACTTTGTTTTTGGATTTTTCAAAATTTCTTTTGTAAGAGATGTATCTCTGAGTATTTGTACATGTATAATATGATAATGTTCCCCCATACATATGTATACAATATACTTTACATCTTTTCATATCTGATATATACATTTTCTCCCCCTTTATGTATACTTCGCCTTATATTATATCTTCTCTTCTATATACATAATATACTTCTTCTCCCCCTTTTTGACATTAATGTCAAAGATGTATGCTATATATTATATAGTAATGCCAAAATTTGAGAAGAAATATGAATGTACCTTTAAAATTAGTGCCATTGTCTTGTCCCAATTTTGTTGCAACACCTTGCATGTGTGTAATGCAATTTGAACTTCTGCTAAAAGTTCTATCATAAGATCTACAATTGAGAAGTTGTTATCATGGATGAGCATTTTAGCAATGCGTCCATGTTTGGGAGAATTATGCCCTATATATTTATCAATGTGGCTCTTATTATGGCTTCTTCTCTCAGTAATTTTGCCTACATATCAGTTAAGAATTTGATCTTTGTGTAGTGGGTAGAGCTATAACTCAAGTCAAGTTGCAATTGTTGTGCACTTGCTTTTAGATCTTTGTCAATCTTTAACAATTTATCTCTTATTTCCTTGGTGAAAATTGAAATATCACAGAGTTTACTAAAGAGTGAAGACATATTGTTGCAAGAGGTCTCCAGTGAGCCTAGAATAGTAGATAATTCTACTTGATGAATAGAAATATTTTGAGCAATAAGTTCCAAAACTTTATTCTCAAATTTCTTCTCAGCTCTCTGCAAAAATTTCTCTTGTCCATTCAAATCTTCATTGAATTTCTAGATTACCTTTGCTAATTGATTCAAAATTGGTTGAGAAGTATCAATGTCTCTATTTAGTGTCTATGCTAGGATATTCTTTACATCTTCAATTATTTGGAATTCCTTATTTCTTTCATCTCTAAGCTTCTACTACTTATCTTTCTTCTAAAGTTCTCCAAATATATGCATTTGTTCAGGGTTAAGATTTGAGATGTCCTAATTTGGAATTACAATCTCCTCATCAAGGTCAATTTCTTCTTTCTCTTTGCTTTTACTTAAAAAATTTATACTCGGTTGAGACTTGGTATCAACTGTCCTTGCACTTATTATTTGCATGCTAGGAATGGAAACAATTGTAGAAATAGTAGGACTAGCTAAAAAAGTAGATACTCCACTTATTGCTGAAGTACCAATAGTTGAAATACCCAATGTTACTAAAACTAATGTAGAGGGAAGTGTTCACTGCTCGATAGATGAAGTTCTTTTCACCTCTATCAATGAAGTGTTGAGTTGGACAGGTGTAAAAATTGATTGAGTGCTTGTGTTTTCAGTGTTTGACACAATCAATCCTACAATAGCTTTCTCTAAGCTTAGTGTTTTCAATGTTTTTCTCAAAGAATGAAGAAGTGAGGCTATGACCACTGTAGCAATTTCTCTAGGTTAGTCTCCTCAGTGTCCTAAAAATTAGGTAAGTCTTCCTTGGTAGCTCCATTTCCCTATTCCTCTTCCTCATCATCTACATTGTCATAATGTGTAATGAAATGTCCCTTTTCTGATTTTATATGATATTTCAAGCCTCTAATCAGATCTTTAAGATCAAACAACCAATATTTCAAATATCCACCAATTTCTCAATAAACCCCAAATCAGGTATGCTGGAAATAGTGCCAAAAACTTCACAGCTTCACATATTATTATTAAATCTGAAAGTGGACATTTTTATAGAAATTTCAGCAGAATAACAGCCTCAAAAATGAGATTTCTATATTTGTATGACATTTACACAACAGCTCCCAAACGGAGGATAAAAACAATGCTCATTGGGCTCCCGAAAACAACACAGAACAGCCCGAAAACACCACAAAAACACTAATAATCTATCACAGAAGTATAATCATGACCAAATACATATATTCAGCTTTATTTTAACATCTTAATTTCTGATATACAGCAGCAACCCAAACTGATATGAAATACTCAATCGGAAACACCAAACTCTTACAAAAAAACACACCCGAAAACTCACAAATCTGCACTGTTCAGCACAAAGGAAAACTCTGCATGAGCATGCACATGGAATGGCTTCAAAATCCCATCCATAGCCTTCCTAAAAACCTGAAAACTCGCATTCTTGGGTCTCCTTCTCCACAGGTTTGGCAGCCTCTGAAGAACAACAAAGCAATGCGCAAAAATCAAGTTCTCCCATCCGCCCAAAATGCCTCCAAACCCCTTAAAAGAGGGCATAATCCTAACTCACGTCCAAGAGAGGTTAATGAAACATATTTTAATAATAATTTTTATTTATTAGTCCAACGGTTTCCAAAGATTAACCCCCTTTTTTCGAAACTTCACCTTCTTGGGCCTGCCTGCCTTGACAAAAATTATTATTTTAAATTATTTGAAAAGGGACATGACATGTAACTTCTTCATCATCAATTTCCTCATATTTTTTATTCTCATCATCATCTTCATCCTTTTCACTGACACTAACTATGAAATCACTCGGCATGTGAAGAAGATAAATTTTCTTCCATGTGTTTGTAGCATTCTTCACCACATGTTCAATGTCTTTCAACAATACAAGTGTTGAATCTAAAGGTGAGTTGCCTCAGGGTCTACTCATATATGTCTTTTGCAATTTTCATGGCATTCTCCCATCTTGGCTTGATCTTTTCCATTAAAACATTTAGAATTTTCTAAGAAAGTCGGTCTGGGGAGTACTTCCATTTACTCATTTTAGACATTATTATGTCTTCTATTTACTTCTTCTCTTCTATAGTCCTAATCTCATACTTTAGTGCTTTGAAGTTTTTTATGCCAAATCTTGACTCTATTTCTTTCATCCTTTCCTCAAAAGTAGGTGGAGGCCTTTTAAAGATTACATCACCTCCTTCTTTGTCCAGTTTCTTCCTAGATGATCTTCTTGTAAACACGCAATAGATGGTTTGGAAGGCTTTCTTCTTTAATGGCTCTTCATCTCTAATTTTTCTTCATCTTCTGCTTCTTCATCCTCCTCAATATCATCTCCTTTTGCTTCAGTCAATAGAAGAGTGGTGTTGATTTTTAATTTTGTAATTCTCTTCTTTCCTTTGTTGACCACCTAAGGGAGTTTAATTTCAAGTTCAATTCTAGCCTTTGCTTCATCATAGGTGTCAAAGTATGTAGCTTTGGGGTCAACAGGCTCATTAATTAGTGCCTCAATAATGTCCTTGGTTTCATCTATGTTTACCTCATAACCTAGAGGTTTGACCCATAAAATTCTCAATCTAACTGCTTAAATATGTACTCTATCACTATTAACTATGAAACAAACATCATTTTTGTAATCATCAATGAGTTTCTTTGGTATCTTGAATCTATTATTCATCTTATCTTTGAATGCATCAAAGTAATTCTCCCTAATACTCACATAGTTTTCTCCCATTTCAACTATATATTCATTAATTTGATAAAGAATAGGTACATGCTTTCTCCACGTGACTGTACCTTTAGATGGGAAGAACTTTTCTACATAGAAAAATAGACAAGTTAAAAGTGACCCGAACTTACAAGGATTGTTCTTTTAAGTCATTATACTTTCCATATTCTTGTTGAACTGGTTTAGCATCAACTTGGCAAGGTCAAGTGACAGGTTATTCTTGACCACTTTATATTGAGATCCACTGCTTCACATGACACACTGTTGAGTTTTCTCAAAATGTATATCTTGTGTGCAATGACATGTATCCCAAACTTCAATTCCATATCTGTGACACAGCTAATCTTCATTCCCCTTCCATCCCACTCGGCAAGGGTTTTCTTCTCTAGCTCGATCCGACTTAGGGTTTTGGTTGTTTTTTCTTTTGCCAACATAAGAAGACCAGTGATCCTATGGATCATCTTCTTGGTTATCAAGATAGGTTGTTCCAACCATAATTGACCATTGTGCACATGATTAAGAATGAATCTTATCCATTTGATTTGAAAATCCTGTGGTATATGCGAAATGTGAGTTAAACCATTCACTTCAAGATGTTGATGCTCTAGTTTCAACACACCATTCACACACAACTTCTCCAGGGTTTCATCCATTTCCAATGTTCCAATATCTTGAATAGAACACTTAAAATATGAACAAATATCATTGATTAACATTACCATTGATGGAATTTGTGATTGAGCTCCACTAGGATCTAAGGTTTTAGCGACAATAGGACTCAACTTAAAATCTGGTGCCTTCCACTCCACGCCTTGAACTAACATATTAGATCCTTTGATTTACCGCTGGTGGATGCCATTTTACTTGATAGGGTTTCCAATGACATGAAAATCTCCAATAGTGATTCACTCAGATTGCTCAGATGCTTAGAAATCACTTTGCACAAATAGCTCTAAAAAATTTGCAATGAGAAATGACTTCGATTTTGCCCTTTTATCAAATTTCTTCTTTTCATCACCATAAATGCTTTGTATGATTGTTCACTCAAATGATAGATTTTCATCCACTTCACTTTTATTGAATGCTTGACAAAGTCATCCACGACTTAGTAACCACACAAAGCTTAGTTACTCCTGACCTTGCTCGGTAGAGTCTTACAACCCAACCTCGCTCGGTAAGGCCTATAACCTCTCCATACTCGGTAATGACTTGCATCTTTTGAATACTTGGTGATCCCTTTGCATCCTAAATGTTGATATGGATCTTTCATTCTACTAATTGGAACTGATGTAAGATGCCTTCTTCAGAATCCTAGTTCCAGTTCTCCTTGAGAGATCAAGCAAAAATGTTGGAGTCACCCAATTCTTGAGTGACATGTTCATCATTGCTCAGACTTTCAATCTCAAAATTTTTTGGAATCCATTTCTATCTCATCTACTTTATGATGTTATCAGCTTTGCCTTCTTTTCATATTCAACTCTTCCAGTATTCATATAGTTCTTGGTAGGATGACCAAGTTCTATACAAATGAAACATCTTATGGTAGTATCTCTTGTCCTCATGTGATGTTTTACACAATTCATTCCAATACGTCCAAATTCTCCATAGTAATGACATCTGCATCAAGTGTTATAGTCTCAACCAAATATAACTTTTACAATCTGTTCTGGTGGATTTAATAGCTTACTTTTTCATTCTAAAGATTTGTGCCCATGCTTCTTACTTTTATGACATTTGCCTTCAAACTTAGTTTTTTCTTTGCACTCATTAGCTCTATGACCATGTTGATTGCAATTGTAGCATTTCCTATTGAATTTAGCTTTCCCATTGCTCCAACATTTGTTTGATGTATATCCTATCTTACCACTGTGACTGCAAGTAGGTCTTTGATTATTTTGAGCTCCTTGCTTGGATGATTCACCTTCTTCTATATATCCAATTCCTACTTGTCCCTTTTGTCTATATTGGCTTTTCTCATTCAATTGATTCATGTTTGCTTGTGATTTCATCATCTTTTGATTGGTTTTTTTTTTAGTGTTTAGATCATTCTACAATCTTTCATTTTTTGATCTTAGATTCATGATTTTTTCATTTGGATTGGTGAATAGATCAATGAAGTCTCCATGCTAAAGGGATAGATGCTAAATTTCATTGTTCTTTACTTATGTCTCTTATTTTATCTTGTTTTTATCTTCCATGAATTCACATAATCTTACTAACTAAATTTCTTGCTCTCCTCTTAGCTTTCTTACTTCTTCTTGAAGTGTACCATTCTTTTCTAATAGTTCTTTGATTGCTTCATTAGCTTTATCTAAATTGCTTTCTGAATGGATGTCTTCAATTCTTTCTTCAATTTAGAGTCGGTCATTCATCTGTATTGCAATATCTTTTCTTCTTTTAAGGGATTGAGAGAGTTCCTCCTTTGCTTTCTTGAGTTGTCCAATAGCCAATTCCAAATCTAACTTCTCATTGTCAATAGCCTTGTCAAGTCTGAATACCTCCATAGCATTTAATCTTTGCTCAAGTTGTTAAACTTTTCTCTAAGAATCGCAAAGTTACTGAGAGGGGAGGGGTGAATCGGTAATTAATAAAACTTTAATCCTTAATTAGCAATTAATCCTTCATGTGTATTCTGATCTAATTGCATGCATGAGAAACTAAAAATATTAAAGCATTCATAACACTTTTGACACACAATTTGGTGACCCAGAAACCTTCCAAATAGAAAGTAAAACTAGGGTGGGAATGATACCCACAAGCTTTAGTACTGCAGTATAAAGTTGGCCTATTAAGGCTTACAATGATCACTTCTAATGATCTGCCCTGTTAGGAGCAATAAGGATTACTAGGTCCACCTTGCAAAAGGATTTACAAACATATAATAAAGTATGCACTCGGTAAAGAGATTTACAAAAGACTGTTAAGTCTACCCTATGAAAGGATCTAGCTGATCCACCTGTTAGGATGAAACAGTAGTTGACCTCTAATCTGTAACTTGGTTTACTAAGTGAGATTTCTTTGAATGTAGTAATCACCTTGTTGTGATAGATAAATCTTTTTTGCTCCTTATACTGTTATAGCCTTTGTAATTTTCTCTTCTGCTCTTCTCCACTTATTACATTACTTCCACATATTCGCATTAGATGAGATATAATACATTACATATATACCAATCCAAATTTCAAATTACAAAGTCAACTACAATACAAGTTTACACAAAATGCACAAAGTCAGCCCGACTATAGGAACTCAGGTTTTCTAGACTAGCTCGATGAGGTTCTGATACTTGGCATCCACTATTAATGCTTAACATCGTCATGCACTCAATAGACGTAGAATCTTGGTCCATATTGATCACTTCCAAGTAGTCTTGAACTCGTTCTGCATAGGTGACTCGGCAAATGCTGTGAAACTTGGCATATAAATTAAATCATTTGATTCAAACTACATATCTTGATCAATGCTATCACAATGAGCTCGGTATAAACTAAATCATTTGGTTAACACTAAGTGACTCGACTAATGTTGGATTCACATCATTGTAATTGTGAACTTGGTAAGCATTGCACAACTCAGTTTGCACTAAGTAACTTGACATACACTGAGATGCTTGGGTTACACTACTGATCAACAACTTGGTAGAAGCTACTTGACACAAACTGAATAATGTTCCTTGGACTCAGTAGCAACTATAGAACTCGATAGAGACTAAGATGCTTGGTTAACCCTATTAACTATACAATACACTCAGTAGATACTTACAATTTGAATAAGTGTGTGTCACTAATAAAAAACATGACTATAATGTCAACACTACAATCTATCCATAGACAAATGGTTGGATAGAGGTTGTGAATAGAAGCTTGGGTAAAATTTTGAGATTTTTAGTTGAAGCTAAGCCAAGTAATTGGGATATGGTATTGGCACAAGATGAGTTTGAATATAATAATTATGTGAATAGGAGTACAAGAAAAGTACCTTTTGAGATTGTTACTGGAATGCAGCCTAGAGGAGTATCAGATTTGAGGGATGTTGCTAGTGAAGAGAAGAGAAGTGTCAAAGGGGAAGAATTTATTGGTTTTATGAAGTCTTTGCATGAGGAAGTGAAGTTGAAGCTAGAACAAAGTAATCAAAAGTATAAGGAGAATGTTGATAACTATAGGAGACATCATATTTTTGAAGTTCATGATGAGGTGATGGTTCATTTGAACAAAGGAAGATTTCCTATTGGAATATATAGTAAGTTGAAAATGAAGAAGTTTGGACCTTGTAAGATCTTGAGGAAGTTTGATAGTGGTAATGCTTATGAAGTTGAGTTACCTAATGACATGGATATATCTCCCATATTCAATGTTGTTGATTTACACAAGTATCATGAGTCAGACGATGAATTTTTTGTACCTTATGATTATCCTAAGAAATAGATTGAAGAGGTTGAACAAATATTGGATCAAAAAGTTGGTAAAAGGAGGATTTGAAAGGATTACGATGATAATTTGGTAAAATGGAAAGATAGACCTATTGAAGATGCATCATGGATTTCACAATCTAAGTTGAATTTAGCTTCGGTTGTGACATCTCAATAATTTAGGATAATCATTTCTTTCAACCCCACTTGTTTAATGTAGGAGCATTTTGGGTTGTCTTGCTATCTTGCTCATCTTTTTTCATTCTACCTATTAGATTTGAGTGTCAATGGTTTCTAAGTTTCTTTTGTTGTTGAGTTGTTCAATGTTGGCCAAGTTACTATAGCTAGTGTTGGTGAGTTACTGTAGCTAGTGTTGGTCAAGTTACTATAGCCGTCGAGTTACTGTAGCTATATAGTATTGGTCAAACTATCCAATGTTGGTTGAGTGCTCCTTTATATGATGCTCAATTCATTCTTTCACTGAGTTTTTCTATGATTGGTTCTTAGTTTGGTCCAACTTATGTAATTAATTTGGATCATGAATTTAATATTTGGATCTTATCTTGGGATGTGTGCAGACCATTTTAAGGTCAGCCTTTCTGTTATGTAATGATTTAGAATCTTATGTAAGTAATTTTGGAAAGTATAAATAAGGATGTTTAGGTTTAGGTTAGGTATCACTTAGAGAGTTGAGAGCAGATGTTCCTAGAATAGAAAATTTAAAGCTAGATCATGGATTTTGAAGTTGTATTTTGTTGGTCATAACCCAAAATGCCTTATAGTTGGGCATGTATGTAAATAATTTGATGAATTAATAAAGAATTTTGAAGTTCCTTCTCTCCTTGGTATTTTTCTGTGTTTTTTCTTCTATTGTGTTACTTGTCAGGGTGATTAGATAGTTAGGTATGCCTTTGGTCCTAACTCTTCAATTTCTCCTTGTGTCACAATTATCTTTCCCAATTTGTAATCCTCCATCACCAAGATCTCAACTCTCAAGCCATTAGACTTCTTTTAAGAGAAAAATCCTCTGATACCAATTATTCGAAGTCTTATTAGGAAACAAGATACTGAGAAGGGGGGGTGAATCAGGATCTATAAAACTTTTCTTTACTTGAACAATATAACAAATTAATTGCATTCACTCTTAATCCATCACATATCTTAGATCTCATATCAAATGATCATAAAACTTAAATATAATCTATCTAAGTATAATATCCATCAACATGAAAATGTGAACTTATAACACAAAGATTTTGGTAACCCAGAAACCCTCCAAGGTAAAGGTAAAATAGAGGTGAGGATGAAACCCACAAATCTTTACTACTACAACAACATATTTTTTCTGTTAAGGCTGCATTTTGATCACTTTTGATGATCTACCTCATGAGGTTTCTTCTTGATTAAAAGTAATATAAGAATGTTAAGTCTGTCTTGATCAAAGGATTTAAACGTACAATGAAGTAAACGCTCTGTTAGGAGATTTGAACAAGGTTTGTTAAAACCATTATGTTAAGAGATTTTCCCTAATTCACTGGATAGAATTTCTTAGTACATGATCCTTTGATTTTCTCTAGAATATGTTTATAGATCTCCTCTCTTCAATATCTGGATCTAATCTCCTTATCTGATATGCTATGTTCTTCCCTTCACTACTAGGTTGCTCTTTTTGATCTCCTTATCAAACTTACCCTTCCTTTCTCTATCCTTAGCTTGTCCACACCTTCATGCTTTCATCTCACTCTCTTAATGATTTAGGGTTAGATCCCTTCTTAAATAGATAATCATAGAAAGTTCTAGATTATAATCAATGATCCATTATTCATACTTTTTTCATTTTACCCTTCTGATTTTACGATTGGTTAATCTTCCTTTCTTGGGATTAATGCCTTCTTTCAAAATGCATAATTTTCTCATTTGCTATCTCTACAATCTTTAAATGTCGCATAGAAGTCAGATAAAATGATTTACATAAGTGGTTGTGTCATTAAAAACACATATACCAAAACTAGTTTACTCAGCAATTAAATGTTTAGACACTCAATCATAACTAGCATTCGTGTTGTCGCTTTACTTCTATAGGTTCAACATATACTAACTCACTCGGCATAAGTTAACTTTACATCCCTTGGTCTCCATTGTTTTACTCAGCATGTATGTTGGCTCGATCTCTACTAGGGTGCTTGGCAGCCTTTGACTTGCTTGGTGTGTAATAAAATATAAACAAGTCTATGTAGCTCGACCTTCTCTACATGGCTCGGTCACAATGATGACTAACCAACACTGCCTAGAAAATGACTAAGTGTTGGAAACTAATAGACAATAAGGCTTATAGATCAACATTACACACACACACACACACACACACACACACACACACACACACACACACAAACTATATATGTATATACATGTTTAATATATACATTATAAAATACCTCTCTCTCTCTCTCTCTCTCTCTCTCTCTCTCTCTCTCTCTCTCTCTCTCTCTCTCTCTCTCTCTCTCTCTCTCTCTCTCTCTCTCATTTTCTTCAACTTGCTTTAGTAGTTGTTTTTCTTATTTTTCAAGGGTAGGAAATAGTTTGGATTAGGAGGCATCAATGTAGAATTATTATCAATTCATACATTGATTCCCCTTTAGTTATCCCTTCCAAATTTTTGTCGTTCTAGTGTGGCTTTCATTTTCTTAGCTTAGTTTTAGACTTCTTTGTCTTATTCTCCATTTATGTGGTTGGTTTATTTTCTCTTCGGGTTTGGGTCTTTCCCTTACATTTAGTGTGTCTTATTATTTCATTTTCTTTTATTCTCTCCTTGCTTCTCTTGTTGTCTCTTTCCTGTCTTTTTCTTTTTATTATATTCCTTAGTCTTATAGTTTCTTCTCTTTGATTTTTTGGTTTGTTTTAGAGCCGCTAGTTATTTTATTCTTGGTATATAATTCTATCCTTTTGAGTTCCTTTTCTTATTTTTGTCATTTTATTCTTTCTTTCTCTCATATTTGTTCTCATCCTTACACACAGACGCGCGCACGCGTGTGTGTGTATTTATATAAATATATGTAGATGTATATCTATACATATATATACATATTGTATATATTATACACATGCATATATATATATATATATATATATATATATATATATATATATATATATGTATGTATGTATGTATGTATGTATGTATGTATGTATGTATGTATGTATGTATGTATGTATGTATGTATGTATGTGTACATATATAGATATTATATATGTCTGTGTGTGTGCATGATGTGCATATATTCATTAAATATAATATGTACATATATACACATATATTTATAATATATATTTATATATTATATATAATATGTGTATATATATATATGTATGTATGTATGTATATGTTTATGTGTGTGTGTGTGTGTGTGTGTGTGTGTTTATATAAATATATGTATATGTATATCTATACATATATACATATTGTATATATTATACACATGTATATACATATAATCTATGTGTGTGTGTGTGCGCGCGTGCATGATGTGTATATATTTATTAAATATAATATGCACATATATATACATATTTATATACTTATATTTATACATAAACTATATATGTTTATATATTTTATATACATATTATAATATACACATATATATTTATAATATATATTATACATAATATGTATGATATGTATATATAATGTGTGTATATATATATATATATATATATATATAATTTATTTATTTATTTTACCTATACATATATGCATGTGTGTGTGTGTGTGTGTGTGTGTGTGTGTGTGTGTGTGTGTGTTTGTATTTATGTATATACGTATATGTGTGTATGTGTGTGTGTATGTATGTATGTACGTACACACACATTTATAGGTATGTATATATATTTAGTTATTTATCTATTTATTAAAAAAATTCTTATATGTACATGCTTTGTTTAATTTTGTTTATTTATTTAGCTATTTGTATTTATCTATTTTTATGGCCAAAATAATAGGCCCGAAAAAAATAGGACTGAAGAAATAGGGCCCAAAAAAATAAGGTGAAAATAATTTCATAAAAAATTTAAATATGAAACAGTTTTTTGTTAAATATATTTTTGCATGCTCATTCATGCTTTTTTTTGTGGGCGTGGGGAAATTTGAAACAAATTTGTGGAATGTCAAGAGATGTTCATTTGAGGATATGAGGAGCCTCTCACAAGTTATTAATCAAAGGCTCCTCATTTCATTTTCATTTTGTGTTTTTGCAGGGAGGAAGAGGTGGAGATTATTGAAGGAGTAGATTGGAGTTTTTGAAAAGTACATTAAAGTTTTAGAGTAATTTTTTTGCAAATGAGATTTCTATTTTTTATTTTTTATTTAGTTTTGCATTTATAGTTAGATTTAGATTCAGTTATGTATTTAGATTAAGATTTAGATTTAGTTTCAAAATTAGTTATAATATTATACTTTCATTTAGATTTCAAATTCAATTAGCTTCATTTAGATTTAGAATTGCATTCAAAATTGTTTAGATTTGCATATAATAGTTTAGCCTTGCATGTTTGATTTAGATCTAGAATTGCATTCAAAATTTATTTGATTTATATATATTTGATAATACTTTTTTTTTCATATTTTTAATTTGAATATTTTTAATGTGCATATTTCAAATTAATTTTAGATTTTCATATTTCAAAATGGTTTTGGTTTGCATGTTTTATATTTGTATGTTTCATAATAATTTTACATTTGCATGTTTCAAAATATTTATATTTTCATGTTTCATAATTAAATTGTATCATTAATGTGGATGACAATGCCGCCATAGAAATGAAATTTATATTTTATTAAATTTAATGTTATATATATATATATAATCATTATTTAATTAGATTGTGTATGTATTTTATTTAAGCATTTTTCATTATATAATGTTTATGTTTGTAATGTTTGAAACGTAGAAGGCAATGCCACCATATTTCAAACATTACGATCTAAAAGTTTCATTTAAAATAGTTTTAATTTTTAGTTATCTTATTTTGAACATTATTCATTTTAAAGAATTTATGTTATTTACCAAGACTTTTTTATTTTGATTATTTATGTATGTTGATGTTTGTTTATAAGTTTGCAGGTTACTATTTGAGGTATGGATGTCTCGAACAGAGAATCAAACATTATTGATACTAGTCTAGCTACTTCAATGACTTCAAAAGATTTCTTTGAGACTGAGTTTGACAAGTTCCTGCAAATAATTAAAGAGTTGTGGACAACTATAATTGAAGTTGTCGAGAACTCAACATTGCCAATTGACTGTGTTGAGGAAATAGAAATAATGAAGATGAAAGATGCAAAAAAAAATCATGCATGACACATCTATAAAAGTGGATGGGCTTCCCTCAATGATGAAAGAAGTCTTTCACAATCATTATTCAAGTAAAGGTCGCAATGCAATCATAATCATTGAAGAATGTGACATGTATTTACTACATTACAGAGAAATGTTTTCTATATAATTTATTCTTATATCTAGTTTTAGACTTTTACTTCTTCTAATTAGTTGTATCGGGAGTTGTGTTTCCCCATTGTTCTATATAACTTTCATGAACATGAGAACAAGAGAAGAATAATTTATTTTTATAGCACATGTCTTCAACGGATATGGCTACTAAATATGTGAATTAAAAAAGAAAATCATAAGTCTACATTGATGTCCTTCGTGATAGGCATATTTATTGATTACAATTCTCAATCATTGCAATAAAATATACATTAGCATTATTAAAAATTCAGCAATATATAATGTTCTCATGTATCATTATGGAATAATGGTTTCCATAAAATTGATTCTTATCTATTCTTTCACACTTTTTACATTCATTAAATGGTTGTGTTGGAACTTATAATTCCCCTTTCATGAACAAGATACAATTAAATTTTTTCCACTATTCAAGTCATGTTTAAATCCTATATACCAATTTTGACCATAGTTATATTCCAAATCCTATATACCAATTTTGACCATAGTTATATTCCAAATACTCCAACACTGCAACTAAATCTCATACTTCCCTTAACCACATCCCTTATTTTAGTGTACCATTTAATCACTTATTAACCCTAATCATAACACTAAGTTTCATATAAATGAAATTGTAAACCTTTGATCCTAACTCTAACCCCAACTCTATATGTGATTGTACTAAGCATTTAGTAAATTATATATCTAACATTAACCCTATATGTACTACTAACTCTAACTCTAACTCAAATCCTAACTCTAATTATAACCCTTACTCTAACTCTAACCCTTACTCTATATCTAACCCTAACCCTATATGTAACCTTAACTCTAATCTAAATTCTAACCTAAGCCTAATTCTAACCCTATCCCTAAATCTAACTCTAACCCTAACCCTAACTCAAACTCTAATTCTAACTTTAACTCTAACCCTAACTCTAACTCACTCTAACTCTAATTCTAATCCTAATGCCTAATACTAATTATAACCCTAACTCTAACCTTAATTTTAAACCCAACCCTAATTCTAACCCTAACCCTAACTCTAACTCTAACTCTAACCCTAACTTTAACTCTAGCTCTAATTCTAATCCTAACCCTACCCCTCATTCTAACCCTAACTCTAACTCTAACTCTAGCCCTAACTCTAACTCTAACTCTAACTCTAACCCTAACCCTAACCCTTACTCTATATGTAACCCTAACCCTAACTCTAACCCTAACCCTAACCCTAGCACTAACCCTAATCCTAACCCTAATTCTAACTCTATCTCTAACACTAACCCTAACTCTAACTCTAACCCTAAGTCTAACCCTAATTCTAACTCAAACTCTAATTATAACCCTAACTCTTACTTGAACCCTAGCTCTAACCCTAACCCTAATTCTAACTTTAACACTAACTCTAACTCTAAATGTAATTCTAGCCCTTATACTACCCCTAACTTTGTTTGTAATGCTAATGCTAGCCCTAACTCTAGCCCTTACCCTAATTCTAACCATGATTCTAACCCTAAACCTAATTCTAACCCTAACTATAATCCTAACTCTAACTCTAATTATAACCCTTACTCTAACTCCAATTCCAACTCTAACTTGAACCCTAACTCTAACTCTAATTCCAACCCTAATCCTAACCCTAACCCTAATTATATCCCTAAATCTAACCATAATTTAACCCTAACCCTAACCCCAACTCTAACTCTAGCTCTAATCCTAACTCTAACTCTAACTCTAACCCTAATCCTAACTCTAACTCTAACTCTAACTCCGGCTCTAACCCTAACCCTAACCCTAATTTCAACCCTAATGCTAACCCTAACTCTAAATCTAACCAACCCTAACCTTAACTTTAACCCTAACCATAATTCTACCCCTAACTGTAACATTTTACATAAAAATATCTTTCAAATAAAAATAAATTAAAGTTGTGCAAATTAAACACCATATATAGAATTTAAAAATTAAATTTTGAAGAATAATTTATAGTAACTTTATACAACCATAATAAAAAATTATTTAATAATTTAATGTAACTTTATACAACTATTATTTTATAATAACTTTATATAATTATAATTAAAAATAAATTAATAATTTGATACAAAACTTATTAAAAAAAGAAATATTAAAAAAAAAATTCCTCTTGCACCTATAGTATGTTTCCAAAGTGATAAAATTATATAACAGAAAGAATATATGCAATGTCCATTAAATTTATATCTATATTTCAATATTTTTATAAATATACATATAATTTAATAATTAAAAAGAAAATAAGACATATTAAATTTTTATTTTTTTAAATCATTCTCTTAACTTTTTAAATTGATAAAATAAAAACAAATATTTATTACTTCTATTTTTAAAATTATTATATAATTTAGTTTTTAAAAAAGTAGAAATTGAATTGAATGATTGTAATTATATAAAAAAAATACTAAATGATTGCAATTAAATTAAATTAGAAATACGATTAAATAATTTTAGTTAAAAATATATAAATTATCTATTATTATTAATTATTGTACAATTGATATTACATATCATTTATATTGTATTAAAATTAGTATACAACAATTTAGACATTAATTAAATATTATAAATAAAATTATTATCGGACAAATACTCGCGGATCTTTCTACATTAAAATATATCCGCGCGTACGACATTAACTAGCACCGGACTAGAAGATGTGATGCTAAGCGGTTTTACAGCGCTCTTAGATATTTTCCAACAGCGTAAACAAGTTCGATTGTAAACTTTCTTGCATGTCGTAACGAAATTTCCCGAGAGACAAACTTTTCAGATCTTTCTTGCAGGCGAAGCCTATGGACTAATTGAGGCCCGGTCGTCAATTTTATATTATTTTAACAGATCATCACACAACATTTGGCCTCAACCATCAACATTTAGAGCCGGCACAAGCATCCACGCAGAAGCCAGCCCAGAAAGCCAATAATTAGATAAAATGCACAAGAAGTTAAACATCATATTAAAAAACCTTTCTTTTAACAGTAGAAATCTTACTAACTTTCAATACAGAATAAAAACAAAGATTAATGAGATAACAGCCAAAACAAGAAAACAAATCCATTCATGAGAAACAAAATCACAGGGGTCCACATAAAAGCCAAAGTATATCAATATATGGGCATTCATAGATTTGAGCAGGCAGATTTCCTTATCATATGCAATTAAAAAAGGGTGTTTCAGTTAAATGGATGCACTAGCACAGCTGACACCATCGAATCCTACTATTGCTCTACGAACTACCTAGTCACATTTAAACTCAATCTTCAAAATCCTTGTTTGTCGTATAAACAATATTTACTCTCAATCTTCTAACAGGAATGACAACTGTCATAGTTAACATCTGATTAGATATGAGCTACCAATGGTTTAACTTATTGCAATGAGCTGTTGTAGAGTTCTCAAACGAGATCTTGGTTTAACTTTTTGGATACAATGTGTGATAAAGGATTTGCCCTTCACATAAAAACTACAAAGGTAGATAAATATGAGGACTGAAATTTGTTTTTGTAGTACAAGAATATACTTTTAGGTAAATCCAACTGAGGAGGCTATCTTTTAGAAGTATGTTGGAAGTAGATTGATTTTGGGTTTTATGTCGCAGAGGAAATGGAGCCTGAGCGAGCTAAGACAATAGCGGACGGCTTAAAAATCACACACTAAGGCTTAATTCTTAGGCTAAAAGTGTTAAATAATCAAATTGACTTATTTTTCCAAGCTTAATTTCTTACTCAGTGTGTGATGTTCAAGGATGGGCAGAAAATAGTGACAGAACAAAAATTTTGAAGCATACATTCTTGGGTCTATTTGACTTGGGAAGAAGGCATTCTTACAAGCATCTAAGTAGTAGATTGATTTTAGATTTTTATGTCAAATGAAGGGATGCGAGGTTGAACAAACAATTCCACAACAAATTTTATGCAAACAAACATACTCATTTGCAACCAAACATTGAGCAAACAAGCAAATTCATCTGCAGGCATGCAAATAAACATACTAATCCGGAATCAAACATTATGCAAACATACTCATCTACAACAAAACATTATGCAACAAACATACTCATCTGCAACCAAATGTTATGCAAACAGACGTACTCCTCCACAGCCAGACCAAACACATTTGTACATTATGCAAACAAACATAGTCTTCTGAAACCAAAAATCATGCACCATACATACTCATCTGCAACCAAATGTAATGCAAACAAACGTACTCATATACAACCAAACATTATGCAAACAAATGCACTCACTTTCAGCCAGATGTTATGCAAACAAACACACTCAGCAACAAAATATTATGCATACACGTATTCATATGTAATGCAGACAGACATACTCATCTGCAACCAAACACTAGGCAAACAAACGTTATGTAAACAAATGTACTCATCCACAACCAAACATTATGCAAACAAATGTACTCATCCACAGCCAAAAGTTATGCAAACAAATGTACTCATACACAGCCAAATGTTATGCAAATAAGCATACTGACAAGCAACCAAACATTACACAAAAACATACTCAATACGTAAAATACTCATCTGTATCAAACGTTACACAAACAAATGTACTCATCCACAACCAAACATTATGCAAACAAATATACTCATCCACAGCCAGAAGTTATGTAAATAAACAATAGAAAATATTTTCATTTGTAATATCATCCCATCAATGGAAGAATCATGGCATATTATTGGCAACCATGCCCCCATTTGTATGTGTGCCATGGCAAGGCTAAGAAACTGCGCTGACCTTCAACCATACCGAGGTATAATTTTAAGAAATTTCATGAAATAAAAGTGGATTGTAGTTTATGATTACAGGTAGGAGAAAGATCTTTGTTCATTTCCTGAGCATTCAAATTAATGCTCACGAGTTCACATCTTTGTACGCCAACAGTCGCAAAGAGGGTTACCAACTTCCACTTATTATGAGTTGCTCTGCAACTTTTAATCCTGGCTTTATTCTACAATGTTTCAACAGATAAATAAAATGGTTTATAAATTAATAAATTCAATATAATTTTGAGTTCAGTTTTAAAATACACAAAAGTTTGATTGGACTATTGAAAACTTGCTTGGCTCAGTTTATTCAAACAGATATCAAAAAGGAATTAATTCAGTGGGTTCAAACAGTTATAAAACAATGGCTTTACATCTTTTGATGATAAATCAGAACATGACAATGCCCATATGCTAGAGCGAAGACTTAGTTTTTATCATTAGTAACTATGAATTTGTTCTCTGATGCATTTCAAGGCAAATTGCGCCCATGAAAATGGTTGTTACAAAAATTGACTTCCATTAAAAAATAAAGAATTATACAGGAGGAAATCTATAAAAAATAGTCAATCTTCAGAGTTGTGGAAGAGATTTCCACTGCAACCTCCATCAATAAAGATATTCTGAGCAGCAGTGACCATGTTGCTAGACTATCTTACTTATGAGAAAAAAACAACTCCTTTGCCTTTGAAACCAAGTGGCCCTGGATTCATTGTTCTTACACTAGCAAAAGAATGAAGCAGAAGCCATATTCTTGTCTTCTACCCTATTAAGTGATGCTCTTGCATGTCAACCTTTGAATCTGATCTTGTTCACTGCCTGTTTGGACAGGGAGTCAGGAAGAGTCAAGCAAAAAGTATACCTTCATGTAGAACAGCTTACAAAAGCTAAGTATAAAGGCAAAATTCCATTTATCTCATCGCCTGAGTTCCTAACTAAAGATTCACTTAGCTTTCTCCTCAATGATGTCTACAAAAACTACAATTGTTCCCCAATCAGATCTAGGCCAACTGCAAGAAAAGAAAACCCTTGAAAGAGTAAAAAATAGAAGTGAATCCCTTGAGAGGTCATAAAACTCCTAGCAGAGGCAGTTAGAAGGAGAAAAGCAAGAGCCAGCTCCTTCTTGTATTTCCGATTACTTCTCTTCTTTGGTGTTTTTTGATGCTGATGTACATTCAAGTTGTTGAGGAGTTGCAGGTCTGAGTCTGAAACACCGCGGTGGTGCTTTCCCTGTTCTAAATGAGGATCTGTCTCATTTTCTACCAATGCAAGTAAATCAGCTTCAGATGAACGGCCTAACTTTTTCGTTACAACCCATTCATAAGCACTACCAAGTTGAAACAGGCCAGAGATCATAGCATTAAATTTGGTAACAGACATTGTGTTTTCAAACATTAGATAAGGGACAGCAAAAGGTGCAGACCCTATTGAAGGAAGAATTGTCAGGAATGACATGAAGCTAGGCAGATAGCATATAACCCAAGAAGGCATTTGAGCTTCTGGTAGGAACATTGTCATTGGAAGGATGATGCAGAAGAGACTGAATGAATAGAAGGGTAGGATAAGCTTCCTAAGCAGAAAGAACAGGACTATTAAGTTTGCCTTCTTCCAAAAGCCAATCTGCACAAAAACAGACAATGGTAAAATTGGTAATGAGTAAACTAAATAATAATGCATATAAACCTTGATATAAAAAATTAGGATAACCATCAACTATTGTAGCTTTAGCAGAAAATGACTTTGAACTAAAGAACCAACCTTTGAACGGATAATATCTGGAAAACATAAGCGAAACAATTGCATTGGACCAGAATGCCATCGGTGCTGCTGCTTTTTATATGCTTCATATGACTCTGGAAGCTCACAGAGACACTGAACAAAGAAACATATATAATAGATAAGGATATCATTTGCCGAGACTGAGTATCAGTTACAGGAGCCATGAAATAACACCGAAAAGATGCAATGGGTTAGAAAAGGTAAGGGCAAAAGCAATACCTGAACATCATTAAGGAATATGAATTTCCATCCATTTAGGTGAGCACGCACTGCAATATCCATATCTTCCACCGTAGTTCTCTCTAGCCAACCTCCTGATTCCTCAAGAGCTTTGATTCTCCACACACCAGCAGTCCCGTTAAAGCCAAAGAAATTAATGAACATCCCATTGACTTGCTGCTCCACTTCAAAATGGAATGCCAGGTTAATATTCTGGAATCTTGTCAGTAAATTTTCATCCTTGTTAACAAAGGCCCATCTTGCCTGCACCAATGCCAGCTCATCATTGCCCTGCAGACAAAAACATGATTCCAGAATAAGTAACAACCTAGTACACAAAAAACGTTAGACATGATCCCTTCAAAGAAGGGAAGACTTTTTTTTCAATGGACATACCTTAAAATGTGGTACGGTTTTCTTCAAGAAATCTGGATTAGGTTGGAAATCTGCATCAAAAATGGCAACAAATTCATAGTCCTTCACATAGCCACATTCCATTGCTGACTTAAGATTCCCAGCCTTGTAGCCAGTGCGTACTATTCTATGTCGATACACTATAGGAACACCCATGCGCTTCCATTTTTGGACTTGTGCAGCAATCAATTTATGCACCTCCATATCATCCGAATCATCAAGAACTTGCACAAGCATTCTGTCTTTTGGCCAGTCTAGATTGCAGACTGCAGCAATAGATTGTTGATAAACCTGCATCAGAATACAGAGACAATTCAACACCATCCAATGGCTCACAATATGGATTAAAAATGGCAAAACCCAGGGGTATGGCATGAGCAAAGAAGTAATCCAGATAGTAGAACCTTGAACAAAGAATAATTTATGCAACTCATAGCAATAATTGAGATAATAATCCACCCAAAACAATATGTATGAAAGAAGAGGGCAATCAGGGATCCGGACATAGAATGAGGGTTGAAATTTTGAAATTGGAAAGCAGAAAAATTGTTGCCACCGTTGCTAACAATCAAGACCAAAAATTCTAGTGAATTATATTCATGCTTCTGGGTAAGATTGTGTGAGAGTTTATCAGCATCAACATTTCGGATCATACTCAATGATCCGTCAGGATGATCCATTCTCCGCTCTATCATCCTGATGATGGATCATTGAGTATGATCCAAAACGTTGATGCTGTTAAACTCACACACAATCTTGCCTCGAAGCATGAATATAATATCATGGATTGTGAAAATGAGTTATCGTTAATCTGGTGAATATCATCCCGCCAAGGTTTTATATACTTAGAAAAAAAAAAATCTCAACATACCTCTTTTTCGTTGCACATTGGGATCTGGATGAGAACCATTGGATAAGCCCCATCATTACCTTGCTCCAAATCAACCCCAGCTTTCAACTCACATTTCGGTATCGGTTTGAGCTTCTTCAGCTTGATCCACAAATAACCCAGGCATAGTAACAATCGATCAACTGACTGGATAAGAAACAAAATGATACATGCATTGGCCATGAACTGAAGTGGGCGAGCTAGATAGTTTGCCCTGGTGTAAACCCATGCCATGTATATCGAATGGAAAAGGCCCTGTATGCCTACAGAAGATGGAAGATGCAAATTCTCTATGCCCATAGACGATGGAAGGTGCAGACTTGAAGCGAAATGCCAGCCTTGTGAATATGCCACTGTTTCCAAACCTAACATCAAAACTGAAAAGACAAGGAAACCCTTAATAATTCTGTATAGCCTGCTCTTGTGAGAAAATTTGTCTCTGACATCAGTATCCTGAGTGAGCCGTTTTCTGACTGCGGCTAAAACTGCCCAAATGCCAATGGCAAGCCAAGAAACACATCCTGCAGCCTTATGAGCTTTGAGAAAAAGAGCCCATGAAAACTGCTTGACATTTTTACCCCTACCCTTGCCCACCTGAAAATTGTCATCCTCTGGGATCTGCAATTCAACCATTGAATAATTGGGATTCTCCATTTTCAAAACAACAGAGTTACCCCTGCGGTTCTCTTTGCCCCACCAGTGCACAAAAGCAAAATTGGGTGCCATGGAATAAACTGGTATCTTTTATTTAATAAACCACTATATTAAGCACCAAAAGCCAAAAAAAATGTCCAACAAACAAATGACCCTAATCTCCTCAGCTCATATCCAATACACCTGGATCATTTGAAGTTTGAACCTAATCCAAGTTGCAGAAGAATGTCTAGGATATTACTTGGGTTTAAAGCATGGACCACAATGGCTGAGCTTACATTCAATTCCAGAAATATAACCAACAAATCATGTGATTAACAATGCCGAACTAATAAGTTAAATCCACATCCAATTGCAGAAAATGATCAGCAGAACAATGTGAGCAACATTGGTTATTTAAATCTGCATCAAGTGAAGCTGATCATTTAAACTCAAGTCCAAGTCGTTTTGGTCAATTGTAATCAAATCCAATTGCAGCATCCCAACAAATTATTCAGGTTTGCAGCTCAGGGTCCACATCCAACGGCAGAAAATATGCCTGTTTTCAAAAGCATTGATTTCAATCAATAATTCCAAGATACAATCAAGAAAAAAAAAGGCAAATTGATCCTAATCATTTCACACGCATATAAATGGCGCAAAAATGCCCGTCAAGTTATTTAGATTTACAGTCCTGAACTTATAATCAGTCAGATGACTTCCTGCTCTGAAAAGAAGTTCAGCATTTCATTTTAAGTTGTCAATACTGATCGTAATATAGTTTTACCACACTGAAGTGGATAGCTTAGACATCTAATCAAATCAGACCAACTACCAACCATAGAACATTCACAGTAATTGTGATCCTGATTCCTAATCACCTATATGGATTTACAGCGTTGTTTCTAACAACCTGAAAACACAAATCCAATTGATCTAAATCACTTACAGCAATATCCAACCATTTCCAAACTCAAACTCATGTACAATAAATCCCGATCATGAAAGTTTAAATCCATATCCAATTAGTCCCAAACACTTCAAATTCAAAACGCTCCTTTTAACAGTCTCAGTCAATTAAAAAGCCACATCCACATAAAAAAACGCACAAAAATACCCAAAATTAATTCATATGGCCGATCCTAATCACTTAACCTGCATTGCTGAGACCAGAATTCATTTCAAAAGGTCATTAAAATAACCGAGTTTTCTTCAGAGAAGACCACAAATTGCAACACACATCCAATCCATCCAACTCAATCAAACTCCAGCCCACATCCAAATTGGAAAAAAACGCCCAAAAACATTTCTTCGACTGACAGCTTTGATCCTAATCATTTCCCGAGACCAAATATACTTCACCTCAACTGGATCATTTAACACACAGCTTTGATCCTAATCATTCGTAGTGAAGAGCAGATACAGTTCATGTGGGTCACTTAAAAGGCGACGTTTTTACTAGAACGAAATAGAAAAACTGCAGTAATTGCAACCCACGCCCTATTAATAGCTTTATCTCAATCACTTCCTCATCCAAACTACAGTAAAATGTCCCGCAATACAATCTCAAACTCCTCGCTTCACAACAACTATCCGAGTAAAACACTTCAACCCGCATTACTGAGACAGCAAGGTCTCTGCCATGAAAACCTATTTTCCCAACACAAAAAACCCGTAAAACAAAACTCAGGTACTCACATTCTACACTCAAAGCTCTAGGAAATGCACAAAACCAGCAGATCCAATACCTAAAAGACTCCAAACATTCCACAGCCAAAGAACACAAACATGGTAAAAAACACAAAAATGCATTCATTCAATCAATCTCCTGTTTTAAAACTTCATCACATGAAAAGGATGAAGAAATCTGACATACCAGACAAACCCAACTCAACAAATGCGGCTCCTCACAAGAAAATGCTGCTCCTGCTCAGCTAGACAATCCTCATAAAGCCCTTCTCCTCAAGCCATTCATTTATGAAGGCTCCTCTGCCATGGCAGAATATGCTGAAAAGGAGTAAATAAATAGACTATAAACTCACTTCCTGCCTTGAGTTCAACTGAACAACGCGGATTGAAGTTTCGACGATTCCGGCCACTTTCATTAGTTGAACACGATTGGTCAACAAGATTTTGAAAAATCCACTTCTTTTAAAACGCCAGAAAGCACACTAAAAAGTTCTCCAGCTTTCCTAAGATTTAGTACAGCTCTCAAACGCATGTAACTAAGCGCGTGTTGTTAGATGGCGCCACGCTGGCACACTACTGACAACGACGGCCGCCCAGGGATAGAAGAAAATTATCGTGTTTTTTGCTGACGTGGACGGGACTGCCGGCTTCGCGGAACATCGGTAGTGAGCTGGCAGGCATGCAAGTGCACGTGGGGCCCACTGCAAACGACGTTAACGCCGTTGATTTTGTTGGCTTAGAAAACCGTATCGTCTTGGGAAGGTATTACAACGTGGTGGGAGCGTTTGTCAACTCATGAGCGTAATCTTTTTGGTGTTTTCTTTTCAAATTTCTAAGATCGTACTATATAGTTTTTTCCTATAATTTAATTAATCATAGTATTTGTTGCTCAAAATAAGGGAATATAATGTTTGCAGGTATTATTATTATTATATCGAAGGAAACCTTAGGATTCTTTTTATGTCATGTTTTATTTTATTAAAACAACTGTTTTTAGATCTGGGATGTAACATACGGGTAGCCTTAGATGTTACGTGTATCTTTGGCTTTATAAAGTATTGTTAAGACGAATAATGTACCCTAGTTTTGGGGGGCGGCTTGGACTATTGGGGGGATTATTAATTAAGTTATAAGATGGATGTTTAGCTTGTAATGAGTATGAAGTCACGATAATGAAGATTTTTGGTTTTTCCCTTCTATTGTGTGAAACCATTAGAGAGGGAATGCAAGCTTTATTTTACTTTCACTATGGAAAACATCTTCGTCAACCCTAATAGTTAGGATGGTAAATTTTTTGCCTTATCTTGGTTAATAGTTGCCAATGTTAGATTGATTGACATTGATATATAGGTATTATGTTATCACAATTCATGTTGATGTAATTTGAGCTTTTAGATTTGAATGTGTAAATAGTTGGAAACGTGATGTAAATGAGAATATAGATCGAGAAGTTTGAGATTGAGTAACAATGTTTGTTGTTGCTAAAAGGTCTTTGTTGTACTAAAGCAATGTTAAAAGTCTTCTCTATCTGATCAAGCTTATAGATAGCTAAAATGTCATTATTATATTATAGATCATGACAAGAAGTCATCTTCACAATGTTTAGACAAGCATGTTCTCTCTTTGTGATATTTCTATGTAGCATTTTGGTGGTTATTTTCATTTGAGTTGTAGGATGTGTCATGTCACCCATGAGTTATGGGATTCAGTCTTCGATGTGGAAGAGTATTGATAAAATATCTAGTTAGGTAGGTAGGAATGGGATTTGATATTGAGCATGTTGCAATAATTGAGATGGGATTTAAATTTTCACAATTATTGTACTCTTAGTTTCATTTGTGTAAATATAATGGTTAAATATGTGTAGTATTGAAGATTTTTAGTTAAGTTTTTTTTAGAATTATTTATTATTTATTAGGGCTCTTGACATGAATTTGTCACAAACTTATTAGCAACACATTTCTCCTATTTGAAAAGGATAGGGGTCTATGTTTTTGACACCTCTAACAATTTGAAAAAGAACCATAAACCATAGGCTTTCTAAGGTAGAGAGCTTATGTCATGCACAAGGGAAACTTGAAGGTCTACGACCTACCAACCATAGTTCATACCAACAAAAATAACTTCTAATCCAACTTAGATATGGTCACCAAAACATGAAAAATATAACTTACAATTGATATAACTCTCCAAAAAAACTCTCGTAAATCCTTTCGAAATCAAAGCAAATACTCACCCCCAAATTAATATCAACACAATAGAAAGGTTATCTTTAAAGCATTGTGTACATAAAAAAAAATTACAAAGATGGATATGTATGGTGTATGTGTGATAATTGTCCACCCTCTCTTTCTATGTGCACTTAGAAGGACGATGACCCAATAGGCTCAAATAGGACTTAAGTGAGCACAATGATCCTACATTATATAATACAATGAAATTGATTTGAGAAATTAATCTACTTATGCAAGATAAGTGATAAAAATGAACTGAATTAGATAGTTTAATGAAAATACAAACTAACAGAAATAGATTGAAACCTATAATTACCAAAAAAGGAAAATAAAAAATTGTGGTAACCTAATACCTAAATATGAGATTAAGTGGGTGGAACAAAGTTTCATGGGCATTCTATTAAATAGAACAAGAAACCTGAGGCATTTTGTTCCCTACGAATCCACCCAAAATTTTGATTGGCAGTCTTGTAGGTCTCGACCTTTCCAGATTTTCACTAACAATTGTACTACATGTACCTACACACAAAGAATTAAGAAAGAGAATTAGAAAGGGGTTTGTCTCAATCAAACCCCTCTTTAGGAAAAAATATTGAAAATGAGATAAGATTGCATTAAAGGAATGTAAATTTGAAGGTAAATACTAGATCCACCTTGCCAATACCTTCATGAATGGATAATGAGATTGTATGTATTTATGAACATGCTTGGATGTCATGTAATGCCCACCCATAGTTTACTTTTCTGTTATATTTATCAAACTCTTTTATGCATATTTCATGCATGTGTCAGTTTCAAGGATTTGAATTTATAATTATGACATTATTTCATGGCTTCGATTACATGTATATCAATAAAGAATTACTTAGTTGATTATATTTCACATGTTGATTAATGATTATGATTATTAGTGCATTAATGATGCTTTAATGGTTCTTGGTTAGTAAATGTGGTTGCTTTTATGATGATATCAAATGATGAGTATTTTATATTCACAATGATGAGTCTCTATGTTTGTATATGGGATTATTTGTATTCAAGACTTATTATAGTACTTACCCCATACTTGCATGTGTATGGTGTGCATGTTTGTTTAACTTTTATGTATGGCATGTCAGATGTGGTTAAGGGAGGGAGTCGTAGTTACTTGCTCATCAGAATCTATATCATGTACTACTTACTCTCTGGCATTACTTGCTAAGCTTAGATATATATGTATATGTACATGCTCATCTTTTATATAGATTGCAAGTCTCCGGCATCGAATTCTCTGAATTGTTAGGATGAGTGTGCCCTATCGCAACAACTCAATGGCAAGAATGGGGAGATAATGTTTAGGGCCAATCCCAAACATAGCCTAATTACTTCTCCTGAGAAGGAGGACATGTATTTGACTTTCCACCCTTTTTAAAACCCATGAGTTTATCTTTGGTTGTGTTGTTTCCTTTTGAATTTTCGTTATGTTGCTTTTATGTGGATTTGGCTATGTGATTTATTTGGTAAATGATTTAATTATAATATTTGGTGTATTCATATAATATTAAGAATTATTAAATATAATTTGATAAAAAACAAAAAAAAATTAAAGTATGAGAATATTTAATTAATTAAAAAGCTAATTAAATATGTGCTTTAATTTAAAAGACTTAATTTGGAGGTATAAATTTAGAAAATTGGTTAAAGAGAAATTAGAATATGATGATATTTAATTAATTAGAAATTAATTAAATTTTAAAAGATTTAATATAAAAGTCTAATATAAGAAGCTAGATAAAATGAGAATTGGAATATTAAAAGATTAAAGATTTAATGTTATTTTATTATAATTATTTAATTAATAATAATTAAATTACAGTTGCATTTAAATAATAAGCTTTAATTATTATTATCTATTTAAATAATGAACTACACTTTAAATAATGCTTATACTATTAATAAAGTGGAGGAAAAGAAAAGAAAATAACATTTTAATTAAAAAGTTCTTTAAGTGTGTATGAAAGGATTAAATAATAAAAGTTTATTTTAAGGAGAGGTCTTTGCATATTCAAAAACCGAAAACCCTAGGTGGAGTTAAACTCTTTATTAAGAGATTTGAGCTCATTTCTACACACATAGGTTTTGGGAGCAAAAATTTAGAATTGAATCAAAAGAATTGTTGAAAGTTTCAAAGGGTTTGGATTTGCATGCATTCACAAATTGTCTCAGATTTTAGTTGTGGTTTTAAGTAAGGGTTTGAAAACCTATTGTAGAATTTTATTGAAAGATCTGTCTACTTCATGTCTTCCTAGGTGCTTGTATAATGCTCATTAATTTATTGTATTAATTCTAGATGAGGAATTGTGTTGTAGATTTTGAAAAGGAAAATGTATTGATCAAGAAACTTGACTAAAATTTGTTTTTAAACAATTCTAAAAAAATATTACGATCATATTCTTTTAAAATCCTTTCTAATACAAGGAAAATTTGATTATAAAAAATTGGAAGAAAATAATAAATTGAACAATTAGGCTTTCAACTTTAAATTTTTCATTAGAACCATGTGATTATCATGAATTTTCAAAATATAGATAAATGTTCTTCTTTTATCTAAAATGATTTAGTTGCAACATTTATTGGAAAAAGTAAAAGATTAATTGAAAGGGAAGCTTGTAATAGCTAAACTTATACATGCATGTGAAAATAAATATACTAAAAATAGAACTAAGCATATTATGGTTGCATGATTTGAGATATCAAAGGAATATGAAAATAATGATTGCATGTTTTAGAAGATTTTAGCCATGTGAAAACATAAAATTGCATAATTCTATTCTTTTCAAGAAAAAATAAATTTTAGATTTATTTTAATATTAAAATAATAATAGATAAAAAAATTTAGAAAAAAGTTTTTCTATGATTATTTATTAATTTCAAAAATTCAATTCTCAGATTTTTTATTTTAAAAAAAAATTAGAATTATTTATTAATTCTAAAAATTAAAAAATATTAATTAAAAATAAAAATTATTATTAGTTATTAATTTCAAAAATTAAAAATCAAAACTACTCATTTAGTTATAACGTGGATGTTGGTATTAAATAATCTTTAAGTTTAGTTAAACTATTAGTTGTATATAAATGTTTATATTTATTAACGCAAGTGAGAAATTAATAAATATATAATTGTGATTTAGTTATATCCTAAGAGAAGTTATAGTGGAGTTCACTATATAATCTTTTGGTTATAAATATTTAATATTATGAGAGAAATTATAAATAACTTAAATAAAATTATAACTTTAAGTTTATCTCTAGTTGCATCATGAATTAAAGGAAAAGTAAATATTAATATTGGACTTATATACAAATCAATTTAATATTTTAGAAATTAAATTGATATTAATATTTAATCTAATAATATACACATATTTTTTTGATCAATTTTTTTTTTTGCTTAGTAATAATATGCACTTATATTATTAATTAAATCATTTATGATTTAAGATTATTTAAATTAAAAACGTGATAATGTTGCATGATATTTTATATGCACAAAGAGTTTTGACATTTAAACACTTGTTGATTTAATAAGTATATTAGCATAACAATATATATTAACATGTACATTCTTATTTTATTTCTAAACACATCCTTATGATCCAAACTAAACAAGACAAATTGATGGTATTAAATCATGTGGCTAAAAACTATGTATTTTCTAATATTCTATTTATAGTCTTGTGATGCTTATTTCGTGATGATTTTTCTTAGTGGGTTGTTTAGTTGGCCAAGTTAGGTTGTGCCTTAGAGGCATATTTTAGATTTGTTTTATGATTATTTGATTGGATTTCATGATGAACTTTATGATTTGAATTGAGATTTATGTTTTATGAGCTTTATGCTATTGAGCATTTATGAGAACTTGGGTTTTGAGAAACAATGTTATTTTTGGGTTTCCTATTAAGGAACTGATTTTGACCAATATTACTTTTCTAGTACGAGACACAATTGTGATTTGTGAGTTTTAGGAAGGTAGTCTAGGTGCATGTCTATAGGAGTGGCTTGCAATGGGGATTGAAGCCCAAAGTGGTTGTCTGGGTAACTCATTGTAAGTTGTGTAACAAATGATAACATAGTAATTAAAATACTTTCATTCCCCATGCCTTGAGATAAATTAAAAAGATAAGATAAAATTTTTTCCTTGTCCATGCCTTAGTGCTTGTATAGACTAAGGATGAGAATGAGATGATACCTTGAGAGGTATGACTAGTCACCTCGTCTTCACGAGAGAGTATTCTAGTTTCACATAGAGTCACTAGGGGACCAGGGTCCTGAGAGACTGCTAGAGTAACCTTAGAGTTGGCTCATGTGATGACACTCCATAGCATGTAGCCTAAGTCTCCTTCATGGGTTTTTAATATTTGCCTCTAATGGTGCACTTGTTGGATATTACTTTTGATGGTGTATTTATTGTGAGTTGTTACTCATTGATTGGATGTCATTTATTGTTGAGAGTTGACTTTTATTAATAAATCATTAGTTATTTATTGGTGGTGTTTTTATTGTTGGAGTTAGTGATTTGTGGTTTACTTTTATTGATGACAGTTGTTATATGTTGGTCATTGTTCTCGTGACACTTGAGATTGATTTGGAGGTGGTGGTATCTTTTTTGGTTTTGATATTTGATTTGTACTTGGTATCTATTGATAATTTTGGTAGGTGATGTTGGTTTGGAATGCATGTCCTTTCAATTTTGATTATCTCTTCTTCTTGTGTAGTTTGTGTTACCCTTGAGGTAGTTTTGTCTATCAAGATTCCTTGTCAGGGATTATTTTATGATTTGATTATCTGTGCATGGATCATACATTATCTCTCATACATGGTCGGAGTGGGTGTCTGGTTAGGTGACTATGCAGTCAGGAGGTAGTGTCCTCTTACCATTTAGGTCCCCCTTACATTGCTAGTTGTTGGATGATAGTTGATACAATGGTACCATTATCATTCTTATTCTTATCTTAGAAGCTTCTATTTGTTTGATGTACCATGTGTTTTGAGATCCTATGGGATATTGTATTGTATATTGATGTACTTGTATTTATTTTCACATACCTTGTGACATGTGCAATGGATGTTATTCATTGGATGTGCTTTCATATTATTAGTTGTACTTATGCATTTTCTTATATGATAATGTATCTGTTATTTCTTTATGATTAGGAGACTTTGTACTTGAGACTTAAACTAATACAAACTTTTTAATGTGACTCAACGTGAAGGAACCCTTAAGGAATGGAAACTATATTTGAAATTTTCTTATGTGTACTTGATGTGTATGTATATATTGCTTTCGCATTATTGTTACTTTGATATTTTTAAAATTTATTATAAAAAAAATAGTTGAGTAAATATTGTAACATGTTATATTTATTTCTCTTAGGTTTCCAAGCGGAGCATTACATGTCATTTGTATTAGATTTTGCAATAGACCTCAGAATCTAGAATGAAATTAAGGAAACCTTTGCAAATGTATGGATCTATGAATAACACTCCTAGGTATTCAATGTTGTTATACTTGATTGAACACTTTCTATAGAAGAAGAATATATGAGAATGGATATAGGGTCTTCTTGCTTAGTTGAGAACTCCCCTACTTGGCCATCATGGAAGAGAAGCTTGCACCTGGAGAAGAATTACTTAAAATTACTTTGGATTCTTGGAGAGAGACTAGATATTGGATGTTTTCCTTCAAATATGGAATTCACTTGATTTCTTGAATGCTTAAATGCAAAATTTTGACTATCTTTTCTTAAGAATAGTAATGGAAAACTTGTAGATGATAATGTATCTTAAGATGAGGAGAGATAGGGTTTTAATATACCTCATCACACATTTTATGATTCAAAATTAAATCGGGCCAACTACAAGATCTAATTTTCCACCAAAACATCGAAATGGAGCTCCAATTCAAAATTGAGTCCATTCCTCCTCAAGGAACAAAAAGTATAGCATATTCTTTCCTAGGAAAAAGAACCAAAACTTAAATGGGAAGCTAGGAAGATAAGTAATGTGCCATATTGAGAAGAAATTGATAGTTAGATCAAGTGTAATGAACATGAAATCACAAAATAATCAAAATAGGACCTTAGTAAGCAATCAATTGTGCTCATGCTAACTTTTTAGGATAGTAAATTTAGCCCCCACTTTAACAAGAGTATGAGAAAAAACTCGTGCTCAAAGTAAAGTACATCAATGCATTGTAATAATTTCATCAAAGTTAAGGTGACAAGAAAACACCAAATCTCCAAGTTTTGAGAAAAAGAGAGAGATAAGCAACTAGCATAGGAAGCTATTACCTCACTATGGATCATGCAAATAGAAAACATTATTGAAAAAGATGGAATTGATAGTTTGTCCCCATTAAGGGGTCTAAGAAAGAGATCAATTTAAGGAAAAAATGAAAGTAGTTAGTCAACAGACCAAATGAAAGAAGGGTCAATCTTAGGACCGACTAGATAATCCATAAATCATGATAAACATAATAATATTATATTGAATCATTGTGTGTGTGCGCATGCAAAATGCCCATGTTAAAGTGATTGAGAACACCTTAATGAGAGGAATGGATTTAATGGATCATACATGCACCTACAAGAAAAGTTTCCAAGTTATTAGTCTCCCCAAACAAGGAAAAACTAAGGTAAATTGAACACATGATAAAAGAGAGACTGAAAGGATCTAGATCAACATGATCATATGATAACTCATGTATATCAGAATCATATCAAAATAAACTATCATCATCCCCAAAAGGTAGGAGAACTACAAACATAATGGAAGAATGTCACATAAGAGATATGAAGAAGAGTATTTTTGGGTCGACATCATGGAGACCAAAAAATATTAGTTATTATTTTGTGTAATCCCCAATCACAAATAGTGGCATGTGCACACTATACCATATACAAAATATAGAAGCAATGAGATACAAATAGAGGAGTGTCATAATTCAAATCTTTTATCACATTGTATCAATGTAGAAAAATGGCCATCTAATAAAATCTAAACAAAAAATACAAGTAGCATATCATAAGGTTACAATAAGTAAATAGAAAGGATAAACCACATAAGAGGATCTAATCAAGCATATTCTCCACCCCCATCTTAGTATATATCATGTAGGGAAGGTGAGAAACACATAAGTTGAGAAACATCAAGTATGAAAAATGGAACAATAATGAATTACCACCAAGGATCACACTCAAAATATGAGTCACTTTGTTTTTCTCAAGGACTAAGAGATAATTATTTTTCAAATCAAGTTGGTAAAACATTATTAATAACAATTGTAGAGATCCTAAACTAGTGTGCAAAGAACATTAATAATTAAACTAACATTCACAAGCTAAGTAAATTAGCAATGTGTACGATAAGATGAAGGGAACACTATGGAGGAAAGTAGACCAAGAATGATAAGCTCCTCAAGTAACCTTGATAACTTCGATGTGTCTAAGTATGGATGGATGTGTGCTCAAGTGTGCTTCAAGCATTCAATGGGTAAGAGGCTCCAAATGAATGAAATGTCGTGTATGGGGCGAGTGATGATTTCTACATGGCAAGGGTGCGATTTAGTGATTTCTCTCTAAAGGGAAATTATAAGTTTGCATGGAAGTTGAATGATTTGTGAGAGGGGAGGGGTCTAATTTATAGGCCAAGGGGTAGTGAGATGGAAGGTCGGGATGCAAGTATGAGGAAAGGGTGAGGAAGGGCTAGGATGCAAGGAAGGGAGGGCAAATGGATTGTGCCTCTTCAAAGCTCTAGCCTTGTGACAAGTGTCACAAGGGAATTGGGTGGTCAAAATGGGGGGTCAAAGGTAACTATGAGGGAGGAGGAGTGTAGAAGAGCAATGTAAGAGACATTTAAGGGCATTTAAGGCATTTAAGGCATGTAAGAGCCATAAATTCTCTTGGACATGAATGTAAGAGGAGGGTAAAGACTTTTGACTTTGGCTTGGGTTAGAAAGTCTTAACCCATGCTTAAAGTTGTGCACATGTTTAGGAGGGGGTTTAGGCTTGGCTTAGAATGGGATTAGGAGCCAAGTGGGTTGGGGCTTAATGAGGTAGGTTAATTAGCTAGCTAAGCAAGGTTAATATGGGTGAATAGGTTGGATTTGGCTAATGATAGGGTTTAGGGATGGCTAGGGCTTAGAATTGATTTATTTAATGCTTTATTTAATAAAAGGAGGATGTGGGATTAAATTAAATAGATTTGTGCATTTATTTAATTTAATAGAGGAATGGGGATTTAATTGATAAATTAATTTTGGTTATCATTTTATTTTGTCAATTGGACTATAGTTAATTAAATAATTTCATTAACTAGAGGATGATGATTAATTAATTAAATATAAAATATTTAATCAATAATGCCCTAGAAGATGACTTAATAAGATTACTTGGTGATGTAATTAGATTTAGGTGTCTACAGTATAGACTGTATGATGCAAGTTACAGTTAAAATACCAATTCAAATATTTAACAGAGCAGAACAAAGCATATCAAAGAATTGGATTGTGCGACTTAAGGAATTATTTTGGTGACAAAATAATTACTAATTCATGATGGGTCAACATTGCAAATAGTAATCCCTATGCGATTTTATAATAAGTCAAGTGTGTGAAGACATGGAGGCTGACTGAGCTAAGATTTATTAATTTGTGAGATATAACTAAAGATCTTATCTTGTGTAGATAATGGGTAAGATGTGTGACATGTGGACTATTATGAAGAAAGCTTGAATGATGTGAGATTTGAAGTATAATCAGAGCAAGTGTGAGATACAATAGTAAGAAAGTATTGTATGTATACATATATTCTTGTGAAGGAACTTAATTGTCTACTTGCATGTTAGGGCAGTGGGCTCTTCTTGCATACATTGTAATTGATCTACCAACTTCTAACATGGTTGTAGAAACTCCTAGCAGTGTTCAAGCTTGTAATAGGGCCTAGTCCTCTAACAAGGACTTGAGACACTATATGTACTTCATAAACTCCTAATAGGGTCAATATCCTTAACCTGATTCTTTTGTTTAGTGGACCATCTTGTGGGTATCATTCCCATCAAGGTTTTCCCTTGGCCAGGGCTTCCCTAGTTAATAAATAATTGTGTTATGAGTTCTCATTATGTGTGGTTATATTTACTATTCAACATTGTTGGTTTACTTTCATATGCAAGATATTAAGTAATTAACTATATTTAGTTGTGAGCAAAATTTTGTAGAATACTGATTCAACCCCCCTCTCCCTCTTAGTATTATCTATTTGTAACACAAATAACTTGAAGAAACTATAGCTAAAATAGTAGATTCTTCTACCACAAAAATAAGTTTGTATACCAAAAAAAGTGACACACTTATATAAACCATTAAATCCAAGGAATACCATTGATTAGGAGACTTGGAGAATGGCTTATAGCTTCCTATCTATGACATGCAAGAATCTAAAAGAGTATGAATGGTGGATATCAAATGAACCTCAAAAGGAGACCCTTGCAAGGTGCACCATAGAATGGAAGATTCAAAGATAAGAGAAAGAGTGCTAGTATATAATAACTTTAAAAGAGTATAAAAATGAAAGCTATAATGAGACTACAAAACTAAGCTAATATGTAATGCAAGAAGAAGGAAAGTATAGTAATCTAACAAGACAAATATTATAATACCTTGTATTTAAGCTACACGATCAAAGATAATTGCAATAAAGGAAATACTAATATAAGATATAAGTAAACAAAGTGCAAGTGAGTGCTCAAGTTCTCAAAAGAAAATTTAACATAACAATAGCATAAACTCCAAAGATGAAGAGAGTAAGGAGAGAACACCCTTTTAAAGAGAAAAGAACAGTTAGAGATTAAGATGTAAAATTTATGGTGGAGAATGTTGGAAGCATGAATGCTAATGATATTCCTATGGGGGAGTATTGTAGATATGTTACTATGATAATATGTTACATTCATGACTGATTTTGTCATTGATGTCAACATAGTAGTTTCCTATGGTATCTGACAAAAGAACAATGAAAAGATCAAGTTGGTATGGACAACTAGTTGAGTATTCTAACTATATGAGGTTATGGGAGATACATTTGAGTATTTGATATATGAAGTTAATGTCAGATGAAGAAATGATAAGTCTAGAAGAAGTTATGTAAGTTTTGGTGATGTCTGTTCTAAGATAGAGTTTACAGAAGCATGTTCTGGTAATCTTGTTATATCTATTAGCATAATTGTTATTATGAGAACTAAGGTTGAGGATGTGAAGAAGACATGTTGGTGATGACATGGATAAGCTTTCTCATCATAATATTACATGTACAAAAAGTTATTCAAGTTGCAAGGTAGAAGATTAATGTTATCGCTAAGTGTAACGTATTCTTAATGTGGTCCTATAATGATTAATTAAGAAGGTCTAAATAGCTGACTCAAGAATTATTTTATGGACTTAGTATAAAGGAAGAAAAATTTATTTATCATGTGTACTGATCAAAAGTAATTGTAAGTAGCAGAGAGAGTGGAATGCAAAGTTGAGTAGAGTAGATTGGAAGTGAAGGAAACTTCATTGTTGAGGTTTTGTAGTGATAAGAGGTTTGATTTTTGGATCTAAGGTTCATGACCTGGTCTACAAGGTCTGACAATGATTGGTTTAGTTGATAGAATAAAGGAAAGAAGAACATAATAGTAAATTATATTTTTGAGCAGTGAGCTCTTCTTGTAGTTGAAATTGCATGTTTGGGTAGTGGGCTCATCTTGCATACATTGTATTAAAACTCCAAATAGGGTTGGCACAACTCCTAACTAGGTTGGAATCTCCTAATAAGAATTCAAAGTCTCCAAACAGGGACTCATATGTACTAAATGTTGTAATAGACTCCTAACAGGGTACATCCTCTAACAAGGAATATTAATATTAGTACATAATCTTGTGGGCATCATTCCCACCAGGGTTTTCCCTCTGATCAAGGGGTTCGATGGAACAAATTATGACAGCTAGAAGGAAAAGATGAAGACACATTTATTATGTATGGGTCTAGGATATTGGATCTTGACAAAATCATCAAAGACAATCATTATTGAAAAGGATTTGGAGCATTGTACTGAGGATGAAAGAGATCTTTTTACATGTGATATAAGAGCTAGAGAAGCACTACTGACTACACTTCCTAAAATTGAATACAATCAGGTAAAATCACTTATTACTTCACATTTGATTTGGACAGCTTTGGAAACTATTTTTGAAGGTGATGCACATTCTAAAAAGTTGAGGCTACAAAGTTGGATTTGTGCATTTCAAGATGCTAAAATGATGGAAGATGAATCTATAAGAACATATGTAGGTAGGATATCATAAATTACTATAGGTATTAAATCTCAAGGAGGAACCAAAGAAGATGATGAGGTTATATAGAAGATATTGAAGACTTTAATAGCAGCTCAAATGATACAATTGTTGATATGTTGTACCAAAGATTTCAGAAAGGAAACATTGTTGGGAAGACTTGAAGCAGTTGAGAATGAGCTTAAATAGTCTAAAGAATCGACCATAATAGAAACAACTTTTAGTGGCTTATATATTCAACCTAGGTTATCAAGGAGCACAAGTGCTAGAGGAGATTTTGCTAGCAGTAGTAGATTTGAGGAGAACAAAAAGATTGAAGAAGGAGTAGCCCTTCTAGTAAGAAGAGAAAAAAGGTAGTAAGAAAATCTTTAACTTGTGATGAATATGGTCATTATGCATCTAAGTGTCCTAAAAGAGAGAAAAAGTATAAAGGAAATTACAAACCTATAAGAAATAGAGACTATTTGCATGCAAATGAAGAAAATGATTTTGATGAACAAGCAGTAAGTGCTAGTGATGATGAAATTGGATTTGTGGCAATTAAAGAAGAAAGTCCAAAGAAAGTAGTTTTGGTGTCACATGTTGAAAACAAATCTAAATAGATAATTGATAGTGGTTGTTCACATCATATGACTAGTGATATGAACAATTTTTTGATTTCAAAAGTTAGGATAGAGGCATTGTCAGAATTGGAAACAATGCAGCATGCCAAGTTAAAGGTATTAGATCTATAACTCTTGATGGTAAAACTAACACTAAGGATGTATATTTTGTTGATGGTTTGAAGCACAATCTTTTGAGTATTGGACAACTAGTGGACAAAGGTTATTAGTTGCATTTTATAGAGAAGACATGCATGATCAGAGACAAAAATGGAAAGGTAATTGGAATAGGAACCATATCTAGAGGTAATGTATTTTAGTTGAATCCTACTAAAATGACATGTCTGGTTGCAAAGGTAGATGATAGTTGGTTATGGCATAAAATATTTTGTCATATAAACTTTGACAGTATTATGAAGACTAGTAGTATGTTTGCAGTTAGATATTTGCCTAAGATTGTAAAACCTACTAACACAATTTGCAAGGAGTGTGTTTTGGCAAAGCACAACAAAACTTCTTTCCCCAGTAAGAAGTTTATTACTATAGAAAAATTGGAGATTGTACACATAGATCTCAGTGGTCCTACAAAGACTAAAGGATTCTATGGTGAAAGGTATTTTATGATTCTAGTTGATGACTTTTCTAGAATGATGTTAGTTGCATTTCTCAAAGAGAAATCTGAGACATTTGATAAGTTTAAGATATTCAAGAATAGAGTTGAGAATGAATCTGGTATGAATATTAATTGTTTAAAATCAGATAGAGGAGGAGAATTTACTTCAAATGAGTTTAACATGTTTTGTGAAGAAAATGGAATCAAAAGATAGTTATCAGCTCCGAGAACCCTTGAATAGAATGGCATTACAAAGAGAAGGAACAAGTCAATTATAGAAGCAGTAAAAGCTATGTTAGATGAGAATGATGTATCCAAAATGTTTTGGAAAGAAGCTATGAATACAACAGCCTACATTATGAATAGAGTGCAAGTTAGGAAAGACACAAACAAGACCCCTTATGAACAATAGTTTGATCACTCACCTACTGTGAAGCATTTCATAATTTTTGGTAGTAAGTGTTACATTAAAAGAGATTATGATATTGGTAAGTTTGATGCTAGAAGTGATGAAGGTATGTTTCTTGGTTATTCATTGAAAAGCAAGGCTTATAGATGCTATTATCTAAGAACTAAGACTATTATGGAAAGTGAAAATGTAAGAATTGATGAGAAATTTAGGATACAAGAGAGAATAGTTGAGTATAATTTAGATGATGATGTTGTTACTAAGCCAAGGAATGATGAGGTATTTCTTGAGACTAACAATGTCTTGCAGAATGAAGGAGAGCTAAGGCAGGAACAAAGCTTAGAACCTTCAGTAGAGCTAAGAGTTGAGATAGTAATTCCTACTTTGGGAAAGAATATGATAAAGAATCACTCATCTGAGTAGATCATTGGAAGCAAAGATAAAGGTGTGATGACAAGAAGTAATGTCAATGAAGAACTATGTTTAATATCTCAAGTTGAACCTTAGAATGTAGATGAAGCATGTAAAGATGATTATTGGAAACAAGCTATGAATGAGGAATTGGATCAGATAGTAAAGAATGAGACATGGGAATTGGTCCCCAGACCAGAAGACAATAATGTGATAGGAACTAAATGGATATTTAGGAACAAAATGAATGAGCAAGGTGAAGTTGTAAGGAATAAGGCAAGATTGGTATGTAAAGGTTACTCATAACAAGAATGAATAGACTATGATGAGACCTATGCTCCTATGGCTAGAATAGAAGTAGTAAGATTATTCTTAGCTTATGCAACACAAAGAAATTTAAAGTAAATCAGATGGATGTCAAGTCAGCATTTCTGAGTGGAGAACTTGAAGAAGAGGTGTAGATAGAACAACATGAAGGTTGTTCTTTGACAGATGACAAGGACATAGTATGAAAATTGAAGGAAGTATTGTATAGCTTGAAACAAGCACCCAGAACCTGATATGCAAGGTTGGACAAGCATTTGACAAAGCTTGGATTTAGCAAAGGTATGGTAGATAGTAATCTCTATTGGAAAGAAATTGATGATGATTTGTTGATTTTGGTAATATTTGTTGATGATATCATATTTGGAGGAAATGATGATGAAAGTGCAAGTTTGCAAAAGAGATGAAAAAGGAATTTGAGATGAGTATGATAGGAGAAATGACATATTTTCTAGGATTACAGATCACACAAAATAAAGAAGGAATCTATATTTCTCAGAATAAGTATTTGAAGGATTTACTAAAAAGGTTTGGTTTGGAAACATGTAAACCCATTGGAACACCTATGCTAACTGGACACAAGTTATCTACAAAGGATGAGACACCTACTATTGAGCAGAAGAAGAATAGATCTATGATTGGAGGATCACAATATCTAACTTACACAAGGCTAGATATAGCAAATGCAGTTGGAATTGTTACAAGATTTCAAGCTAATCCCAAAGAAGAACATTATGTAGCAGTAAAAAGGATATCTGAAAGGAACATCTAAGTTTGGATTGTGGTATGACAGATCTAATGATTTCACTTTATGTGCCTATACTAATGTTGATTGGGCAGGCAGTATGGATGATAGAAAGAGCACCATTGGTGGAGCATTATTTCTTGGAGGAAGATTGGTTTCTTGGCTAAGTAAGAAGTAGGATTGTATATCACAAAGTACAATAGAAGAAAAATATGTTTTAGCAAAAAATAATTGCAATCAATTTGTTTGGATGAAGAAAATGTTGAAGGATATAAGGATAGAAATTAGTGAACTTGTTGTCATACATTGTGACAATACAAGCATGGTAAATATGTCTAAGAATCTAGTGTTGCATTCAAAGACCAAGCACATTTCTATTAAGTATCATATTTTGAGAGAGAAAGTTACAAAAAAGGAAATTATATTGGAATATGTGAGAACTAAAGAACAAATTGTAGATATATTCACTAAGGCTCTTCCCAAAGAGATTTTTGAGTATTTGCAAGGTATGCTAAGGGTTATGCCCCTTCCTACATTAGAGTAGATGATGCAAGAGTGTATCAGTCCAGAGTAATAGAGCACCCTTGTTTGTCTAGACTAAATGTTGATGCTTCTTGTATGGGGGAGTATCTGTGATAGACAGAGTCATCTAGGACTCTTGTTGGATGTTGTTTTGAATAGTGTCTTTGGACACTTGAGCTAGTAAGAATTAGTTGTTGTAGAGTTTGATGGTTGTTGAAACCTTTGGCATTGATGTTCACAGGGGAGAAGTTTGGCATGAAAAACATGATGAGAAGATCTTGAGGAAGAATGTCATGGGGAGAGAGCAAAGATAAGAAAGAAGAAGTACAACATGGAATGACAGTTTGACAAAAAGCTCATGAGGTATATCAATGGGGGAGAATGATTGATGAAGAGGATTTCAAAAGAAAAATGAACAACCTTTTGTTGGTATTCTTGGAACTAGATGTTTTTTCATCTATGTTTTCATCAATGCCAAAGGGGGAGATTGTTGGAAGCATGAATGTTGGTGATATTCCTATGGGGGAGTATTGTAGATATGTTAATATGATAATATGTTCCATTCATGACTGAGTTTTTCATTGATGTCAACTTAGTAGTTTTTTTTAGTATTTGATAGAAGAACAACAGAAAGATCAAGTTGGTATGGACAACTAGTTGAGTATTCTAACTATCTAAGGTTATGGGAGATACGTTTGAGTATCTGGTAGATGCAGTTAATGTCAGATGAAGAAATGATAAGTTTGGAAGAAGTTATGTAAGTTTTGTTAATCTATTCTTAGATAGAGTTCACAGAGGCATGTTCTAATAAACTTGTTATATCTCTTAGTAGAATTTTTATTAAGAGAACCAAGGTTGAGGATGTCAAGAAGGCATGTTGGTGATAACGTGGCTAAGTTCACTCATCATAATATTACGTGTAGAGAAAGATATTCAAGTTGCAAGATGGAAGATTAATGTTATCACTAAGTGTAACATGTTCTTAATGTGGTCCTATAATGATTAATTGAGAAGGTCTAACAGCTAACTCAGAAATTTTTTTATGGACTCAGTATAAAGGAGGGACATTTTCCTTTATCATATGTATTGATTAGAAAAATTGTAAGTAGCAGAGAGAGTGGAATACAAAGTTGAGCAGAGCAGAGCGGAAGTGAAGGAAACTTCATTGCCAAGGTTTTGTTGAGTGATCTAAGGTTTGATATTTGAATCTAAGGTTTGTGACCTGGTCTACAAGGTCTAACAATGATTGGTTCGGTTGAAAAAAAAAAGGAAAGAAGAACATAGCAACAAATTGCATTTTTGAGTAGTGAGCTCTTCTTGTAGTTGAAATTGCATGTTTGGACAGTGAGCTCATCTTGCATACATTGTATTACAACTATTAACAGGGTTGGCACAACTCCTAACCAAGTTGGAATCCCCTAACAAGGATTTAAAGTCTCCCAATAGGGACTCATATGTACTAAATGTTGTAATAGACTCCTAACAAGGTCCATCCTCTAACAAGGAATATTTATATTAGTACATCATCTTGTGGGCATCATTCCCTCTGGGGTTCTCCCTCTGATCAAGGGTTTCCCTAGTTAACATATCTAGTGTAATTGTCTATGTGCATCTTATTATGGTTGTTATTTACTTTGGTTGAATGGTTAAGTTTGTTTAAAGAAGATACATGTTTAAATTGTTGGATAATTGATTCACATCCTCCACACCCCTCGCCCCCCCTCGCAGTTATCTTAGTGGACTATTGTTTCTAACAAAGAATAATTCCCTTATTGACTTTGGTGCACAAGATTCTCAAAGGGCCAATTCAATGCCTATGTTTAAGAGGCAAAAGAGTTTCCACTCACCTTGGGAAGTGTACATTCAATATGTAGACAAAAGTCTTTTTTCTTTTTATTTAAAATTAGGAAATTCCTTTTTATGTATACACATAGGATAAAGGGGATTTATTTAATTAAAAAGGGACATGTTCTTCTAATTAAATAGAAGAATTAGGATCAAGTGATCAAATCATAGGATAAAATAAAATAAATGATTATTTAATCAAAGATTAAGTGATTGATAAATTATGCAAGATTGATTAAGCATAAGATATAGTCTAGCATAAATATTAAAATGTTGAAAAGGGGACTTATAGTTTACTAGACCATTTATGGGTGATTACATTTTCCCCTCTTTGACTAGCATGTGAGTGATCTGGGAACCCATTGAGTCAAAGAATGATAATGTCAAGATAACCAATAAAGATCTGGCTCCAAACTTGATCAAACACTACATAGAGAGATAACTAATCCCAAATTTGATCAAACGAGGACTAGAAAAGATAGCAAGGTATCAATGCATAGTTTGAAGCCAAAATTGAACAAAAAAGAGAAGATTGATAGATAAGGAAATATTAGAATTTATATGATGCAATGAGAGCTAATATATCCAAGAAAAAATAGACAAGATCAAGAGTCTTCCCTTGATGAAGCAAATATCTTATAGATAGTATAATCAATTTGTAGCTAGATTATTCCTCCCCTCTTGGGATCAAAATTGAAATGATATAGTGGAGATACAAAAATGAGATAAATTTGATCAAATTGATATAATATAAGGTTCATGATAAAAAATAAGTGATTCAAAGAATATAGAACCAAGTTTGATCACCGAGTGATGATAATATGCCCTAGTTTGACCAAGACGATGAAATATGAGAATTAGATAAAACAAGAAAGAAATGTGATGAAATTAAAATATGCATATTATGAAGATATAAAAATGATGAAGAAATGATGGAAGAATTATTGGCTCAAAAGATTCAAAATATTAGCCTCAAAAAAGGAGCCAGTCGATTGCATAGCGAAGTGATAAATTTTGAAATACAAATTTGACAATCAAGATGAAGTAAGATTTAGATTTCTATCCTAAAAATGGATCTAGGATGCTAAATTTAGGTAAGGGTGCATCTTTTGCAAAAAATTGAGACTTTGAAAATATAAGTAGAAACGTTATATAAGGGATCCAAAAGGATAGACAAATGCAATGATAAGTCCAACCCCTTGGATTATAGGATAGAAAAAAATTAATGATGATGAAAGACCATTAACTCAATAAAGATGTGATTGAGAGATAGAAGAAAAATATGATTGAGCATAGACACGTCAAAAAAGTCATGAAAGAGAGTCTCTCCTAACTCAAGAAGCAAATTAGAATGAAACCCTTAATGAGAACTAACATGAAATGAAAAGAGAAAAGTTAAAGGGTAAATTTGATAAGTCCTTGTTATTATCATCAAGCCTTATTAGGGACATCACATGATCATACAACCATCACTAGTGCAAGTGTAACTATGAAGATATGAATATGATCTTAATGGTACAATTAGATTCACTAGCTTTAATATAGATATATGATGCTCAGATCAAGACAACATATCAAGATGACCATAAGCACAATCTTGAAGAGTAGACACAATGTAATAGACAAGGATAAAGTTTGCATTCTCCAAAGTGTCAAAGGGGTTAAAGTAAAAGACACCTAAGATCATTGAATCTACACCTAAAGACACAAGTCAAAGGAAAACATGTCCCATGTCCCCAATCCTCTTAACAAGTGATATCTTGGAGAGACTAAGGAGGGAAATTCATTGAAAATATGGAACAATTAGAACACAAAGAAACTGCCAAGCATATCTCAGTCATTATAGTTTAAGAGGTGTGTGAACAAGAAAAGATAAAATCTGACTCACTAGGACTAATGCCTATATTCAAGAATCATAGATTGTAGACAAAGCATCAACTCAAGGTAAACTATCTAATAATTGTTAAGAAACACTCAATGCCAAAGGAAAGTATTGAGAAACACTATTTGGGGTTAGTCACCATTAGTCACCAAGAAACCTTTGTACACAAGAGACCAAAGTATGATACAATTCTTGCCCCCTAGACCAAGACAAAAAACAATCATAGACCAAGGAGACAAAGGAAAGAAATGGAAGTCAAAAGGGGTCAAAGTACAAAATTATGTAAGACAATGGATATAAGAATATGGATCTCAAGTAACACATATTTCTAGGTTTTCACAACCTGGTATTTTTTCAGGACTTTTTATATATTTTTGTATTATTTTAGGGATTTTTATGATTTTTTGTAGTTTTTTTATTTGATATTTTTTGGTTATGCATCAAAGTGTCTATTGCTATTTTTTTCACTAAGATGATAATTTTTTTAGGAATTTTCTACTTTTTAGGATTTTATAAGGATCATATATCATTTTTTTTGGATTTTTTAGATCATTAAGATATGTTTGAAGCTCTGGAAAGAAAGATAATCAAGCATACAACTTCTTTAGATGAAGGATGTTGATAGGATCATGGAGCTAGTCTTCCTTAGGTGTAGGAATATGATATGCACTAGATCCAAAATCAACAATGACTATATAAGGACCCATCCAATTTGGTTCAAACTTCACTTTCTGTTCTCTATTTTATTGATTATTGGGATTCTCTCTCAAGACAAGATCTACAACCTAAAACTCTCTAGAATGAACCTTTTTGTTATAGCTTTGTGACATCCTTTTTTGATATACCTCATATGATCAAATACAACTCTACTACACTCATCTAGAAGTTCAAGTTCTTGTATACACACAATCTTATAATCTTCATCTTTTATGAGGCATTTCAAGGAAAAGCTAAGAAAAGGTATCTCAACTTCAAGAGGTAAAACAACTTCAGATCTATAAACAAGTGCAAAGGGCATAGCTCTAGTAGTTATGTGAATTCTAGTTCTATAGCCCCATAATGCAACATTGATTTACAAGTGTCTATCTCTACCCAATTTATTGATTGTATTGTATAATATTTTCACTAGTATTTTATTGGAAGCTTCATCTTGGCCATTACCTCAAGGGCAGTAAATTAAAAACTAGTGTTTCTTAATCTTAATTTTCTTACACAATTGCTCAATATCCTTATTTTTTGAATTTTCCTCTATTATCAGTAACTATAAAAGAAGGTATGTCATAGTGACAAATGATATAATTTAGGATGAATAAAGACCATTGTTTCCTAGTAGTTGTGGAAAGAGGAATAAATTCAACCCACTTTGTGAACTACTCCATGGCAATAATGATAAACTTATGCCCCCTAGATGAATTAGGATGTATTTTTCCTACCAAGTCAAAAGTCCACTGCTAAAAAGGCCAATGTGTAACAAATACTATAAGTTCTCTTCCTAGATCATGAATTAGGTTCCCATGACACTTTTTACAAGACTTAGCATAGCACACGACATCTATTTGCATGGTAAGCTAATATTAACCAACCCTTAATAATGTTTGACCTGGTGTAAGACCATTAGAGTGAGACCCACATATGCCATCATGGACTTCAACTAGTGTACATTCAGACTCATCTTCCTCTAGACACCTAATAAGTGTTCTATCTAGACCCTTCCTAAATAAGTCACTAGAGATGAGGGTATAGCAAGAAGTGTTGTAAATGAGTTGATATTAATCATTGTGGGTTAGGCCATTAGGTATGATTTGGTCATGTAGGTACAAGTAAAGGTTAGCATATCAAGAGGAATCGTAACCAACCATAATACACATGATTTAGTTATTAGGGGAATTATAGGAAGGGTATAATAGTTATTCCATTAGGAATTAAAACTAGACTTGTGTTCTTACAATTGTAGAAACCAAAGTAGCCATGACATTAACTTCCTTATTTTTATCTCTAGGGATCTTCTGGAATGTAATGAAAGTTAAGTAATTATTAAGATCAACAATCATTTTTTGTAAGGAATCAATTTTAATCTTTAGTTTGATAATTATTATTAGTTTGATTGATGATAAGTTTAGATTCCCCAAAGATATCAATTTTGGTGATCCTCCATTGAATATCCATTTTAATCCCATTTGTCAAAGCCTCTTATTCTACTATGTTATTTGTACAAGGAAATAAGAACTTATTTGACTCTGGGATAGTATGCCATGAGGTGCGATAAATGAGATACCAACGCCAACACCATTCTGAGTGCGAGATCCATCAAATGATATCTTCTATGTTTTCTTAGTAACATACATGATAGATGAATTAGGAAATTAAATTTGTATAGGAGTATTATCTTGTAGTGGAAAATCAATTGGTTGATCTTCTATAGTTTTCCCTTTAATAGTCTTATAATTGATATAGTGAATGTCAAATTCAGATAGAATCATCATCCACTTAGTTAATTGACTAGTAAGGGTAGCCTTTATTAGAAGATATTTGAGTGGGTCAATCTTAGCTATAATGTGTATAATATGCATAAGCATGTAGTGTAGATTTTTTTGAGATGCAAACACCACAACAAGGAAATATTTTTCAATATTATTATAGTTGACCTCATATACTACTAAATTTCTCCTGATATATTATGAGGCATTAAGATTAGAGGTTTAGCTAGATATTTTTTGATTTGATTTAAGATTTTATCACATTCCTAATTCCATGTACATGTAGCTCCTTTATTTAGATTCTTATTGAAAGGTTGAGATCTATCAACAAGTTGGGATATCACCCTCCTGATTGACTAAAGGTATCCTTAGAGAATCCTTAATCAACTTATGTTTTTGGGAGGTTTTATCTCCATTATAGATTGGACCTTTTTGGGTTCAACCTTGATACCTTTAGCTAAAATGATGTATCCAAGTAGTTTTCTCAAGATGATGTGAAAAACACATTTCTTAGGATTCATCTAAATTTGAATTGTTCCATCCAATCTAATATTAAGCTCAAATATTCAAGGTGCATAATCCTTTTATTAGATTTTTCCAAGGTATCATCCACATAATTCTCCATGTTCTGATGCATCATTCATGAAAGATGGTGGTCATAGTTCTTTGATAGGTAGCTCCAAAATTTTAAAACCCAAATGATATGATACTTCAGCAAAAGTTTCCCCATGCACATGTGAATGCAACCTTTTCTTTTTCTTTAGGAGATATTTTAATCTAATTATATCCTAATAAACTAACCACGAGAGAGCACATTTCATAACCTCCATTTATGTCTGTTAAAATATATAGTCCACCAATATAATTGAGAGGAAGGGGTTGAATAAGTTATTCGACTAACATCACAATTATCAACCTTTTAAAATCTTAACCATGTAAGCAATATCATCAACAACCACAACAAGATACTCATGCACAATAACAAATGATATGGTAACTAGGGAATCCCTTGATCAGAGAGAAAACTCCACTAGGGATGATTCCCACAAGATGATGTACTAATATAAATACTACTTGTTAGAGGATGGAATCTATTAAGAGTCTAAGAAAATATTCATTACATATTAGTCCCTGTTAGGAGACTTTGAATCCCTATTAGGAGTTGTGCCAACCCTGATAAGAGTTATACAAGGTAGATGGATGCATTTTCCAAATAGATTAAGGGGAAAGACCAATGAACCCACTATCCAAGTGATCTTTGTATTATTCTTTGCAGAATTATAGAATAGAATTGTATTGCTCCTTTCTCTTTTTGTGTCCTATCAACTAGACTTCTCCTTTTGATCTTGATACTAGATCACAAACTTTGCATCCAATAATCCCTTGGATCTCTTACTCACATTTAAGAAATACACTATTGTTGTTCACACTTCCTTGAACACTTCACACTTCACACTTTCTTCAAACTAGGAAAACATCTTTCATTTATATCCTATCTTCAAAATAATTCTTTGAGTTGGCCTTTAGGATTTCCTAATTAATTATAAGAAGATAATTAATTATAATAGCACTGTCAGCTCATAGTATATGCAAATATTCATTCATGTGGCTTCAGGGCTTGTGCACTTGCATACATCATCATCAAATTATCTTCTACCATTGTTTAACTTTGTGTATCTTGATTCCATCTTAGTAAAGAGATAAATCATAATCATAAGAAATTGCTTTATAGGTACTCCATTTCTTTACTGCTCTCTCTAAATCAAAAATAACTTCTATATCTCTTCGACTTAGGTTACGTGCACCTAACCTTGTTATTAGGACACTATTGGGAACACATCCTTAACTTTGTGTAATCTTATTGTCAAACCTCTATCTGTATGATCTCAATCTTTGTCTTCTACTCTTCTAGTCTTCACAAAACCATTGCTATGTTGACATCAATGAAAAAAAAATTCATGAATGTAACATTCAATACTACCACATGCTCTCCAATGCTTAGGATACTCTCCCAAAGAAATAGTATTAGCATTTATGCTAATGATCTCTCCCTTTGGCATTGATGGAAACATAGATGAAAAGCATCTAGGTTCCGATAATACCAACTAGTACTCTATTGTTGTTGTTGTCCTCATCTTTCCAAATCCTCTTCATTAATCAAATTTGAAATCCTTTGGAACACTACTCTATTTTTCATCTTCTTAGGATTGGCATTAGTTGTTCATACACTAAAGAACTCTTAGCTTCTCCCCCATAAATCAAAACTCTTCATGCTACATATCTCTCCCATAGAGATATTCCTTCTTCTTTAAATATCCCTAATAACTATCTCTCCCCATTGATCTAGAGGATGTTTTTCATGTACATATCTCCCCCATTCATACTTAGGAGATGTTTTTCATGCATTCTTTCCCCCATTGACATCAATGACAAAGGCCTCATTATATCAATCAACTGCTTCAAGTCTTCAACCAACTCAAGTGTCCAAAGACATTATTCAAGATCAATTACCAAGAGTCCTTAATGACTCTTCTCATCACAAATACTCCCCCATACAAAATGCATCAGCATTCAGTCTAGTCAAATAATAGTGCTTTGTATCACTATATTGATGCAATCTCTACATCATATATTCTGAAGTAGGTAGTGGCATAACCCCAACCATACCTCTCAAGTACTCAAAAGTATCTTTGGGTTTCTAAAGATATCTGCAATCTAATCTTTAGTATTCACATACTCTAATTTGACCTCTTTTTCTGCTACCTTCTCTCTTAAGACATGATACTTAATAGATATATGCTAAGTCTTAGAATGCAATACAAGCTTCTTAGACATACTTATAGTACTTCTGTTATCACAATATATGATAACATGTTCTAAAAATTCCACCCCAATATCTTTCACCATATTATGCTTCATTCACATAACTTGATTACAATTATTTTTTGCTACTACACACTCTACCTCAACTATACTCTATGAAATACAAGCTTTTTTCTTGCTTATCAAAGAAACCAATCTTCCTCTAAGAAATAATGTTCTACTACTAGTGCTTTTTTTGTCATCCATTTTGCCTTCCCAATTCACATTAGTATAAGCACATAGAGTGAAATCTCTTGATCTATCATACCATATTCCATACTATATTCCATAGTTAGATGTTCCTTCAAATATATGAATATCATCTTTACTAATGCATAATGATACTCCTTAGGATCAACCTAAAATCTAGTTATAATCCCAACTACATTTGCTACATATGGTCTAGTGTGAGTCAGATATTGCAAACCTCCAATCATGGATATGTACTTCTTCTGCTCAACTATAGGTGTCTCATCTTTGCTAGATAACTTGTGACCAGTTACCATTGGTGTACCAACAAGCTTAAAAATTTTCAAACCAAACCTCTTCAACAACTCCTTAAAATACTTTTCTTGTGAAATAAATGCCATCACTATTTTGCACAATTTGCAAACCTAGGAAGAACTTCATTTCTTGTATCATACCCATTTCAAACTCATTCTTCATTTTTTCAACAAAGAAATCACTTGCATCATCATTGTCTCCAAAAATTATGTCATCGCCAAATATTACTATTATCAATAAACTATTCTCAATTTCTTTCAACTATAGGTTACAATCTGCCATACCTTTAGCAAATCCAAGTTTTTACAAATACTTGTCCAACCTTGCATACCAGGTTCTAGGTACTTTCTTTAGGCCATATAAAGCTTTCTTCAATCTGCATACCATATCATTTTCTTCTGTCAGAGAGAAACCTTTAGGCTGCTCAATGTATACTTCTTCTTCAAGTTCTCCATTTAGGAAGGCTAATTTGACATCCATTTGATACACTTTAAACTTCTTATTTGCTACATAAGCTAGGAACATTCTCATTGCTTCCATTATGGTTACATGGGCATATGTTTCCTCATAATTTATTCCTTCTTGCTGTGAATATCCTACGCTTACAAGTCTAGCCTTGTTTCTTACAAATTTTCCTTGTTCATTCATCTTATTTTTGAATACCCATTTGGTTCCAATAACATTCTTGTCTCTAGGTCTTGGAACTAATTCCCATGTGTCATTCTCCACAATCTGATCTTACTCTTCCTTCATTTCTTAAATCCAATGATCATCTTTACATGCTTCATCTATACTCTTAGGTTCAACTTGAGAAATCAAACATATTTCCTCATTAACTCTATTTCTTTTCATAACTCCTTTTTATTTGCTTCCAATTGTCTACTTTGGAGGGTGACTCTTTGTAAAGTTTATATTATAGGTAGGAGTTGCTAACTAAACTTTTACTTCTTCTCTTAGTTTAGATCTTTCTCCTTTTTGCTAAAAAAATTGCACATCATTCTACAAATCATTTTTTTGTCTCAAAGAAAACTTCTACATTTTTTCTAACAATTCCAATATTATCTTCTTGTTCACTAGAATTGTAATTCATCATATTTTCCTTAATCCCAAAATTTTCATCAACTTTTACATTTGCACATTCAACTATTATCTTTATTCTATGATTAAAACATCTCTAAGTTTTACTTTTCAATGAATTACCAAGAAACATAGCTTCATAACTTCTTGGATCAAACTCACCAACATCATCATCTCTCTTTATGTAACACTTGCTTCCAAATATTCTGATATACTTTACTAAAGGTGAATTACCAATCACAATTCATAAGGGGTCTTGTTCATACCTTTTTTGATTTGTACTCTATTCATTTTTACGCTTTTGTATTGACTACTTCTCTCCAAAATATATCAGATTCAATATTCTCAAATATCATTAATGCTCTTGCTACCTTTGATACTAATCTGTTTCTTCTTTCTACAATCTCATTCTTCTCAAAGGTCTTGGGTGAAGATAACTATCTCTTAATTCCATTCTCTTGACATAACATGTTGAATTCTCTAGAGGTGAAGTCTCCTCCTCTATCATATCTGAAACTTTTTATCTTAACACCAGATTCATTCTCAACTATATTCTTAAATATCTTAAAATTTTCAAATGCTTCATATTTCTCTTTAAGAAATGCTACCCACATCATTCTAGTGAAATCATAAAATACCTTTCTCCATAGAATCCTCTTGTCTTGGTCGGGCCACTTAATCTATGTGAAAAATCTCCAGCTTCTCTATAGAAGTGAACTTCTTGCTAGGAAAAGATACCTTCTTCTGCTTAGCCAAGGTACATTCTTCGTAAACAATATTAGTAGGATTTATTATCTTAGGAAAATCTCTAACTACAAATGTGCTACTAACCTTCACAATGTTACCAAAGTTTATATGACAAAACCTTCTATGCCATAACCAACTGTTATCCACTTTAGTAACCAAACATGTCGTCTTAGTGGGATTCAAGTAAAATACATTACCTCTGGATCTTGTACCTATTCCAATCAGCTTACCATCTTTATCTTTGTTACTGCAAGTCTTTTATGTGAATTGTAACTGATAACCTTTATCCACCAAAGGTTCAACACTCAAAAAGTTATGCTTTAAACCATGAATAAAGTAAACATCATCAGTGTTAGTCTTTCTATCAAGAGTAATAGATCTTATCCCTATAATGTGATAGGTTACATTGTTATCAATTCTAACAATACCTCCATCATGATTCTTGAATTTAACAAACTTGTTCATATCACCAGTCATGTGATGCGAACACCCACTATCTATACTCTAATCAGATTTCTTTTCAACTTGAGAAAATAGAGCTTTTCCCTCTCTAACTATGTCAAGATCATCTTCTTTAATGGCTACAAATTCTAGCTCATCACCACTTTCACTTTGATCTCTTTCATTATATTCCTTATCTTCATTTGCATACAAACATTTTTTAGGTCTTCTAGGCTTGAATTTTCCCTTATAAATTTTCTCTCTCAGGACATTTAGATGCACAATGGCCAAATTAATAACAAGTCCAACATTTAATGATATTCTTACCATCTGGTTTTCTTCTTACAAGAAACGCTATACCTTCTTCAATCTTCCTATCTTCATCATAATTGGTTCTACTATTGCTAGCAAATTCTTTATGAGTGCTTGCACTTCTAGACAAACTTGGTTGAACACTTAAGGCACTGAGAGCTATCTCCACTCTTGTCAAATCTCTAGACTATCTCAAACCTACTTTTTGTTACTTCCAATCTTCCAAGCAAAGTTTCCATGGTGGACTTTTCAGTATAGGGTATCAGAAGTTCAATCATCTTTGCTACTTGCTTGAATGGAGGTGTCAAAGTTTCAAGGTCTTTTGCACAACCTCATCTTCTTCCTTGGTTCCACCATATGATTTGATTCATGCAATAATATCAGATATCCTACCAATGTAGCTTCTTACTGATTCGTAGCATCTTGAAACAAACATATCCAATTCTGCAATCTTATCCTTTTTATATGTGTATCTCCTTCAAAAATAGATTCTAATGATTTCCAAATTAGATGGGATGTTTGAATTGACTGTACCTGACTGCATTCATTCTTAGGAAGGGCTATTAGTAGAGCTTCTTTGGCTCTCATATTACACATGAACAACTCTCTTTCTACTTTACTGCATTCTTTAAGCTTCTTTTCTTTCACAATCATCTTTTTGTCTTGTGTCAAAAGCCAATAACCTAGATCCATACATAGCATACAAGTCTTTAACTTTTCTTTCCAACTATCATAGTTGACTCCATCAGATTTAGGACCATCCTTTCTAAAATTACTCGTCATTGATCTCCCAAAGCTATTAATCTTTCTCTTCAAGGACCCAACGCTCTGATACTGATTGCTAGAATGTATAGTCCACCAATATAACTAAGAGGAGGGGGGTGAATCAATTACCCAAATAATATCATAATTATCAACTTTATTAAGTCTTAACCATATGAGAAATATAATAAAAAATCATAACAAGATACTCATGCACAATAACACTAGATATGTTAACCAAGGAAATCCTTGATTAGATGGAAAACCCTGGTGGAGATGATACCCACTAGATGATGTACTAATATAATTATTCCTTGTTAGAGGATGGACCCTATTAGGAGTCTATGAAAACATTCACTACATATCAGTCCCTATTAGGATACTTTGAATCCCTATTAGGAGATTCCAAACCTATTAGGAGTTGTGCCAACCCTGTTAGGAGTTGTAGAAGGAAGATGGACCCACTTTCCAAATAGCTTCAGGGGAAAGACCAATGAAACCACTATCCCTATATTATTCCTTACAAAATAATAGAATTGAACTATAATTCTCCTTCCTCTCTCTATCCAGTCAACCAGACTTTTGCTCTTTATGATCTCAATACCAGATCAAAAACTTCACATCCAATAATCCCTAGGATACCTTACTTGCATTACTAAATATTCTTCTTTTGTTTGCACTTCCTTGAACACTTCACACTTGATACTTTCTTCAAACAAGGAAAACATCTTTCCTTTATACCTTATCTTCAAAATAATTCCTTGAGCTGGCCTTGAGTCTTTACCAATTGGTTATAATAAGATAATTAATTATTTCATAATTACAATAGCATTTTTGGCTCATAATCTATGCAACTCTTCACATGTGCAACTTTAGGGCTTGCACACTTACATACGTCATCATTAGACTATCTTCTAGCACTATATAACTTCGCATATCTTGATTCTATCTTAGTAAAGAGATAAATCATAATCATTAGAAATTGCTTTATAGGTACTCTATTTTTGCACTACTCTCTATAAATAAAAAATAACTTCTATATCTCTTCAACTTAGTTTATGTGCAATTAACCAATCAAGACACTATTGGGAACACATTCTTAACTTTACATAATTTGATTGTCAAACCTTTGTCCGTATGACCTTGATCTTTGTTTGCCACTCTTTTAGTCTTCACAAAATTACCACATTGTTAACATCAATGATAAACATAGTCATGAATGCAACATGTTAATAATACCACATGCTCTAAAATTCTTAGGATACTCCCCCAAAGGAATACCATTAGTATTCATGCTAACAATGTACACTATCAAGTCTATATTTGGAAGTGGAAAGTCATACTTTGGGAAACATTTTTTAAGGTCTCAAAAATTTATGTATACATGAATGGAATTTTCATGTTTGGATACTAGTACAATATTTGAGATCCATTAAACATAGTCTATAGTTGTATAAATCCACCACTCAAGAGTTTTTATAATTCAAACTTGACCAAGAGAGCTACATGTGGATTCATCTTTTTGAATTTTTATTTAACTGGTTTAACACTAGGAGCTATGGATAGATGATGCATAATTAGATTGATGTCATGCCTTGGCATGTCTACATATGTCAAATCAAATTTGATTTTCTTTTCTTTGAAGAAATCAATAAATTGTTGTTTTCCTTCCATTGATAGACATTGATATAAGTGTATGATCTTAGGAGCTTCTTTTTTAACAAGATTTATAAGCTGTATCAACTCTATTAGTACTAAATATCTATCCTAAAAGTAACTACGAATGCTACCAGCACCTCATCCTTGGGCACCTCAAAGAGGTTTTCACCCTTAGATATGTCTTTTATTTTTATTCTTTATGCCTCTAACACGTCCACAAAGTGGATTTCACCATTAGAGAGCCTATACTTTTTTAATTTTAATTTTATTTTGTGAGTAAGGTACTTGATATCTATCTCAGTCATGTTCATCACTAGTTCACTGGTAGAATAAACTACATATTCAATAACATTGAGGTCAAAGGCTATTTTCTAGTCATTCTAAAAGGAAGGAAATTCAAGTTATTAAATTTTTGTGACCAATCAATGAGGTCAAGGTATATGAGTGAGAGGGAATAGAAAGTTTCAAAGAATTGATATAGGGGTAATCATGTCCAATGAAAAGATATTCAGATTCTATAAGATTCTCATTAAAGGTGCCTAAATTTCTAGTGTGACTAGCATGGTAAATGAGAGCAACATGTAAGTTTGATTTGTCAAATCCTACAAGTGACTCATCTACCACTTTGGTTTGGTTAGCATAAGTAAGCACATCTAATCCAAATTCTAGTGACTATTCTAAGAGAGAATCCCATTCATATTCATATGATTCAACATGTTCCTCTCTTTGGAATAAATATGCCATGTTTTTATGAATGTGTTCTCTATTAGGATCTTCAACATCCAACTCTTTATTTTGGTGAGATGTAGAAGCTCTATCATCTTGTACCAGTGGAGGTCATTCTTCATTCCAAATAATTATAGTAAAGGTAATAAAGTTTTCTTCATCTTGGTCATAAGTATTGGCAGTCATAGTCCCTTCCTCAAATTCACTAGAATTATTAGGAGATGGGTCAAAAATAGGTTGTATATGTGCATTAGAAAAACCTAGTCTAGTCTTATCCATAGATTTTCTTCCATTTGTATGAATTAAGGGATTAGAAAGAGTATGTTTATTATTACTCAAAGGATCATGACCAATATGTCCCATCTTAGTTAAAAACTTGTAGCCTTTTTAATATCTTTTGGGAGAGATTGTGATAGTAAGTGTAACTTCCTCAAGTTCTTCCTCTCTATAAATCCATTCCCTAATAGATTTTTTGTATTTTTGATCTTCTAAAGGTTTTAAGGATTAGAGATACATCTCATTAACCATCATAGTGGAAGATGAAGGTTTCATAAATTTTGAAGGTTTACCATAAGAAACAAGGGGAAATTGGAAGTGTAGTAATAGATTCTAGTTGATATTCCCCCATCCCATTATTCAACATCTTCAACTTCTTCTCATAATCATCAAAAGTAGTCTTAGCTTCATCAACAACTCTATTATGTTACATTAAGATATGGCAATAAGAATGTTGATAGGCAAAAAATTATCCTCTAAGATAGAAATCTTAGCACCGTTAAACGGGAACTTTATGCATTAATGGTAGGTCAAAGGAACTACTTACATATCCTGGATCCATCGTCTCCCTAACAATATGTTGTATGAAGGGGTATGCCAAGAACTTGAACAATCACATCCTTTTCCACTAGATAAACATGAATAGGAAACACAACCAAACCCTTAGAAGACCTCTCAACTTCATCATAAGCCTTAATGATAATGTTCCTCTTAGGATTAGTAGAAAAATTTGATAACCCAATTGTTTAACCATATCAAAATAGACAATATTTAACCTAGCATCATTATCTATTAGCACATGTTTAACTCGAGTTTGATATATTTAGGGAAAGGTTATGTGGATGGTTTAAAGACTTATTGTATTCCTCAGTAAATGAAAGGAAGTGGACCAACAATGTGATTCACCATGATCTAAAATTGATAAGTATCGATGTCCTTAGGAACACTAGCTATTTATAAGGACTTTTCTAATATCTATTTGTGCATAGGTGACAACTCAAGCAACTCAAAGATTCAAATATTAGTTGGGGTATGATGAAGTTGACCCACTATATTATAGTCTAACTTGCTGGGGATATAGGCTTGTTTGGAAGAGGATCCTTCTTGCTTAGGATTAGTTTTCTCATAAGAATTTGGATCCTTAAGGATGATCTTAGGTTGGCTCCTAGTGACAACATTTAGATTTTCACCATGTAAAGAAGAGCCAACACCTCTAAGCATGATTATGGGTTTACACTCACTACAAGATTGGGATTTCATGTAAGAACCAATACTTCTCAAGTTAATTCTAGGTGCCTCATCAATATTTGAGTCATAGTTGGTTCCATTGTGTGTAGGTTATTGTGTTAATGACTTCACATATAGGTTCAAGCATGTGGATAACATTATCATTACTTGTATAGGTATAGTTGATGTTGGTATCTACATTTTTATTTGAATTTGAGGCTTCTCCTTTGTCATATTTAGAAAGTGGTTCCTTAAAAGCTATATGATCAAAGTTATCGAGAAGATCATCTACTCCAACTTTCTCTTCCTCAATAAGATCTTGAATAACATATTTCAATTTTATGAAACTCTTGGTTTTGTGGCCTTTGTTTCTATGATAATCACAATAATGATCGACATTCCATTACATTGGCTTCACTTTTGGCTTGTAGGGTTTATATTATTTAGGTTTTTTAATAATCTTGTTGGCAAGTAGAGTCTTAAGTATCACATCATTTAGGTTCCCACAAACATTTAGCCATTTTAGAGTCATTATATTTTGAAGCTTCTTATTTTTTAGTTGCTTGGATAGCTCTAGCCAAACTGAAAATAGGATCCTTAGTATTAGGCACATAAACCACACCATCATTGACAAAATTCTTATTTTGGATCCAAGGTTTGTTCTTGCCTTTGTTATAGCCATTATCATTGTTGGGTTTGTCCTTTTTTAATGTGAGATCTCCCTTTTTGATTGGAACATCCTCTATGTGAAAGAAACTTTAAATCATATCATTAAATATGAGGAAGAATTACTTTGTAAGATCATAATGTAACTTAGGTATAATATTTTTGACAAAGATGTCAATTTTCTTAGTTTTGGGAAGTTGTTGAGGATATCTTTAATTTAACTTCCTCCACCTTTGTGAGAATGTAACAAATGTTTCACCTTTTTTTTTTTGATGTTTCATATGTCAAGAATTGTAATGGGATGGTTAATATTGTAAGAGTATCATTGGACAAATATTTGAAAAAAATCATCAAAGGACTTAAGTGGGGGTGTGCTTTTTGTAAACTACTCCATATCTTGACCACTTAGACTTATAGGAAAGAGTTTCATAAGGTATGTGTCATCATACATAAATTTTTTTCTCAAAGCATAAAATTATCTAACATAATCATATAGATATCCATTCCCATCATATTTATCAAATTTAGGAATCTTAACATCTCTTGGAAAAGGCATCATGTAAAATTTCTTGTCAAATGGTAGGGCACATATAGACGCAATATAAAGTGATGACTTTGTTAGAATATATAGTCCACCAATATAATTAAGCAAGGGGGTGGGGGGTGAATCATTTGTCCAATTATTATCACAATTATCAACGTTATTAAATCTTAACTATATGAGAAATATATTTAGAAACATAATAAGATACTCATGCACAATAACACCAGATATGTTAACTAGGGAAACCCTTGATTAGAGGGAAAACCCTAGCGGGGATGGTATCCATAAGATGATATACTAATATAAATATTCCTTGTTAGAGGGTGTACCCTAATAAGAGTCTATAGATACATTTAGTTCATATTAGTCCTAGTTAGGAGACTTTGAATCCTTGTTAGCGAATTCCAACCTTGTTAGGAGTTGTAAAAGGTAGATGGATCCATTTCCCAAACAACTCTAGGTGTAAGACCAATGAACCCACTATCCAAATGATATTTTTATTATTCCTTGTAGAATAATATAATTGAATTGTATTTCTCCTTCCTATTTCCTCTATCTAGTCAACTGGACTTCTTCTCCTTCTCATCTTGATACTAGATCACAAACTTCACATCCAATAATCTCTTGGATTGCTTACTCACATTTACCAAACACTCTACTCTTGTTCACATTTTCTTGATAACTTTTCATTCCACACAATTTACAATAAGGGAAACTAATTTACTTTATACCAAGTCCTCAAAACAATTCCTTGAGTTGACCTTGAGGATTTCCCAATTAATTATAATAGGACCATAATAAGATAATTAATTATTTCACAATCACATAATATTGTCAGCTTACAATCTATAAAACTTCTCACATGTGCAACTTAAGGACTTGTGCACTCATTGACATCATCATTAGGTTGTCCTTTATCACTATATAACTTTAAATACCCTCATTATATCTTTGTTAAGAGATTCAATCCAATCACCAGAAATTGCTTATCAAGTACTTTATCTCTGCACTGCTCTCTATAAATCACATATAACTTCCATATTACTTTGACTTATGTTATGCTCACTTAATCTCATCATCAAGAAATAGTATAGAACATTCTTAAAAGATGTCGGGACTCACATCTCATTCCCTCTTTTTTCAGTATCAACCACCACCTGTGGAGTGTGTACACCAAGCATATCTTCTTTCGTGCCAGTCTCTCTCTCCTTAGATCGGTTATCCAATCCACAAGGAGGTCTATCAATGCTCTGAATGCCAGGCTACTCCCCCTGCACCTAGAACTTGCATCTTCCTTGCGTCCAGATCTGTGGATACGCCTCGATACATCAACTCATTGCAAAGCATTAGGACGGCAAAAAGATTGCATCACCAGGCAAAAAAAGAAGTTTGAAGCGCTGGCTCACAAATTCCTTTGCACCCGTGAGTTCTCCAATCTTGATGCTTTCGAGACGTCCATCTCTGCTTTTCAGGTGGCATCTACTTTTCAGCACAGTGATCGAGCCAGTTCAGTGCAACAGACGTCCACCTCAAGTGTCATGCTACCTCCCCCTTTGCAGACCAGACCCGCTCTCTCTTTTGTAGCTGGCGTCACAGTTGAGAAGCTCGGGGCGTTAAACTTGCTACAATCTTCTCCGCCCAATGTCTTGGATCCGCATACTCATGCTGGAATGAAGCATCCAAACTATCATGCTTCTACGTCTTTGGCTGCCCACCCCAGTGACATCCTTGTGGGCTATGATCGACTGAGCTCCCACACGCAGACTGCGGACTCCCAACGGCTACCTCCTTCCAACGGCTCCTCTTTGGATACCCCAGGTACGTCATCTACCGCAGTGCACTCCTCTTGTTGCATTTATGGTGAACCTTATGTCTCTAAGGTGGCAGCGGCACCTCGAGCCCCTCTCAGCGTTAAACCTCATCATCTGTCCAACATTGATGTGACCCTCACATCTTGTCTTTCCAACCACCTGAATTTTTCTGTGCCTGAGGCAAATCTTGTCCCCGCAGCTAAGAATCCCCCCAGCATCTCCACCAGTACGACTGTTTCTCTTTTCGAACCCAACTCCCCTTGCTTGTTGATTAAGACTAGGAAAACGGGGGCCGAGGCTATTCATCCAACCGTGCCCTCTCCCCCCTTAGTGGCTTCGATGCCCATTCCTCCTAGTTCATCCACGCTTGAGCCTTGTCCTCCCGTGGGCCACCTCAACCCACCGGTCACTCCCAATCTTGTAACCAATTGGGATTGCAAATTGGTTGTCAACCTTTCCAACGCCACCCTCGACCCCCTCGCTTTCAACTTCTTGAAGCGGGGTCTCAATTTTGCGATGACTCCGCACATCATCCCGCGGGTTGACTTCCTTGTAGAAATTGAGAATGCTATCCGTTCTCTCCCCAATGATGTTGCTGAAGTTATAAGGCAAGATTGTGCAGTCACCCTCAGACGTGCCAAATCGCCTAGGCACAATATCCCCAAGGTCGAGCTTCTCACTTTCAAAAGTTTAATGCGGCATAATGACTTAACAATCATCAAAGCAGACAAGGGCAATGCTACCGTCATTATGAATCGGCAAGACTATGTCTCCAAGATGTTAGACCTTCTCTCTAACTCGCATAGTTATCAACCCTTATCTCGTAACCCTTGTGGCAAAATCTTGAAAAAAGTCAAAGCGAGTGTCTTGACCTTGTCCTTTGATGATGACATCAAGAAAAGGTTGGTCCCCTCCAAGGAAATCACTCCCCGTATCTATGGGGTTCCAAAAATCCACAAGAGGGACATCCCGCTTAGACCTATTGTTGACACCATAGGCTCCCCTACCTATCCCTTGGCCGCGCATCTGGCCAAACTAATCTCCCCATTAGTGGGTAATTCTAACTCCTTTGTCAAAGACTCGACCCACTTTGTCCATTTCATTAAGGACACCCATCTGGATAACAATGATATCCTGGTAAGCTTTGACGTGGTCTCGCTTTTCACCAAGGTTCCTATTCTCGATTCCATTGAGCTTGTGAAGAGCAAGACCAGTGCAGAGATTGCTAGTTTGGTTGAGTTGTGCCTTAGATCAACCTTTTTCTCCTTCCAAGGGGTCATCTACGAACAGGTTGAGGGAGTGGCCATGGGCTCCCCTCTCTCCCCTATCATAGCCAACCTTTACATGGAGCATTTTGAAGAGATTGCCCTTCGTTCATTCCCTCTTCAACCTAAGTGGTGGAAAAGATACGTTGATGATACTAATGTTTGTTGGCCTCATGGGTTGGACAAACTAGATGAGTTCCACCAACACATCAACAACATAGCACCTTCTATTGCATTCACCAAGGAGCTCGAGTCTAACAACCAATTATCGTTCCTTGATGTTTTGCTCATCAAGAAGCTGGATGGCTCCCTTGGTCATCGTGTATTCAGAAAGGCCACCCATACGGACCTGTACATTCACTCATCCTCCCACCATCATCCTAGCCATAAATTGGGCATTCTTAAGACCTTGGCTTTGAGGGCCCATAGAATTTGTGATGATGATCACTTAAACCTTGAGCTTAACCATCTTCGCCAAGTCTTCAGGCTCAATGGCTATTCTTCTAGGCAGATTGCTAGAGCCCTCAAGCAAGCTAGGTCCATCCACCTTGCCCCCTCGAACCCTAAACCGTTGGCTCTCCCCCCTCCCGTTTTGCATGCCTCCCTCCCTTTTGTGGAAGGCATCTCCCAAAAAATTGCCAAAATCCTTTCTAAAAATGGTTTGCGTGTTGCCTTCAAACCCCTTTCCAAGATCAGGAATCATGTCCCACCTATTAAAGACCCCAAAGACATGTTTTCCAACTCAGGGGTCTATAAAGTGGTATGCTCTTGTGGCACACCCTATATAGGAGAAACAGGTCGTTCCTTCAACACTCGTATCAAAGAGCATGTGGCTGACATCAAGCATGATAAGGTGTACAAATCAGCTTTAGCTGAACACTCTTTCTCTTCCAAACATCACATATGTTTGGAGAATACACAAATCATTTCGAATGAGGACAACTATTTCAAAAGAAAGCTCAAAGAAGCCATCGAAATCAGCAACCACCCTATCAACCTTAATTGCGACGAGGGTTGGGACCTCAACCCCTCATGGCTTCCCTTATTGTTCTCCAGGGATAGACACCCTCGTTGTATGGGTTAGTTCCCCGCTCCCTCCTTCCCTCCTGCTTGGCTGCTCTCCTTTTTGGTTCTTCCTTCCTGTTTGTGTCTTTTCTTTACTAATTTTCCGATTATCTGATGCTCTCTTTTTATTGTTCTTCCTTTCTGGTTATGTCTCTTCATTCTTATTCCTAATTTCTTATTTCCTTTCTATTTTGTACTGTTTTCCTCCTTTCCTATATATATTCTTGCTTAAATATTTCATTCTTGTTCTAGTTTATATTATTCTTGCTTGTTAGAGGCTTATCATTTACTTTTTTTGTGCTTAATTTTCACTAGTGCTTTTCCCCGACTTATTATTTTTTCGTTGTTTAGTTTAGTGGTTTAGCAGTTCAGTATATATATATATAACGTGTTTTATTTTGTGTCGATACCTCATATATTTCATAAAATTCCTATATATATGCAATATATATATATTTCTATATAGATATATAGAAATATATATACATATATATATATATATACATATATATACATATATATATATATACATATATATATACGTATATATATATACGTATATATATATATATACAGATATATATATATATGTATATATATATGTATATATATATATGTATATATATATATGTATATATATATATATACACACACACATATATGTATATATATATTACATATATATTTATATGTAATATATATACATGTATATATATATTACATTTATATTTATATTACATATATATATTGATATGTTTAATATATATGTTCTCATCGCATATATCTATACATATATAGATATATAACGTATTGATTACATATATCTTCATATGTAATATAGATGTTTATAGGTTTAATATATATGTTTATATTACATGCGCACACATATATATATATATATATATATATATATATATATATATATATATACATATATATATATATATATATATACATATATATATATATATACATATATATATATATATATACATATATATATATATAGATATACATATATATATATATATACATATACATATATATATATACATATATATATATAGATATACATATATATATATATATACATACATATATATATACATATATATATAGATATACATATATATATATAGATATACATATATATATATATGTATATATATGTATATCTATATATATATATGTATATCTATATATATATATGTATATATATATATGTATGTATATATATATATATATGTATATATATATATGTATGTATATATATATGTATATATACAAATATATATATATATATATACGGGTTCCCCCTTTTATAATATATTTTTATACGTAATACGTGTATTGCATACATATATTAAGAATATATTCTAAAGATATTTCTTGCGTATTTTGTTCTATAGGTTTTAGGTGGTTCCCCCCCTTTTTTACATGGATAAATATATACATTTTTATTTTATTTATTTTTATAACTCCTTTAGGTTTTGATTTTTTATCTTTTATTTTTATTTAGTGTCTTAGTATTCTTATTTTTATTTCCCTCTTGTCCCTTCTTTCTTGAGTGTCATCATTTTTGTTTGAATCTCCCCCCTTTTTGTCTGGCTTTTAGTTTTATATTTATTATTGGGCTCAACTTCGGAGTTTGTGCTCTCCCTTACTCTTGTTCTCTTTTATTGGGTTGTCTAAGCTAAATCTGCCACTTATTTTGTTTGACATCTCTTGCTCTCTCATCCTGATGATGGATCACGTAGTGTGATTCGAAACGTTGATGGTAAAAATTGTCACACAATCTAATCTAGAAACTGATGCACAAAACTATGATGGATTGTGGAAACTTGATCACATTAGTATAGAACATGTTTGTAACCATGCATCACCTCACCATCAAAACTCTGTCTGTATGATCATGATCTTTGTTTGCTACTCTGCCAGTCTTTAAAACATTACTACTATGTTGACATCAATGACAAACATAGTCATGAATGCAACATGTCAAAACTGCCACATACTCTTCAATTCTTAGGATACCCCTCTAAAGGAATACTATCAGCATTCATGCTAATGATCTCCCCCTTTGGAATTGATGACAACATAGATTAAAAACATCTAGTTCCAAGAATACCAAATAATACTCTATTGTTTCTTTTGTTGTTCTCATCTTTTTAAATCCTCTTCATCAATCAAATCTAAAATCCTTTGGAACACTACTATATTTTGTATCTTTTAGGATTGGCATTAGTTTTTCACATGTTAAACAACTCTTAGCTTCTCCCCCATACATCATAACTCGTCATGTTGTATATTTTCCCCATAGAGATATTCCTTCTCCTTACTTACACAAATCTTTCTAAATCTCCCTAATAAAAATATGCTCATTTATCTCTCCCCCATTCATCTAGAGGATGTTGGCACATTTCTCTCCCCCATATTTCACATTTATCTCTCCCATATTTAGGATATATGTTTTTCATGCATTATCTCCCCCATTTACATTAATGACAAAGGCCTCATTATGTCAATTATCTTCTCCAAGTCTTCAAAATAGCTGAAGTGTCCAAAGATATAGTTCAAGACCAATTACCAAAAGTCCTTCATGACTCTTCTCATCATAGATACTCCCCCATATAGGAAGCATCGACATTCAGTATAGTCAAACAATAGTGCTTTGTACCACTGGACTGATGCAATCTCTACATCATCTATTCTAAAGTAGGCAAGGGCATAACCCCAAACATACCTCTCAGGTACACACATGTATCTTTAGGCAAAGGCTTTGTAAAGATATCTACAATTTGATCTTTAGTAATGACATACTCCAATCTTATCTCTTTCTCTTCTAGCTTCTCTCTCAAAACATGATACTTTATATATATATATGTGTGTGTGTATGTGTGTGTGTGTGTGTGTGTGTGTGTATACATATATGTATATATATATATATATATACATATATACATATATACATATATGTATATATATATATATACATATATACATATATGTATATATGTATATATATATACATATATACATATATGTATATATGTATATATATATATACATATATGTATATATGTATATATATATATACATATATGTATATATGTATATACATATATACATATATGTATATACATATATACATATATGTATATATGTATATATGTATATATGTATATATGTATATATGTATATACATATATACATATATGTATATATATATATATACATATATGTATATATGTATATATGTATATACATATATGTATATATGTATATACATATATACATATATGTATATATGTATATATGTATATATGTATATACATATATACATATATGTATATATGTATATACATATATACATATATACATATATACATATATGTATATATGTATATACATATATACATATATGTATATATGTATATATATATACATATATGTATATATGTATATAATATATACATATATGTACACACACACACACACACACACATATATATGCTTAGTCTTCGAATGTAATGCAAGATTCTTAGACATGCTTACTATGCTTGTGTTGTCACAATATATGATAACAGCTTCTAAAAATTCTATCCCAATATCTTTTAGCATCTGCTTCATCCACATGACCTAATTACACTTAGTTGTTGTTGCTACATACTTTGCCTCAACTATGCTCTATGAAATACAATCTCCATTCTTGCTTAGCCAAGAACCAATCTTCCTCCTAGAAAGAATGCTCCACCATTGGTGCTTTTTCTATCATCCATACTACTTGCCCAATCCACATTAGTATAAGCACATAGATTGAAATCATTTAATCTGTCATACCATATTCCATAATAATATGTCCCCTTAAAATATTTGAATATACTCTTTACTACTGCACAATGATACTCCTTAGGATCAACTTGAAATCTAGCTATAATACTAGCTGCATTCGATATATCTAGTCTATTGTGAATCAGATATTGCAAACCTCCAATCATGGATCTATACTTCTTTTTCTCAATAGTAGGTGTTTCATCTTTGCTAGATAACTTATGACCAGTTATCATAGGTGTACCAATAGGCTTATAATTTTCCAAGACAAATCTTTTCAAGAAGTCTTTTAAATACTTAGTTTGTGAAATTAAAATGTCATCACTACTTTTCACAATCTACAAACCTAGAAAGAACTCCATCTCTCCTATCATACTCATTTCAAACTCATTCTTCATTTCTTTAGAGAACTTATCACTTGCTTCATCATTGCCTCCAAAAATTATGTCATCAACAAATATTACTATTATCAACAAACCATTCTCAATTTCTTTCAAGTACAAGTTACTATCTGTCATACCTTTAGAAAATCCATGCTTTTCCAAATACTTGTCCAACCTTGCATACCAAGTTCTAGGCACTTCCTTTAGACCATATAGATCTTTCTTCAATTTGCATACAATATCTTTTTCTTTTGTGAGAGGGAAACCTTCAAGCTTCTCAATGTATACCTCTTCTTCAAGTTACTTAAATTTTATATGTACCACTTGAACAATCAAACATTAAACACATCATTGTTCTACTGATCTTGCTTATTCTATTGTTGCTTAATCTCTACTATAAAAGTGACATAAACCTAACTTGCATTGCATAATGAATATACCATTACATGTAAAACATTTATAAGACATTCATTATAGTTCAACACTAGGATTTTATGTGGAAAGTCAATTTGGGAAAAACTACTAGCAACATGTCACTCTTTTTCACTCTTACAAAGTGAGCTCTGTTAGGAGCCAACCCTATTAAAGGTTATAATACACACTATTAAATATGACCTAGTTAGAGGATTTAATCACCCTGTTAGGAGTGACCTTGTAAGAGGACTTTGATCATTCAATTTAGAATATCACATAGTTAAAGGATTTACACATATTTTTAAGTCTTCAAATGATTGTTAGGTCACACTCTGTTAAAAGGATTTAAATACAAAGTATTTATAATGATACAAAAGAAAACAATAGGTATTGATCTGTGTCATTACAACTCACTTTTTTTGGTTTGGATCTCTGTTTAGTCCTTATGCTAGTTCACTGATAAGCCTTTCTTTTTCATGTAACACCTTGGTCAGGGAACCCAAAAGAAATTAACCTAAAGTTTGACTAAGTTTGTCAAACATTTTTTTTGAAAAAGATAATAATTAAACAACAACATATATAATATAGCAGAAGCAATAATCACATACATAAACACCATCCATAAAATAGATTACATCTCTTAAAGATCCCATGACATTGAATCACATTTGAGTTTAATTAATACTAAATCCAATACATAATAATCCACATCAAAGAATAACTACAAGTACTAATCCATTTAAACAATATATAATTACATAGGATTCCACTTAGCATAATCAGAATGCTTAATCATCCATTATACAAGTCACAGGGTATGAAAAGCTCAAAGAATATATATCATCAATAAAATATAGCATCTCATAAGATCTCTAATAATCAAGTACAATACAACAAAATATAACCATCGAAAAGAAATACGAGATGAGATAGAAAGGAACATCTACACAAACACATCCAACAATGACATCTAGCTGTCAGATCTCAATGGTAAAAGAAAATACACTACCACCTGACCTCTGAGAATCTAAATGGCCCACTCCCACCATGTTGAGGAGATAAAATCAAGTCCCACATAGATATCAAAACACAAGTCATAACCAACCTCTAGGTAAAAGAAACACTTGAAAGTAAATATGTCAAAGGGTACCAAGACACAGGCATCACCTAATCCCAGAGGAAACATAGAAACCTAGGAAATCTACTATGCAAGTGAGCAAGTGTCATCACATGAGCTAACTCTAAGGTTACCCTGATAGCTACTCTAGACTCCGACCTCCTAGTGTCTCTATGCAACACCAATATCCTTTCGTATAGATAAGGCATACTATTGCAACCAAGCATCTTCTCTATTCCCAACCTAGCATGTATGAGCACTTGAGGCATGGGTAAGGAAAAAAACAAACTCTTATTAATTCATTTAAAAACCTATTTAATGAAATATCATCACTTATTAAAACAACTTACCATGGGTTACTATTGATCTGTCATTTTGCACGATGCTTAATGACAAGAATCCTTTCGAACTCCTATCTTGAAGAACTAATTTGGGATCAAATCCAAGGTTTTGGGTGATCTTGCAACCTACTAGAATCCACTCGATACAAGATATATGTGAGTGTTCACAAGGAGGCATTTGCTATTTTGAACCAATTTTGAATAAGATGTTGAATCTGCTTGTTATCTCAAAAAGTAACCACCCAAAAAGAAATTTATTTTTATATTTTTGTGTTTATAATGAATGCAATTTTAACTATGCAACTATATGAATTCCTAAATCAACCAAGTGTTTGTAAAGCAAATAAAAAAGATAGTGTAACAAGAAGTTTAAGAAAATGACTTGAAAAGTAATTTCCTAATGGACATAAGCCACACAAATAACACGTCTACAAATTAAGCCTTTGAAAAGATCAGTAGGTAACCAATGAAAATAGGAGCAACACTTCCTTGATTCCATTGATGCAATTGTCTATGAGAATTTAGTAACTGTAAGATGTTTCACTTTTCATCAGATCGCAAGGTCACATAAAGTACGCCCATGTGAGACAAAAAGCTATGCACGAACAATAGGGTGATCTCTTCTCCAACTAAGTACGTCAATGGAATTTGTAAAGACATGGCAAAGACTAGAATTAAAAGATCACTCAATCAAAATAAAACAACAAAACAATTGGCTCCATTACACTCCATGAACATACATTCAAAAAGTATAACACACTCCAACAAGAATAACTACACTCAGAATGAGAGCACCAAAAGCATATAATATTGCATCAAAAATAACAACCTAGAATAAATGTTTAATTCCTCAATTTATAGGAAATATTATCCTCAATTTGTGTTGAGAGTGAGATATCTCTTTACACAAACATATGCTTCTAAACTAATAAAACAAATCTATTTATGTACAAACTGACTCTCTAAAAGGTGCTAAGTAGAACTCCGCTCTTGTTTATATCAATTAATGGATATTGAGCCTTTACGTGCCTTAAAACAAAGAAAGAAGAAGTAGATAAGAAAAGGAAGCTCCAAGAGGATATAAGAGTCACTAGAAGCTCTAAAAATGTGTTAGGATTAAACCACAGACAAAAATAACAATTACATGCAAATATAACCAATAATAGAAAATAATAGATCACACAAAAAAGAACACAAGGCACTACGATTTAACATGGTTCACCCAATCCCTGGGCTACATCCGCCAAACAACAAGTTTGATATTATTATGATCTAGTGATTATAACTTGATTACAATCCATAATCCCTTACAGCTCAATACCGCTGCAAGAACCAATTTTGCATCACAACTTATGAAACAATCCCTAACCCTAAGCTCTTTTAGACAAGTATTTTTACTACTTTAGGGTTATAATTAATAATTACATGTTAGCCCAAAATCTTGATAAAATAGGGCCCTAAATTTTTTTTTTCCAAAGAATTTATGAAGTATGTATAGTACTTTCCTGATCAATCACCACAATCTAACAATCTCTCACTTGGAGACTGATCATCCTCCACACTAAAAAATAATCTCCCACTGGGGACTAATCATGCTCCACACTAAACAACAATCTCCCACTTGGAGACTAATCCTGTAGCTCTGTCGATACTCCATGAGGCTCCCACTGGATCAAACCACCTTGGACTCTACTGTTCTTTTATTCATATTTAGTCTAAAAGAGGAACCAAAGCTAAAGCTAAGCTCAACTTCTCCCTTGTTACTACCTTTGTAAACATATATGCTGGATTGTCATCTATATGTATCTTCTCTAGCTTTAATTTTCCATCCTCCAAAACTGACTGAATGAAATGGTACCGCAACTATATGTGTTTGGTCTTTGAATGTAGAGCTGAATTCTTTGCAAGATGAATGAAACTTTGACTATCTGTAAACAAATAATTATCCTTCTGAGGATGTTCCAATTCTTCCAAGAAGAACTAAAGCCATATCATCTCCTTGGCTGCCTCTATAGTAGCTACATACTTTGCCTCTGTAGTGGATAAAGCATTAACCTTCTATAATCGAGAAACCCAGCTCACAACTACCCTACCAATAGTAAATACATAACTTGTAGTACTCCACCTAGTATCAATATCCCCTACCAAATTTGAGTCAACATAGCCCTATAAATTAGTAGTATAGCCCCAAAAGTGTAGACACTTATTGAATGTTCCTCTCAAATATCTAAGAATCCATCTGACTGCATTCCAATGCTCAATTTCGGGATGACTCATATACCTACTAACAGCTCCCACTACATGTGCAATATCTAGCCTAGTACATACCATAGCATACATCAAGCTTCTTACAGCTAAAGCACAAGGTACCTTGGACATCTTATACTCCTCTTCTTGTGTCTTAGGACACATCTCCTTAGTCAACCTCAAATGACCAGGTAAAGGTGTACTAATAGCTTTAGCATTCTCCATAGAGAAATGTTGCAACACCTTCTCAACATAATCAGCCTGAGATAGTGTCAATGTTCTATTCTTCCTATCTTTTCAAATCTTCATACCAAGGATTTTTTTGGCTACCCCCAAATCGTTCATAGCAAATGCATGTGCTAACTAGCATTTTAGCCCCTTAATATGATCCATGCTAGACCCAACTACAAGCATATCATCAACATATAAACATAAAAAAATGTAGCTATCATCATCCAACCTCTTAAAATAAACACAATGATCTGAATGACACCTATTGTATCCATGCTCATGCGTAAAACTATCAAATTTTAGATACCATTGCCGAGGTGCTTGCTTTAAGCCATATAAACTTTTCTTCAATTTGCACACTAAGTTCTCCTTTCGTGGCTGAGCCATATATATCTCTTCATCCAAATCACCATGAAGAAAAGCTATTTTAACATCAAGCTACTCCAAATGCAAATCTTCAGTAGCCACAATACTTAAAACAACACGGATAGAAGTCATTTTAACAAGAAGAGAAAATATCTCATCAAAATCAATGCCCTTTTTCTATGCAAATCCTTTCACAACTAACCTAGATTTAAATCTTTTCTTACCTCCTTCCTCTTCTTTTAACCTATAAACCCACTTATTCTCTAAAGCCTTTTTACCTATAGGCAACTTGCATAAATCCCATGTCTTATTCTTTAGCAAAGAGTCCATTTCGTCTTTGATTGCAGACTCTCATTGAATCTTAGTATCTACCTACACAGCTTCGTCATGACATTCAGGTTCACCAGCATCAGTAAGTAAAATTGAATACAAAGAGGGAGAGAATCTTTCTGGAGGTCTAATTTGCCTTGTTGACCATCTAACATTCACTGGTGTGTGTGGTAGTTTTTGTTACCATTGTTGCACATCATGAGGAATGGTTGGAACATCAACTTTTAGAGTATCATCTTGCACTACATAATCATCTTCTTTCTTCTCATGTTGCTGTAACAGATCTTTGTACAATAGTTTCTCATTGAATATGACATCATTACTTCTTACAATTTTCTGATTTTCAAAATCCCAAAGCCTATAACCAAATTCATTAATGCCATATCCAAAAAATACACATTTCTACAGTAGCTATTTGTTCTCCCTCCCCAACTGCAGCAATTGTTCCTAAACATTCATTTTTCTCTAGAACAATTAAAGTAGAAGGAACAATATGACCTATACAAAGATATAAGGTGCCTACTTTCACACCTTCTTCTACTACAAGGGAACCTTTTGAAACCTTCCAATTTTTATAATTAAAAGTAACTATACAACCCTCATCACAGAGTTGCCCTACTGAAATTAAATTCCTACTCAACCTTGGAACATGCCTTACCTCATGTAGTAGCCAATGATTCCCATTCTACAACTTAATCTTAATTTTTCCCTTTCCAACAATTTGATAGGGTTTATTATCCCCCAAATGAACAAACCCAAAATCTCCTTGGACATAATCAATGAAATAACCTCTATGAGGTGTAGCATGGAATGAAGCACCCAAATCTAAAACCCATGAATCATCAAGACTTTCTAAAGACAAAAGCAAAGCATCTTCTTCGGATTTTTTACTTACCACATTTGCCTCCTTCTCTCCATCTGGTTTATCTCCTTCATTTTTCTTTTGATTCCAAAAATCTTTCTTTTTATGACCTTGTTTCCCAGAGTACCAACAGTCATTCGGTCCTCTCAATTAAGACCTCCTCCCCTTTGACTTTCCTCTTGATTTCCCACAATTTCTAAAATTACTTCCCCTCTTAATCGTTCTGCCCCTGCTTTGTGCATTCAAAGCACTTCTTGATGTAGATCCACCTGAGGTTTTCCTATGAGTTTCCTCACTCAAAACAAGACCAATCACATCTTCACAATTTAGGGTACTAGATCCAAGAACAAAATTACTCACAACCATTACCAAGCCATTCTAGCTTTTAGGCAAAGAACAAAAAATTAAGAAAGCCCTAATTTCTTCATCAAAATTGATTCCTATAGAAGATAACAAACTAGTAATAGTATTATACTCATTTAAATGATCTACAATAGATCCACCTTCTACTATTTTCATATTAAATAAATGCTTCATGAGAAATACCTTGTTTGAAGCGGAGGGTTTTTCATATAGTGTTTCTAGGGTTTTCATCAATTCTTCTATTGTCTTCGCTTTTGTAATATTAAATGCCACCGATGGTGCTAGGCATAATCGAATGCTTCCAAGTGCCTTTCTATCCAAAAGATCCCATTCATCATTTGACATAGATCCCTAATTCTTGGCTTTTCCTTCTAATGGCTTCCATAAATCTTTCTGATAAAGATAGTCTTCCATTTGCATCTTCCATAACTGGAAGTTTTATGCATTAAACCTATCAACCCTCAGCGTACCCTCATCTGCCATTGCTCCCACTCAACTGTGAGACTTTCTTATAGAGGATAACTAAAACACAACCTCGCTCTGATACCACTTGTTAGGATTAAACCACGGACATAAATAAAAATTACATGCAAATATAACCAATAATAGAAAATAATAGATCACATAGAAAAGAACACAAGGCAAGAAGATTTAACCTAGGTCACCCAATCCCTGGGCTATGTCCACCAAAAAACAAGTCTGATATTATTATGATCCAGTGATTATAACCTGATTACAATTTGTAATCCCTTTCAACTCAATACTGCTGCAAGAACCAACTTCACATCACAACTTATGAAACAATCCCTAACCTTAAGCTCTTTTATACAAGTATTTTTATCACTTTAGGGTTATAATTAATAATTACATGTCGGCCCAAAATCCCAATAAAATAGGGCCCCAAATTTATTTTTTAGGGTGATGCCTTGAGCCCCAAAGAATTTATGAAGTATGTACAGTACTTTCTTAATTAGTCATGACAATCTAACAAAATGGAATCTTGGCCTTCTCTAAATGTTTCTAGGAGTTGAACTATCGTTAGAATGTGTTTCCAGTGCATGGAAAGATCTACATTTGGAACTAGCAGTTAACTATCGATGCACCTTTGAATTTTTCAAAAACTTCTAGCACACCTTGGAAGATAGGGTTTAAAAAATGCAAAATTTTCCTAAGTGTCAAAACTAAAATTCTAGCTTTTGGGTTTTGTTCCCCTTCATACCAAAGCTATGTCTAGATATTTTCTCTTGAATTTCTCTATGATATTTGTCACATTGGTTTCATCCAAAAAATCCACAGCATCATACTTATCTTTTACTATTTGCTGATAATTTCTCACTTCTATGCGAGTCTCTGCAATGTCTTCAAGGTTTACATCCAATTCTAATAATGCCTCCTCCATCTTAAATGTTGTCTAATGTCTTCATCACTGTAAGCTTCATCAAAGATCTTTCTAAACTATTCAATGGTTATTTGTACCAACAAGAGTTTATCTATTGACTCGTCTACAAAAATGTCAAGGCATGCATTACTATAATACTTCTTTGCTTCCAAAATTTTCTCTTATGTTTGACCCATGAGCCTATGAATATCCACATGTAGTGTCTCCATTAGTTTATTAGCAGTTGCAATCTTCTAAATCCAATCATCTATCTTATCTAACTCATCCCCTATATATACATCTATTAGCATACGATACCTTTAACCTTTTATTGACTACAATACTCGAAGGTCATTTCCCTAAATATTTACCTCGTCCATCAATCCAAAATCCTAGTTTAAAATAACAACCAATTTCTCTACATTATTCTACATATGATGCAATAATTTGAGGTTCCCCTATATTATCTACACACCCTTTTCCTCAAAACTTTCTCCCTATAATTGACAAGCCTTCAAAAATGGATCCAACTGTATAACTACCTCCTCTTTATCTTTCTTCTATAAAGCTACTTCAAGAGTGACCTCTAGGTTATTTGGGTCAATAGGACCAACTAAATCATGCAAAAATCCCCTCATGATTTCATTCTACTTTATCAACTAAACCAATTCAACCTCATCTTTGTCTAAGTGGTTAAAAAATTCTTTAATTCCTATGGTGACCATCAATTTAGCTATCCATAGCTGGCTTTCTAAGCAAGACTTCTTTGATCTAATAATTATTTGTGGTTAGATCTTTAGTATCTGCATGTAGAGGAGGGATAGAAATGTGAGTGAACAAGTCCTAATTTTGGTCCCTCATAATGAAGGTCAATATACACACATCACCCTTAGGTAACTTAGGCTTCTTGAGAGATTCAACTAATTCTCTTGTTCCCTCTTTCTCTAAGTAATACAGTTTCCTTTTATGCCTAATTCTCACCTCTTTTCTCAACCATCTTAGAGTAGTTTCCATTGGAGAGTTAGATGAAGAGGGGGTTTGTTTTGCTAGACCCTTTCCCTTATCACTCCTCTTCAGAGTCCTTTCTTTCTTTGAGGGATCTATATTAGGCATCCCTGTATCTGTTGAGCCCATAGTCCTTACCTCTATATCTTGAGAAGTTTGTTGGGGTTCTTCATATATTTTCCCCTCCTCTAATACTTCATCGACATGTTTTTTTTGTGGCTCTTCTTCTTGCACTGGTTGTACCTATTTTTCATTGACAAGAGGGAGAGGAGTGACTGAACCTTTATCTACTAAAGATACATCTTGAGTTGGTGATGGTGGAGTGCCTAGAGGTCCTTGTGGAGAAGATGGAAATTGACTCCAATTTTCTCCCAAAGGATGTTTTGTTGGTGTATCCCTTATCTTGTCTCCTATGAGTTTAGTACCTATAGGCATGAAGTCAAAATCTGACATTTTAAAGACATCAGCCCCTTGGTCCTCTTGTTCATCAATCCATTGTTGTAGCTCATCCTCCGAAGTTGTAACTTGAATAGGTTGTGTAGGAATGGATGGTGGCATTACAGTGGAACTCCTTCTTTGTTCTACCTTAGTAGCCCTGGCTAGATGAGTCCTCTAACTCAAGGGAAGGTTATCCTCTTCATCTTCTTCTACTCCTTTAGGAATGTTTTTCAAACTAAAGGAATAGGAATAACCTTACTTTTTACTCTCTATCTTCTAGTCCTTTTAATTAGAGTCTTAATCTTTTCTCTCTTAGGAGCTGATAGAGAGGCTTCTTCTTCTTGAACCTGTGGGGACACCTCTTGTGCTTTCTCCTTAGATCCCTATCCCTATTTTGGTGGTGGCACTTGTGGATTATCTTGAGCTTGAGTGGCTTCTTGAGCTTGAGTTGCCTCCTGGGCTTGAGTCCCTTCAACCTCGGGCTTAGATCATTGCAAAGAAACTCTTTTCCTTTTATTCTTTCCCTTTTGTGCCTTGAAGTACCCAACTTCTCTATCATGCTGATACATTGTCTCTAGCCTAATTGGAGATCGGGTTGTAAACTTTGGTACTATAAGCTTTGCCCCTCTACCTTACACTAGGCGAGTTGTAGCTTGGGAAACTATTGCTTGTGGAACTAGATCTAGCTTGAATGGTCTCTTAATCTATTCCTTGGTCAATTAGATGATATGCCTCAACCTATGATTGATATATACATTTTCTTCTCTATCAATTTCTGCATTCATGATCAACCGATCACATATCTTATCTCGATTATATAGGGGATCCAAGACATCTGAAGTGTCTTGTTGAACAACCTTCAATGAAACCTTTATTTTAAAGGTAATTCCTACCAAATAAAGCATCATCCTATAATAATCCCTTATTTAGATATCATAGTCATCTATTGCATTCATCTAGTGATCCTATATAGCATCTTCATGTTTAAATTATTTTCCTACCAAGTATTTTACTCTACCAATATTATCAAAATGTGGGCGAGGGGATTTATGATCCTCCAAGGGATGTGGATCCCATTCTAACTCAAAATTCATGATATCCTACTTTTTCTTGCCACCAAATAGACCTATGGTGATGGGCCATACCTAGGTCTTCTTATGTTGTTTCCTTACTTTGTCATATGTAGAAGAGAGTTGTCGTGCAATCTCTAGCAAATGAATCTATCACATGGATACCTAGGGAGATTCTTAGGATTTATAGTTGTACCTTCTACCCTTAAGTAGGTGAATATCTTGAATTGGATGTAGTAGGCACCTATTTCTACAATTCTCGTTGCTACCTCTTCTAACATCCTTTTTTCATAGTCTCCCTCAATGAATGAGATGATTACAAAAATGAAAGCATCAGTCATTATTCTATATTCTTTGCTATGATTTGAGGGCTTTTCTTCACTAGCTGGGGTTATACAACATAAGGCCATGCATCAACATCTTTCAATTTTCCCCCTTTTAAACAATCCTAGGTAGTCTCTAGTCCTTGCTGCTAATAGATACACCAAATAAGATGTCATATAGAACCTTAAATCATTTTTTATCATCACCAACTATTAATCTATATTCTCACTAAGAATTATGGCCCAATCAATTGGCATCTTTATTGTTCTGATGGTTGCAATGAAGTGTACCATCCATATCTTTAAGTGTCCTGGTTCTAGTAATCCCATTATTCCACTCAGGAGCACTATGGAATGTTTGATATCATCCTTCATGTAACCTCTTGTCATATCACTTTTCCAGCTTTTCTTCCCAAAGGTGTTCTATCAATCAAATATGACAACTAAATAATTAAAGAGAACAAATTTCCACAATCCATTCTATTGTATTGATATGTTTCTAGATTCGATTGTGTTAAGATTTTTACCATCAACGTTTCGAATCACACTACGTGATCCATCATCAGGATGAATAGCAAGAGATGCAAAAAAAACAATATGTTGCAGATAATGGATGACCCAAAAAGATAAAGGGAATAGGCAAGAAGGAAAGCACAAACTCCGAGGTTGAAGAATGAAAATAAAATAAATAAAATAAGAAACATTAAAAAGGGGGGGGGGGGGGGGGGGGACAGAAGGACAAGGGGCCAAAAAGGGAAACACTCCCAAGGACAGACTAGAAAATAAATAACGACGTCAAACGAAGAAATTAGGAGAATAGACAAGCGAAGAAATAAAAATATAGAAGAACCAATGAATAAGATATAACTAAGAGCGCGCCTAAAAAATTTACATAGACGAAATATAACAAGAATATAAAAGAAAACAATCAAATACACATAAGCAGGAGACACGCAATGGTCAGAGATGATAAATACGAACTAGCTAATATATATGCGATTAAATATATATATTAGAGAGACAAAACAAATGGTTGTGTATAATATTATGCACCAATGTGTGTGTTTAAATTTTTGAATAGGTTTATATGTATGTATGTATGTATGTATGTATGTATGTATGTATAAAACATGTAAGTATATAAATGTTCAAATACATTCATAATCATATATAAATTAAAATGCATACATATTTTTACATTAATATATATAAATAAATACACATATATTCATATATATATATATATTAATGAATATATGTATTCATATGTATATATATTCATATGTATATATATAAAATATATATGAATATGTGTATATGCATACATATGTACATATATGTATATACCTATGTGTATATATCTATATATACATATGTGTGTGTGTGTGTGTATATATATAGATATATATAACAATGCATTATTATATAACATGAGTGTGTGCGAAAGAGAATGTGAATATATACATGAGAAACTATATAAAGTAGACATAAAAATGAACCAACTAACAATATAAAACTATGTAAAGTAGACATAAAAATATAAAAATAATACATAAGAAATAAATAAGAGCGAGAGTGGGATATATATATATATATATATATATATATATATATATATATATATATATATATATATATATACATATATATATACATACATATATATATACATACATACATATATACATATACATATATATATGTATGTATGTATATATATGTATATATATATATATATATATATATATATATATATATATATATATATATATATACATACATATATATACATACATACATATATATATACATACATACATATATACATATACATATATATATGTATGTATGTATATATATATGTATACATATATATACATACATACATATATACATATATGTATGTATGTATATATATATGTATACATATATATACATACATACATATATATATGTATATGTATATATGTATGTATGTATATATATATGTATACATATATATACATACATACATATATACATATATGTATGTATGTATATATATGTATACATATATATACATACATACATATATATATATATACATATATATATATATATGTATATATGTATGTATGTATATATATATGTATGTATATATATATACATATATATATGTATATATGTATGTATATATATATATGTATATATATGTATGTATGTATATGTATATATGTATGTATATATATATATATATGTATATATATATATGTATATATGTATATATCTATATATATATGTATATGTACGTATATATATATATATATATGTATATATATACATATATACATATATACATATATGTATATATATACATATATATACATATATATATATATATACGTACATATACATATATATATATAGATATATACATATATACATATATATATATATATATATATATATATATGGTATCTAAATAAGCAGGAGAATAAACCATATAAAAATCAAAATAAATAAGAAAAATAAATGTGTGAGAGTGGATGAATCTATAAATAAGAATGAATATATATACATATATATACATATATATACATATACATATATATATATACATATATATATATACATATACATATATATATACATATATATACATATACATATACATATATATATATACATATATATACATATACATATATATATACATATATATATATACATATATATACATATACATATATATACATATACATATGTATACATATACATATATATATATATATACATATACATATATATATATATATATACATATACATATATATACATATACATATATATACATATATATACATATACATATATACATATACATATATATACATATATATATATACATATATATATATACATACATATATATATATGTGTATATATATATATATGTGTATATATATATATGTGTATATATATATATATGTATATATATATATATACATGTATATATATATATATATGGTATCTAAATAAGCAAGAGAATAAATCATATAAAAATCAAAATAAATAAGAAAAATAAATGTGTGAGAGTGGATGAATCTATAAATAAGAATGAATATATGCACATGCTCTCACCACTATATGTAGGAAACCCAAGCCGAACGAGAGGAACACCCCAAATAGGCAGAGACGAGGCAAGGAGACAAGGAGGAAATGAAAGGAGTGAAACAAACAAGAAAGGAAACACAAACCAAAGAGACTAGGACACTAGAAGAACACCTAAGCCTGAGCCAACCAAAAGGTGGTGCGCGAGAAGTGCACTCCTAGTAGCTAAGGCTATTGCTAAGTGACCACCAAGACCTAGACACCTAGCAAGACCACTAGAACAAGATCACAGAGAGCCACGCCAAAAAGCAAGAACCAACGAGAAAAGAGGAAACCCAATGGAACAACCACCAACAACAAGGCATAAGGAGGGGGGGGGGGGGACCCACTGGAGCACAAGTAGAGAAGAACAAAGAGGGAGAAGGAGACCACACTGGGGAGGGGAGAAAGCAAGCAAGAGGGAGAGGGGGAGGGGGAGAAAGAGGAAGGTCAACTAGCGTAAAGTTGGTCTCTGTCACATGCGGCCAGCATTGGCTGCCAAGAGGGGTTAAGGTTCCAACCATCATCATGATTAAGGTTTAAGGGGTGTTTGTAGATCTCGACAGCTTCTTTGAGTTTCCTTTTAAAGAAGTTGTCTTCCTTGGCAAGGACTTGAGTGTCTTCCAAGCAGATGTGATGCTTGGTCGTGAAGGAGTGCTCAGCTAAGGCAGATTTGCACACTCTATCATGTCTAATGTCAGCGACGTGCTCTTTGATCCAGGTGTGGAATGAGCAGCCCATTTTGCCAATGTAAGGTGTGCCACAGGAGCAGACCACTTTGTATACCCCTGCGTTGTAAAAAGTGTCTCTAGAGTCCTTGATGGGAGGAACAAGGTCTCTGAGCTTGGAGAGGGGTTTGAAGGCAACACGCAGGCCTTTCTTGGTTAGGATCTTGGCAATTTTGTGGGAAAGGCCTTCTACAAAGGGGAGAGAGGCATTCACCACCAGAGGGGGAAGAGAGGGGTTGGGAACAGAGAGGGAATGGTGGATGGACTTAGCTTGGTTGAGAGCCCTAGATATTTGTTTAGGGGAATATCCATTGAGCTTAAAGACTTTGCAAAGGTGGTCGAGCTCAAGGCTTAAGTAATCATTATCAAAAATTCTAAAGGCTCTCAGTGCAAGGGTCTTGAGAATGCCCAATTTTTGGCTAGGGTGGTGGTGGGAGGAGGAGTGAATGTACAAGTCTGTGTGAGTTGTCTTTCTAAACACACGACGACCCAGAGAGCCATCAGGTTATTTGATGAGGAGAACATCAAGGAAAGGCAATTGATTATCAGACTCAAGCTCCTTGGTGAAGGAGATGCTAGGCGCTAAGTTGTTGATGTGTTGTTGGAACTCCTCTAATCTGTCAAGCCCATGAGGCCAACATACATTCGTATCATCAACAAAATGCTTCCACCACTTAGGTTGAAGAGGGCACGATCAGAGGGCCAACTCTTCAAAACGTTCCATATAAAGGTTGGCAATGACCAGGGAGAGAGGGGAACCCATGGCCACACCATCAACTTGTTCATATATGACCCCCTGGAAGGAGAAGAAAGTGGATCGAAGGCACAACTCAACTAAACTGGCAATCTCTGTGTTGGTCTTACACTTCATGATTTCGATTGAATCGAGAATTGGGACCTTCGTGAAGAGAGAGACGACATCGAAACTCACCAAGACATCATTACTATCAAGATGAGCATCCTTGATGAATTCGATGAAGTGTGCTGAGTCTTTGACAAAGGAATCAGATTTGCCAGCCAAGGGAGAGATTAATTTGGCAAGATGGGCAGCAAGAGGGTATGTGGGGGAGCCTATGGTGTCAACAATCGATCTCAGGGGGGTACCCTCCTTGTGAATTTTTGGGACACCATAGATGTGGGGGGTGACTTCTCTAAAAGGGATTAACCTCTTTTTGATGTTAGCATCAAAGGATGATGCCAAGACACTGGCTTTGACTTTTTTCAAAATTTTGGCACAAGGATTATGAGCCAAGGTTTTGTAGCTATGAGAGTCATCCAAAAGGTTAAGCATCTTAGTAACATAATCTTGTCTGTTCATGATGACAGTAGCATTACCTTTGTCAGCTTTGGTGATGACTAAGTCATTGTGCCACAACAGACTTTTGAAAGAAAAGAACTCCGCTTTGGAGATGTTGCGCCTAGGAGGCTTGGCACGCCTTAAGGCAATAGCGCAATCCTGTCTAATTTCTTCGGCAGCACCACTAGGGAGAGCACGAATAGCATTCTCAATCTCCACAAGAAAGTCAACATGCAGAATGGTACAAGGTACCATTGCAAAATTAAGACCCCGCTTCAAGAGGTTAAAAGAATGGGGGTCGAGGGTGACACTCGATAAGTTGACGACGAGTTTGCTGTCCCAACTGTGCACCAAATTAGAAGAGCAGGAGGGGGGGTTGTTGGGAGGGACACAAACTGAAGAGACCGCGGTCGAGGATGGGGACAAAGGAGGGGAAGATAACTCCTTCCCAATAATATCACTCAACGGGTGAGTGCGTGAGGGGCCCGAGGTGGGTGAAGGGATGAGGTTAGAGAGGGTAGGAAGACATTTACTATGGTGGCTAGAAGCAACTACAGTAGTGAACAAGTCAAGGGTGGTAGGATTACACAGCTCAAGGGACACACCATAGGGTGATGCAAAGCTAGGGGGGGCTCGAGGTCCATGATCAGACTGGGAGACAACTGAGTTGCTATTAATGCAAGACGTGACACACACACCATCAGAAGGAGGTGAAGAAGGCACACAAACATAAGGAGACGTACCTGAACTGGTAGAAGAAGAGCCGTTGGAGGAATTGGACTGTTGCAGAACTCCTGTCTGCAACGGGGGGCCTCGATGGTCAGTCTACAGTGAAGAGCTATGCCTTAGCACTGCCTTGGGCCTGGAGGGAGGAGAGGAGGAAGACAGGTTCGCGAGCACTTGAGGCGATGGACTGGCATGCTGCCAGCTAGGAGAGTCTAGCACACAAGTCACGTCCTCTTCAATGAGCGCCTGATGTTGTATATCTTGTGAGGTGGAGGCCCTGCTAAGAATACTCGTCTTCTGGTTTGAAACGGGATCAATGCGTGCGGGAGGCTGTGTCCAAGAATGAAAGAAGGTTGAAAGAAACTGTCTAGAGCTGGAGATCCCATGGAAATGATGTGCCTTGTGTGCCAGCATTTCAAACTTTCTTTTTTGCCTAACGATACATTCCTTTTGTCGCCCCAGTGCTTTGGCATGCGATGAGGTGTCAAGTCAATACCAAAGATCCGATCGCAAGGAGCAGGCGAGCTCAAGATGCAGGGGGAGCAATATGGAGTTGAGATGATTAATGGATCTTCTCATTGACTAAATGACACTTCTGAGAAGGGAGAGACTTGCACGCAAGAAAATTTGTTTGGTGTACACGTGCCATAGGTGGTGTTTAATCCTGATGAAGGAGGGGATCAACTGGAAGTCCCGACATCTTTTGAGAAAAAGCCAAATCTGCAATCTTTTTCATAAGCTTAATCCATAGCAACTCAAGCCTCTTGGATTTGAAACAAATTTCCCTCCCATGAAGGGTATCAATTAAAGAGAACAAATTTCCACAATCCATTCTATTGTACTAATATGTTTCTGGATTTGATTGTGTTAAGATTTTTACCATCAATGTTTCGAATCACACTACGTGATCCATCATCAGGATGAATAGCAAGAGATGCAAAAAAACAATATGTTGCAGATAATGGATGACCCAAAAAGATAAAGGGAATAGGCAAGAAGGAAATCACAAACTCCGAGGTTGAAGAATGAAAATAAAATAAATAAAATAAGAAACATTAAAAAAGGGGGGGGGGGGGGGGGGACAGAAGGACAAGGGGCCAAAAAGGGAAACACTCCCAAGGACAGACTAGAAAATAAATAACAGTGTCAAACGAAGAAATTAAGAGAATAGACAAGCGAAGAAATAAAAATATAGAAGAACCAATGAATAAGATATAACTAAGAGCGTGCCTAAATTTTTTACATAGATGAAATATAACAAGAATATAAAAGAAAACAATAAAATACACATAAGCAGGAGACATGCAATGGTCAAAGATAATAAATACGAACTAGCTAATATATATGCGATTAAATATATATATTAGAGAGACAAAACAAATGGTTGTGTATAATATTATGCACCAATGTGTGTGTTTAAATTTTTGAATAGGTTTATATATATATATATATATATATATATATATATATATATATATGTATGTATGTATGTATGTATGTATGTATGTATGTATGTATGTATGTATGTATGTATGTATGTATGTATGTATGTATGTATAAAACATGTAAGTATATAAATGTTCAAATAGATTCATAATCATATATAAATTAAAATGCATACATATTTTTACATTAATATATATAAATAAATACACACATTCATATATATATATATATATATATATATATTAATGAATATATTTATTCATATGTATATATATATTCATATGTATATATATAAAATATATATGAATATGTGTATATGCATACATATGTACATATATGTATATACCTATGTGTATATATCTATATATACATGTGTGTGTGTGTGTGTATATATATATATATATATATATATATATATAACAATGCATTATTATATAACATGAGTGTGTGCGAAAGAGAATGTGAATATATACATGAGAAACTATATAAAGTAGACATAAAAATGAACCAACTAACAATATAAAACTATATAAAGTAGATATAAAAATGAACCCACTCTCGCTCTTATTTATTTCTTATGTATTATTTTTATATTTTTATGTCTACTTTACATAGTTTTATATTGTTAGTTGGTTCATTTTTATGTCTACTTTATATAGTTTCTCATGTTTATATAATAATGCATTGTTATACACACACACACACACACACACACACACACACACACACACACACACACACACACACACACACACACACACACACACACACATATGTATATATAGATATATACACATAGGTATATACATATATGTACATATGTATGCATATACACATATTCATATATATTTTATATATATACATATGAATACATATATTCATTAATATATATATATATATATATGTGCGTATTTATTTATATATATTAATGTAAAAATATGTATGCATTTTAATTTATATATGATTATGAATGTATTTGAACATTTATATACTTACATGTTTTATACACACACACACACACACACACACACACACACACACACACACACACACACACACACACACACACACACACACACACACACACACACACACACACACATATATATATATATATATAAACCTATTCAAAAATTTAAACACACACATTGGTGCATAATATTATACACAACCATTTGTTTTGTCTCTCTAATATATATATTTAATCGCATATATATTAGCTAGTTCGTATTTATCATCTCTGACCATTGCATGTCTCCTGCTTATGTGTATTTGATTGTTTTCTTTTATATTCTTGTTATATTTCGTCTATGTAAAATTTTTAGGCACGCTCTTAGTTATATCTTATTCATTGGTTCTTCTATATTTTTATTTCTTCGCTTGTCTATTCTCTTAATTTCTTCGTTTGACGCCGCTATTTATTTTCTAGTCTGTCCTTGGGAGTGTTTCCCTTTTTGGCCCCTTGTCCTTCTATCCCCCCCCCAACCTTTTTAATGTTTCTTATTTTATTTATTTTATTTTCATTCTTCAACCTTGGAGTTTGTGCTTTCCTTCTTGCCTATTCCCTTTATCTTTTTGGTTCATCCATTATCTGCAACATATTGTTTTTTTGCATCTCTTGCTATTCATCCCGATGATGGATCACATAGTATGATTCGAAACGTTGATGGTAAAAATCTTAACACAATCGAATCCAGAAACATATCAGTACAACTAAATAATTTTTGTAGCTTCTTGTTCATGATATCTATAGCACCTTTTTGGTTGATGGTATGTTAGTCTTATATATTGATCTACCCTCAAAAAATGAGATACTTCTCTATATTCTTGGGTCTAAGACCGAGAACAATCTCTCTAGTTATGCTTTTGACCACCCTCTCTTTTGAAACATAATTCTCAACCAAAGCTATGTTCAACTCAGAAGATTGTATTAAAATTGGGTGTGAAGCTAAATTTACTAACCCTAATCTTATAAGTGTAGACACCATTGGGGGCCTCTCATTTAGTTTGTTGCATAGAACCAATAATACATTCTAGTCGATGTGACCCATTTCTGTATCTCAGATCTCTGAACGTGCATCTTGGAAGCATGATTTCAGTTGGATATCTTGTAACTTGAAAACAACTAGCTTAGGAGCAAACTTTGTAGTGAGGGAAGATGAAGAAGAAGCCATTATATCTTCTTAAAAACAAAAGCCTATTATTTTGGGAAGTGGAAAAAAAATTGATTTTAAAGAAACTCTAATTGGTGAAAAATCAAAACTAGGAATCCCAAATTTCTAAAAACCCCTAAAACCTCATTTCTAGCTCAGTTGCACAGATTCTAGCACACCTTGTACACCTTGAAGGTGTGCTAGGTGCACCTTCATACTTAACAAACTTCTTAATTAAGGGTGTGCACATTGCACACCTTGTAGGGTGCACAATGTGCGCACCCTTTACTCTTCTTATCACCTTGCAAAATATGGTGTACATCTGTGCGCCTTATATGTGTACCCTATTTTGTGCAAACCATAAGGTGAGGATGGTGCACAGTTGTACACCTTGGAAGGTGCAAACTTGTATGCCATCTTTGTTTAAGAAGTTTATTCATTTAGCGTAATGTAAGGTGCACATATGCACATCTTAGATAGTTGTACATATGCATACCTTAGATAGGTGTGCATATGTGCACTTTACATTTAGGTGAAGGCTCTTAGGTTTTAGTTTTGGTGATGAAAGGTGCACACCTTGGGTAGGTGCACAATGTGTGCATCTTTCATCTTAAGGTATATGTTTTAGATTTTTTGCAAATAAAAAGTGCATAGTTGAGCACCCTAGATCAGTGCACAACTACACACCTTTTAATTGAGGTGTTTGTTTATATGTGTAGGAATCTAAAGGAAGAGGTGCACCTTGGTGGTTGTGAAGGTGTGTTGCCAATAGTTTGGAGGAGAACAATGCATAAGAGAGAAGGGGGATCCTGAGCTTTTTATAGGCTCGCAATAGAGTGCACCCCTTGGAGGTGCGCAACTTCACATGTGCATTGGTGTGCACATCCAAGGGAATGTGCTCTACACTAACGTAACTAACACACCTTGAAGGGTGTGCTAGGTGTGCTAGTGCACCCCTTATCAATTTAATCACCCTTTTCTCTAGAATTTTGAATTTCTAGGATGTGGGTTTCTCAGGCAGAAGGCCAGGGTTGACTCAAACACCAGATGGAGCCTTAATAAAGGCTCAGACCGTAGACTAGGGGTCTAGAAGAGAAAAAATTAAACTAGGGGATTCCCATTTCTTGGGAGAAATGGGGTGTGCATTGTGAAAACACAATAGTTACCCAGGCAACCACTTTGGGCTTTGACCTTCATTGCAAGCCACTTCCCAATGTACACATAGATTACCTACCCTAGGCTCATATATGTAAAAATCATATAATCACATTTTTCACCTCAGTCCTTTACAAGTAACTAGAAAGTACCTATAGATAAAATATAGTATTCACCTTAG